>JAXRJS010000041.1:12115000-12135000 GCA_037127375.1 Dione juno | reverse complement strand
GTGCTTGGCGTGGTAGATGCAGAAGTACTTGCGGTGCGGGTTGAGCGCCAGCACGGTGCCCACGCAGTTGCGCGCGTTGACGCGCAGCTCGCAGCCGCCCAGCGACAGCTGCAGCACGCGCTGGAACCACGCCACGTTGCGCTCCACGCACAGGTACGCGAACACCAGCGTCTTGTTCCTGCAGCGGCGTTACCACTGAATGGTTAGTGACGCTAATACGTTAGAAGGCATCATCGGCTTGCTTGAGCCGTTCCGGTGAGATACTCGACAGTCGCTCCTTTAGAGCTCCAATTACATTTTCCAATCAAATCAATAATAAAAAGGTAAATCTAAGATAGTAGATACAAAAATATATTAATTTGACTTGTTCGAACAGTACATACTTGCGATAAGGCCACACAATCTTATGGAATTTAGACAACAGCTGCACGCGACTCTGCATGTCCACCAACAGGACAATAGTCCGACAGCCCGGTTTCTGCAATCTATTAAAATAACATATTTTAAAATATTTTAATTAATAAGCTTAGCCCCATAAATAAATTAATCTGTAAAAAAAAATAAAGAAAGCACATCACTAGCGCAGTTCTGTCATAAGTATGTTATTGCCGTCACTAAATACGCAACCAGCTTAAAATGGACGTCCTTATCTTATAAATAAGGTAAAACATATATTTTTAATAAAAAATACACAAATCATAAATGGTGGAGAGGTTCTATTCCCGCTTGCTAAAATCCGCTATACCTATGTACATATACGGAGTCGTAGGCTTATATGGTATGCCACTCTATTTCTTCTAGAAAGTGAACTCAAACTTAGACATAGCCATTAAGCATGGTTGTGTAAAAAAAAACGACGAAAAATTGTAAAAATAATATCATATCCTCCTCACCTCACCAACCCATTATATTTCTCAGTCCTCAGCTCGTGTAACCTCATCTCGGGATGGAGCTCATTGTTGTTCCGTTTGGTGCCGTTCTGTCGTCGCCTCTCCTCCTTCTGTCGCTCTACAGACTCTTCTTCCATGCGTCTGTTTATGAAAAAAAAAATGTCACTATACTTCTCTAGTATAGAAACTATTGTTTAATATTCTATTCAAGTTCAATGAAGAGGATTAAACAATGGCGAGGATGTCACAGTGAGAATGAAGGTAAAAACGTGCTCAAGTTGTTTGATCATGTCGAGAGTATAAATAAAAAATATATATGAAGCTAAAATGAATGGTAAGAGAGGTAAGGGGAGACCTCGATTGACCTTCATTGACGTTCAGACACAGTGTCGAACATACGGGAGGAAGGTCACTCAAGGGTGCTAGGGATAAGCTTGTCACTTGCGCTCACATGAGGTAGGCCATGAAGTAGCCGGCGGCGAGCACGAGCGCGACGGTGGCGAGCACGGACAGCGCGGACAGCGCGTGGTGCGTGCGCAGCGCCGCCGCCGCGCGCTCGCCCCACTCCAGCGCGCGCAGCACGGCGCGCCACGCCGCGCCCGCCGCCGCCTCGTCCGCCAGCTCCCGCACGCGCGTCTCGTAGGCCACGACCTCCGCGGGTTTCAGCAGCCTCTTCACTAGCTCCTCCAGCGCGCGCTTCGTCTCGTTCAACCTCTCGTGGTACTTCAGAGTTTCCTCCCTCCCTTCCCTCTCGTCTTCGGGACAATGGTTGCAAGTGGGCCAGGTCTCGTTGAGCCACTCGTATTGGATTCGAGATGTTTCTCGCCTCCATATTACTACTATACGGTGTTCTAGTGATGATATGTCTATACCTGGAATTGATATCGTTGATATATTTTAACAATCAAAAATAATATCCTTTAAAAGATATACTAGTATTGCTAAGATATACTATTATGGCGCCATGACATAGTAACTGACACCCCTAAAGCAGAATAAGCGTGGCATTGAATCCCGCCACATAACATGCAATGTCCTGAATGCCCATGGGAAATGGGGGAATGGAGTGTTTTAAAGTAGGTTAACTCTGGGGCTAAAAAAACTAAAATTAATGAGGTTTATACTTGTAAACATATACAGCACATACTGGTAAATACATAAAAGTAGACGCCCGTTGGCCCACTCACCGCTCCCGTTGGCCAGCGCGCCCACGAACTCGGGCTGCGCGTGCTCGTACACGTACGCGTAGCGCAGGCGCTCGGGCGCGCGCCGCGCCAGCGCGCGCAGCTGCGCCACGCTGCGGGCGTGCGCGCGCACGTCGCGCGCGATCAGCACGCAGCACAGGCGGCGGCGCGCGGCGCGCCACTCCACGGGGCACACCGTGTCGAGGACGCTCTGTGGAGAATATGTGCTATTACTTAGTTTATAAACATATGAGAATCTGTCGATTCTTAATAGAATGATATGAAATGACTAACTGCACATCATATGGTTACGGGATTGATCTACTCTTGGGAAAATATTCATAAAAAAAAGGTAATAAAAAAAATTCAGGAATATTTCTAAACTATCCTATACTATGACCTGAATAACAGAGTAAATAAAAAAAATAAATAAAAAAAGCATACCTGGGAGGAAAGCCTAGGCAGAGTCAACATTTGGTTCGCCTCAATCAACTGCCTCAGTGTCTGTGTAGGTATTTCTGTGGTGCTGACTGTGGCCGCCGGCTCTTCACTGTCTTCCTTGAGGAGGACCATCGTGTCCATACTGCGCTGGATTTTGTAACGCGCTGTTACATTTTGCGTGTTGTAAGCGGTTATGTCGACGAAGCTGAAATTTTTCAAGAAAAATCATCGTTGTCAAAATTTCGAAATAATGTCTTGACTTTTCTCTCTACCGATTAGAATTTTTAATTAAAATAATGAAATCAAAATTTCTCACATTTATTTTAAAATACTCTTTAAAAGTAAATAACATATATTTTTATATATTCGCACTTTCACCTAAGTAAAGTATAATATAACACTTACGCAAACGAGACCCTGTCTCTATAATGGAAGGCGGTTATCAAATAGCGCAGCCTAATATTCTGCCTTTCTTCAAATATAAGCGCCTTCACTTTGTTATCTTCAAAGTCACTAACAAACGTGTCCACATTGCTGTCTGTTAAGCTTCTGACTAATCTATATGGAAACTTCCAACGTATGAAATCTAAAAACATATATAGGAATAATTAGTTGAGGCCTTCCTGGCAGCGGCAGTGTCTGAATCTGATCGCGACGGTTGTGGGTTCGATTTTCACTTGGGGAAAATTATTTATTTTGATCACTTCACTCTGGTCATACGATACAACGCGGCGCAAAAATTGTGCTGAAAGTAGAGAACAGAGTGTTTTAACACTGGATTCCCTCGATCTACCCTGATATATGCTAAAAGTTATGTACGCAGGGTTCGGGTTTCTAAGGTTATTTATTACGAGACCCACTATCATAAAACCTAAGTACTCATTGTTTATATAGCAGATGCGTGAAACTGGAAAAAATATCAACATGAAAATAATCTTTTTCTAAGACTTCATTTATAAGATAATTTTACTTTAGTAATGGCTCAAGAAGTAATTTATTTAAAAACTAATCACGATATTACTTCTAACTCTACATCCAAAGAAAATAACATATTGCACACACACACACACACATATGCGCTCACACATACTCATACATACCATAAAAACTAAAATGCTTACCCAAAATTTTAGGCAAAGAAGACAATCCCTCCTTATAAATATAGACTTGTTTCTCCAGTATCATTGTCAAACATGGCACTCCATGTACACCTATACGTCTTGCCAAGCTAGCTTCATGACCGGCATGAACCGTTGCCATAGTAACACCTAAGGGTTGAAGGGCTTCTACGAGCCGTCTCCAGGAAGTAGCTGATCTGACACAGTCAAAACACCAATCTGTGTAGAACAGTACTAATGCTGGAGTGTGGTCACTTTTCTCAAGGATGTTGTTTTCAAAATGTCTGTAAATTATTAAAAATGATATTAATGTAATATAGTAATTGTTTATATGTTCTATGTGAAATCAATTCATATTCTGGGGAATACTTATATTAAGTTATTTTAAATTATAGTTAATAGTTAAAATATACTTAATAATACTTTTAAATAATAATTTGATGTACAGTATTTAACAAAGTGGGCAACATAGGAACTTATTATCATATTTTTCTACATAGGCTGCTATGTGTAGGATATAATTCAAGCAAAAGTCTTTAATATATGTACAAGGTCTTTATTTTGTTATACTATTATGTCATACTATTCAAAATCATATTACTTATTAAAATAAAACACATTACATAAGTAGCAACAATAGAATTCTAATTTTTTTATGGATATTATTAAAAAAATAATTACCATCAACTAGATTGAAATGGATATTTTATTAGTTTATTTAATAGCTTTTTTTAAAGTATTTTAATTTTGTACCTTGCAGTGACTGACAGCTTATGGAATAAAGTTATATCTTGGTCCTGTGTCCGGAAGTGTGTACTGAAGTACGCAAAAGGATCATTACTGAAAAAAAGTTAATCAAAAACCTCTTAAAATAATGGTATATAAGCATTTTGTAAATTTTAAGTCCCTCCAAAATATTAGAGTAAAATTGAACAATTTAAAAAGTATTGCCTAGGTTTTAAAAGCAAAGTTCAATATATTATTCACATTTACAATCATTTCCTATAGATTAAAGTAATTTTCCTAACTACAGTGTAACTATGCTATTACAAAAAATATATAATTATTTCTCTGAAATTATTTACCTAAATCTAGCATATTGACTATAATCATGTCTTTGTTTATACATATGGTCATCTTCATTGGTAATTCCATACAAATCATAAGCCTGTCTCCGCTCAGTGTCTGACAGTAATTCATATGCTTGCTTAATCTCAACAAATCTGCCTTCCGCATTAGGATCTTCATTTTTATCAGGATGCCTAGAATTTATTTCCATTATATAATAACACTGCAACATTATTAATTAGAGTAGGCTTAATTCAATCATACATATTTTTAAGTATTTTAGTACACATGGGTAATACAAAAAAATATAACCCTAGCTATCAAAAAAATAAACTTGGACGAATAGCTATACCACTAATTTGGGTTTTATTCTAAATTAAAATCATCACATGGATTATTTGTCTCTTTGCTTAAATACTTGTCATATATATTCACATTAAATAGGTGACCTACATAAATTTAATCATACTAATTATTATATAGATTTTCTTAAAAGAAAAAATAGTTTTCACATACCATTCTTTAGCAAGCTGTTTGTATGCTTTACGAATTTCAGTAAGTGAAGCACGTCGATGAATACCAAGTATTTTATAAGGGTCACCGATCTTTTGTGCTACGAAGATCGGCAGCATTATCACCAATAACAGAAACCACAGCCATCGTCCCTTCAAACATTTGTATTTCCATTGCATATTATTGAACGGTGTTGATTAAATTTCGCGCACAACCCTCCGCACTATACATAGAATTTCATACCGACATCGTACTTTCTATGACAAAACACATTACTAATGCGAATTAACGGATAATTTCAAGAACCTCTTATCACTCATTCGTCTTAAAATAGAACGAGATGGCTGAAAAATTGTGAAAATCTTGGGAAAACTGAAAACTGAAATGACAACCAAAGACAAGTGATTTTTCTTTAATCTTTATTCTTCACAGATATTTAAGTAACAATAGGTTTCGCAACATAGGTACAGATAAAGTACAAATATGTAGAGTAGTCATGTCGTATAATAATGAGACAAATGGAAACTTTTGATTTGAGCAAATTATTATAAAATAGCATTAGCAGCAAATTAAACAGAAGACATGTACGGTTCAAATTACAACGGTTCAAGTTTCGTGTTTAACAAAGAAGATGTGTTTCGTGTTTAACAAAGAAGATGTGTTTCTTTCCTTTTTTATATACAATTAGTATCATAATCTAACAGTTTATGGTACCGTTGCCTGTTTTAAAATCCTTGTACTTGCTACTGTCATACCTCCTTAATTTAATCTCTTTCAGCGGACAGAGTTACTCCTTACTTCTATCCTCTATAACATTCAATATGTGGCAGATGTCAACTGTCAAATAAAGTGACTTGTCTTCAAACTTCAAAGAGTAAAGTAGACTTTAACTACACATTTCATTCGACTTTCAATTTTCAGTTCTAACTTGTTCGTCTAGTCGATTGGTGTCGTCAAGATATTTCAAATTTTTATTTAATTTACTTTTACTTTGCTTTGGTTGTCTACAATTGGACTGTTAGAGAAACAAGATTTTAATCTCCGAATTATTTATATACAAAGTAAGTTTATCATGCATGTTGAATAATAATTGAACACCTTAGTAACAAAATTGTTAAATAAATTATTCCTAAATATAAGAAGATATTCATTATTATATTATAGACACATTATGCTTTTATGATGCAATAAGCTATAACAGCTCTTATTTTTATTTTTTTCCTAGCATTTGTATTAAAGAGAATTATTATTTTTTTTAATTTGTGTAGTAACTTTCGTTCGCCCGATCTGACTATTTAAATAGAAAAAGAATTAAAAAAAAGAGGCATATATTAAACAACAGAGTGTTTCAACACTCTTCTTTACGAAATATAATATAGGTACATATTTTTTTAAAGCATATATAGGCAAATAAAACCTAGTGTTAAGACGCCAGTTTCCTCCTACCAGTTTTTAAAATATTTCGTGTGAAGCTCGACATCACGCTTAGTCTTGTTACCAGAGTGGGGAAAATGAAACTAATTAGTTCCCCTTAATAGGAATTGAACCCACACACGTCGCTCTTACAGTTATATGCTGTGCTCCTGCGCCGCGACGGCCGTACTATTGCTTCTTTTTTATAAATGAAAATTTAAGCTTTAATGCGTATATGTCTACTAATTATCTCCCATGGCTTCTCTTACCTGGATTGCACTTTTATTTATTTATTAATAAAGCCCATATGTTATTCGGACATTTATCCTATATTTTGGCATGTATTGCATGAAATAAAATTATTTTATAAGAAAAATATTGTTACTAAATAATTTTTTGGTTTTTTATTACCTATTAATTTACGTTAATTTATTTTAATTAATTTTATTTTAATGTTATATTAATTTACTTATTTTTTTGAGTTGGAATTGTATTGTATGGACTCTCAGGCACTAGTAGTTTACATGAAACTGGAACAATCATTCATCCTCACAAACTGTACACATACATGTATAATAGTAGTAGTAGGATATATGTAATTTTTTTATGTATATATTAAATAGTAATTATTTATTATAGTATCATAATTTATTATATTTCTTAACAAATCAGATCAATCTGATAACCTAAATTTAGACATTATAGATATTCATGTTCCTCACACAAATCTTCATCTATACTTATAAAAACCCACACCATCTAGCTTAAATATCATCACTAACTAACAATATTAGCCAAATAAATCAGAAAAATTATAGTTTTGCTATACAAACTATTCTAATTGAGGACACCTTGAAAATTGATTAAACATATCATTATTTGCAAGCAAGGTCATCATTTGTTAGAAATGCTTATTAATTTTGAATGTGTGCAAAAAATTCAGCAAGCTGCACAAATGATAAAAGATTGTTATATAAATTATAATATATTAATATGCATTACCTTTTGTATTAAAATGAATGTAGTCATTTGGTCAATATTAATAATTTTTAAAATTAGTAGTATTCAGACGAGATGCATGTACTTTACTAGGTTATAGTGTAAAATATTCAATTAGATTTATATCCTTGTTACAATTAATATTTTTTGTGTACGAATTTCGAATTAAGCAAAATATATTGTGCAGCAAAATGGGGAATGGCATGTTTTAAAACTAGGTTCTCTCTGTCTCTCCATATATTCTTATCATAAGGTATTTATTGTCCTCATGGCTGCCAGTTTCATGTTGTGACATCACTAATTGGTGGGTGTGTTAGTGACGCACAGCATCAATTACTAGCCACTTGTTCTATAAATGAGAGGATGTGATTGTTTGTGACCCACACTGGTTAAGAGTTAAGAGGTTTGTTTTGAAGCGTTCTAAAATTGCTCATTGGTTTTATTTTTACACAATTTCCGCTTGCTTAATACTTTGTTCAACGTTGATAGTAGTTCATCACTTTCTTCTCTACTCTTTATATGTGACTAGATAGAGAAATATATAATATCAGTCTTTTTTTTAGTTTCACGCACACATAAGCAGGCTTGTACACTAGCAGGGTAGGCAGTGAAAACTTAATGTCAGGACACTCCGATCTCTGCTTTCCCCCGATGATTTTCCCAAATGTTTACTAAAGTGGAGAAATTATAATAATACAATTCTCTCGAGTGGGCATCGTACCTATGGCTTTATCAGTTATACGCTGTCCAGTGCCCATATTAATATTAATGGGATTTAAACGACCAATATCAAACGACGCACGACTATATTTATTCTATTATAAGAAAAATTAAATTTTTGAACATAATTTTGACCTCAATAGACCTCTAAGAATTTAAACTAAAGCAACATACTACATTTAAAAAAGAAATAAAAGACAGGACATTTTTGGTATAAATTGTTATTGACCTCTAAAATCGGGTTTGCTAAATTATAAGCGTTTATAATGTTTACCCTTAAGGACGACATTTTGGATTATTTAGATTTACAAATAAACAAACAATCGCAATATATATATATATATATATATATATATATATATATATATATATATATATATATATATATATATATATATATATATATATATATATATATATATATACTTTTTGTTTTTTTTGTTCATCAACAAGACCATCTTTTCAATTTTTGGATAAAAAAATATATTGTAGCAATGATAAAATATAATAATTGTAAAATAAAAAAATAAGGTAAACTTCACTTCCCTTTAACATATAATAATCAACTTGTATTATCAGTTTGTTTCACGTATTTTGCACGCATTTAAACATTACATTGCACTTAGATCAGAAACTGCTACATATTTTTATTGTTTTTATACAAAGAGAACATTATGTTAAGGTACTCCGTTCTACTAATTTTAGAGACATCGGTTATTTCGCGAATGGGCATCGAACCCGTAACCAGCACGAATACAACTCACTGTCCCACTGCGCCAATATAGCGTCCGCTAGAATACTCCTTTAATTAAAACTTAATTTTTCTTGTTACAGATACAAAATGGAGGCGCTTGGCGATATCCTGCAACCCTACAAGGAGCCAGTGGCCATAGTCACTCGTTTGGTGACCATGGGTCAGATGTTCTCCGGAGCATTCATCTGCTATGATATTTACAAGCAAGGCAACACTAAAGGCATAGGCATTATGCCTTTCTTAGGTGGTCTCATTATGTGAGTGACAATTTTTAAGTTTCTTTTATTTACGTATTGCACTTTAATATTTTTCAAAATCAAAATCAATATCAAAATATTCTTTATTCAAATAGGCTGTTACAAGCACTTTTAAATCGTCAATTAACATAAGTGTCAGTAGTGTCAGTCCTAGTAGAAGCTAGCACCAGCTCGGAGGGCAGTTCTGCTGAGAAGAGCTGGCGAGAAACTCAACAGTTGCCCTTTTTAATGTAAATTTACAATATATTTACAACTGTGGCGAGCCTCCCGAATGAGCATCAACAGTACTTAACTCCACACACTAACATCCGTATAATATTCTTAGAGTTAATTATATACTTTCTCTAATAATAATATGTTTAATGTTTAATATTAATATGTTTTTTTAATAAATGTAGAGTGACGTCTGTGTGTATGCGAACATGTAATAATATTATATGGTATGGGTAGATTACTCATACTGTAGGCTTATCAGCATATTGAGATTACATATAATAAACTATAATAAGCTAATTAAAAAGTGGCAGTATTTTAAGCCGGTCTTTGCTCGCCTGTGTGTAGTTATTTTGCCAGACATAATGTCCGACATGAAGGAGGGCAATGTGTTTATCACTCAATTTGAACCAGCCCCTGTGTGTACCCTTCATAATTTTTCATTTTTAGTAACACTTAAGTTTATCTATAACGATTTAAAATTGCTTAAACAACTCTTGCATATACTTAAGGAAAACATATAAAAATTTTAACGCAGCGGAATTTGAACCCGCGCCTCATGGAAACCGAAATCTTATATGCATTTTACAGCTTATTACGTTGCTAGAGATATTTTTACAAATTTCTGCTACCCATTATATACCTGATTATTACAAAGATCAATTTGCCAAGAGGATAGAATAAAAATGGCATCCTCACTTTTTAAATGTTCGATTTTTGTTATAATCTTTGCGTAGCAGAAATTTCTAAAAATATCCCTTACAACGTAATAAGTTGTAAAAACCATATAAGAATTTCGACGCGGCGTGAAGAACTCGAATCATGGCGAAATTTTTATATGTTTTCCTTTAGTATAAGCAGGAGTTGTTTAAGCAATTTTAAATAACGTTTTAGATAAACTTAAGTGTCACCAAAAATGAAAAATGATGAAGGGTGTACCCTTGCCAAAGGGGCTGGTTGACATGGAGTGATAAACACATTGCCCTCCTTCATGTCGGACAGTATGTCTGGCAAAACAACTACACACAAGCGGGCAAAGACTGGCTTAAACTATTGCCACTTTTTAATTAGCTTATTATAGTTTATTATATGTAACTTCAATACGCTGATAAGCCTACAGTATGAGTAATCTACCCATACCATATATTATTATTACATGTTCGCATACACACAGACTTCACTCTACATTTATTAAAAAAAACATATTAATATTAAACATTAAACATATTATTATTAAAAACATAATATTATTACAGAAAGTATATAATTAACTCTAAGAATATTATAAGGATGTTAGTGTGTGGAGTTAAGTACTGTTGATGCTCATTCGGGAGGCTCACCACAGTTGTAAATGTATTGTAAATTTACATTAAAAAGAGCAACTGTTGAGTTTCTCGCCAGCTCTTCTCAGCAGAACTGCCCTCCGAGCTGGTGGTAGCCTAGTATTTTTTAGTTGGGATTTATTTATTTTGTTATTAAGATAAAAAGATTTCGCCATCATATTACTTCACTGAGTTCACTCGGTAGGCTGTCGCTGTTACTACTCCAGCGTGATAAGGGCATAATAACGAAATACTAAAGTATCTGTTAATAGTATGGAAATAAGCAAGAGTTAAGTATTTTTGTTATTTTTAAAGTGTTAATCTACACTGAGGATAGAAGAAAAATGGCGCTCTCACTTGTCAAATGCCGAGTTATCCCAATGAAGTAATATTTATATATATATATATATATATATATATATATATATATATATATATATATATATATATATATATATATATATATATATATATATATATATATATATATATATATATATATATATATATATATATATATATATATATGTACATATATATATATATATATATATATATATATATATATATATATATATATATATATATATATATATATATATATATACCGCAAAATCTCATAAGCTAATAAAATTACAAAGAAGTTCGAATTATGTATATTGAATGTAATTATTTACTTATCAAATTATAAATTGATTATATATTTACATTGAAATTATTATTTAAATGAATTCTTAGAAATATAAAAGCTAAATATTATGCAATAGCATTTTTTCTAGTGGAATAATATACTTTTTATTAAAATATTCAAATCATTATTCTATATTCATATTGTAATTTCATTTCTATTCTAAATTCATTTTCTATCCATTTAAATTTTACATAGTTAATTGGTAGGTTTTAATTAGTTAAAATTATTCTTTATATAAATAGCGTAAGCTGATTTTTGTTATTATATATATATATATATATATATATATATATATATATATATATATATATATATATATATATATATATATATATATATATATATATATATATATATATATATATATATATATATATATATATATATATATATATATATATATATATATATATATATATATATATATATATATATATATATATATATATATATATATATATATATATATATATATTATATAGATGATTGAGCTGATTTTTGTTATTATATATATATATAGTTATATATTATAAGACGATCGATAGCTGCACATAATAAGAAGATTATGGACTCATTTTGACGAGCTCCAGCCATAGATGTGCAGAAAAATTGAGAAAGAGATTGACGTTTATTTCATTGTTACGATTGAACAAAGAATTAATTTAAAGAACGGGAAAATGTTACTGGCCAGTTAGAGAGCGGCACAACAGCTGTTTAAAAAAAAAACGATAAGTTTTGCTAGCGACCCAATATTGATTTTTTTATGCGTAATTGTTGTACAGTTCAGTAAGCTTGTTTATTTTCTTTAACATTTATGAAGTCAGTATAGTATAATTACAATTTCCTCTATATATATGAACATATATATATATATATATATATATATATATATATATATATATATATATATATATATATATATATATATATATATATATATATATATATATATATATATATATATTCAAATATTACTTCATTAGGATAACTCGGCATTTGACAAGTGAGAGCGCCATTTTTCTTCTATCCTCAGTGTAGATTAACACTTTAAAAATAAAAAAATACTTAACACTTGCTTATTTCCATATTATTAACAGATACTTTAGTATTTCGTTATTATGCCCTTATCACGCTGGAGTAGTAACAGCGACAGCCTACTGAGTGAACTCAGTGAAGTAATATGATGGCGAAATTTACTATCTTTTTATCTTAATAACAAAATAAATAAATCCCAACTAAAAAATACTAGGCTACCACCAGCTCGGAGGGCAGTTCTGCTGAGAAGAGCTGGCGAGAAACTCACCAGTTGCTCTTTTTAATGTAAATTTACAATATATTTACAACTGTGGTGAGCCTCCCGAATGAGCATCAACAGTACTTAACTCCACACACTAACATCCGTATAATATTCTTAGAGTTAATTATATACTTTCTCTAATAATAATATGTTTTTAATAATAACATGTTTAATGTTTAATATTAATATGTTTTTTTTAATAAATGTAGAGTGACGTCTGTGTGTATGCGAACATGTAATAATAATATATGGTATGGGTAGATTACTCATACTGTAGGCTTATCAGCGTATTGAAATTACATATAATAAACTATAATAAGCTAATTAAAAAGTGGCAATATTTTAAGCCGGTCTTTGCTCGCTTGTGTGTAGTTGTTTTTCCAGACATACTGTCCGACATGAAGGAGGGCAATGTGTTTATCACTCCATGTCAACCAACCACCAACCTTTGAGTACCCTTCATCATTTTTCATTTTTGGTGACACTTAAGTTTATCTAAAACGTTATTTAAAATTGCTTAAACAACTCTTGCATATACATTCAAAGTAAATAATTACATTCAATATACATAATTCGAACTTCTTTGTAATTTTATTAGCTTATGAGATTTTACGGTGTTTTTATAATATATATATATATATATATATATATATATATATATATATATATATATATATATATATATATATATATATATATATATATATATATATATATATATATATATATATATATATATATATATATATATATATATATATATATATATATATAATTGACAGTTACTAAGTGACCGACAGACAACGCTTAGACGAAATAACACAGCGTAAAAATCTGAACTGTGGCATTTGGTACTGTCCTGGTCTAACTGGGCCATAGAGAAAAAGGATTTTACGTTTTATAGATTATACAAATTACGGCTTACGGCATGTGCTAATATAAAATGTTTATACCTAACTTAGCTCTAGTCGTTTCGCCAATATTTTGCATTTTATAGACAAATCTGTTGCTATAGACAAATAAAGACCTTTTATCAAATTTCGCTTGGTTAAAGTCATAGTTACTTAATTGTGATAATACAGTGTCTATGTATTTCCAATATGGACGGTATGCGGAGAACAGAATGCTTTAACACTAGGTTTCGCCTTTTATGCCATATGCCATATTATCATCATCTGTATATTAGATGATATATCCTAAAAAATGAATTAATTACACATTTATATATTTTTTGTAACTATCATTTGTCGGTTGCAAAAGAGTCAATCTTGACTGGTCTGGGCTGGCATGACCTGGAGACTGTGATGACTCAAGATCGTGAGCTGTGGGACTCCACAACTGCAACGTTGAGGTCTGCCAGTATACCAGATCTCGTCCTAGGGCAGAGAAAGGAGTGTGCTGAGTCTGGGTTCCTATGTGGAATAAAATGTCAAGCTAAAAAAAACAATATCTGGAAAATTATAAACTATAAACTATTAAAGTTGAACTCCTTCCTATTGTTAAATAAGTTTTGGCATTTGTAGTTGATAAGTGAAATATTTATGAAGTATATGAATATTATAAAATTGGCAAGATATTGAAAAGAATATCAGGTGACTTTTAGTTAAAAATTACCTAATTTTTAGTCAGCATTTTATGTTCAAGGTTAAGAATTCTATTCTCGGTTGATGTAAATATTTGTTGTCGCTCTTTAAACGACTATCAAGATAAATTGCGTATATTTGTGAACGATCTCCATATACACATAATATAAGGCTATGATAAATCTTTAAACAATAGTACCTCACAGTTCTAAAATGCTCACATTTCAATTGTTGTTCACAAATTATGCCTATTAATCTAAAACATTGACGGCGCGTGGCGGCCCATTACATATCTTGATTTCAGTATTATTCGTACGTAGCAGCTACGCTTTTTCCTTATATATATATATAAACTTTTTTAATCTACACATTATTTTAGGTAGAATAAAAAACAATCGGGCGTAGGCGTAAACAATTTTTTTTTTAATTTGAAATAAGACTTGGAGGAAAGCTGCATAGTACTCGGCCATATCTATGGCGGAACACATTAAACAACACCACGGCTTGTCTAAACGCAACCAAATCGTATATATATATATATATATATATATATATATATATATATATATATATATATATATATATATATATATATATATATATATATGTATATGTATATGTGTATATATATATATATATATATATATATATATATATATATATATATATATATATATATATATATGTATATATATATATATATATATATATATATATATATATATATATATATATATATATATATATATATATATATATATATATATATATATATATATATATATATATATATTAAAATTTCCACTGAGGGAAAAAATATATTTTATTCGTCTAACTTTAATCACGTGAGTTAGGGTTAGGTCAAAGTCACATTGAATTGAATTGTAAAAACACGACCGATAGCAATCCTGTCAACATTTGTTGGTGCATTCCGATTATACAATAAACAAGGCAGTGGTAAATTTTTAGCCTATTAAAGTGATATAGTAATGAAGTGTCTGACGTTGGGAGGAGATGATTGATTTATGATTGTCTGAGGTTTAAGGGAAAATCTTAACCCTAGGTTCTCGCTGTCTACTCCTGCTATGCTGGATACAACGATAAGCTGAAAGAATCCATCTGTTGTTTCCTTCACGCTGCAGAAGCTGGAGAACGTATTGATTTAACTTCTACGTCTATCCCGCATTATACGGAGAACTCCATTTGGATATAGCATAGATACTGCGAATTGGTCCGTGACTTGCAAGCTACACTTGATTTGGGATAAGTGCAGTTATCAGCAGCGTAAATAACTATCAGAATTAAGCTACAGATGTCACTTTGAAATGATTTTTCTGTTACAATTAGGTTTTATGAGCTTAAACTCTAAATATATATCAATCGGAATTGTAGTATAGATATTTAACTGTTAGATAATTAAAATTTATTTAAATTAACCGCTTCTCTTTGGTTACTGGCTGAGTTATTAATGAGACGGGGAAAAAGCTGTAGGGTAATTATGACAAACATCCTCTTTCCTTTACTTATCAGTCACACTATGCCACAATAAGGATACTTATTAAAAATTATAAAATATATGTAATCTGTACTTCCTTATATAAGTTATTTTTTTAATAAAGATTATAATATTTTAAGTTCGTTAATTTTATGCATAGAAAGCAAAGAGGTTATAGTGATATTTTATTCCGTTCTATTTAGGAACTTTACTTATTGACGTCTGACAAAGTTTGAGAATCTAGGTATATAAGACGAGCAAAAGCTTTTTAAAATTCCATGGATTGACCCGCGTTGCTATCGCGTTGCAGAAAAAAGCTGAGAGCTGTGTATACTTGAGAGGCCCCTTCAAAATGCGCATTAATGTTCACACCAACTGTTCGATAATGCGCCTCTATAATTTTTTCTCAACGTTATTTTAATCCATAGTAAATTTTTTGATAAGTCTTGTGCCAAATAAACGTATTTTACTATTCTACCAATTGTTCAACAGGGGAGTGCTCAACTTGAAGTTCGGTTTCTTACTTCGCGACGACACCATGATCCAAGTCAACTTTGTCGGTATATCTCTAAGTATTATATACATGATGGTGTACTACATGTACTCTAGGGATAGAGTGAATGAGGTGTGGCTTCAAACCGGCATGGGGCTAGCTGTCTGCGTCGCTTTATTGGCCTACGCTGAAATGGAAGACCCTAAACTAATTGAGAACAGATTCGGTAGTATTATTACAGCTTTCATGTTCTATCTGATAGCATCTCCATTGTTAAATTTGGTGAGTACACTTTATGTTGTTATTTATTTATTTATTGTACAGTTATAGAAACGTGTAAAAAGATCTAGGGATCTATGTCTCTTGGATTCTATCAACTATAAAAATAGAAGAAATGTTTGTAGTGTTGTGTAATATATATATATATATATATATATATATATATATATATATATATATATATATATATATATATATATGGCTATGATCAATCATCAGCATACCCAGAGATCACTACACAGTCCAAATAGATGAACCAAGAATCGTGAATATTAACACTATTAAGGAAATAAAATAGGCGTTGAAACTTTTGAAAAAAATATCATTGTTTTCAAATGAAGCGAATTAAGTTAAGATCATTGTAGCTAAATTTAAAAAGAAATTACATTTTTCGAGTATACGTTATTACTTAATGCATATGGCAGAATTGATTGATACATTCGCTTCGACAAGCTAGTTTAGTACACTTTTTCTGCTTTAAGTTTTTATAAAACAATATCGATCTAAATAGAGTCATTATTATTATTATTATAAGTAATTATCACTGATGATAGTAAAATAAATAAAATGTAGATCAATTATCATTTTATTATGTTTCTTATTTTGTTAATAAAAAGCTTATTTTTTTTTTAATTATCGAACGCAGCTCTTACTCTTGTTATCAAAAGTCAAACAGTCGTTTGATGTTTTTCAAAAAATATCCATTCCAGTTTGTTTGTCCTTCAAAAATGTATAGAATCGAAACGACTTCACATGTAAATGACCATTTAAATAAACCCCCATTTATAAACGGGTTATCCAGGTAGTGAAATATCAAGATTAAAAATTAATATGTAATATTTTTAATAATTTTTAAAACCTTTTGCTCAATCATGAATGATTCGCTAAGACAGAACTCGTGAGATCGAATTCCATTTAGGATTGATACTTGTGGCATAAGTATTTATTTATACTTGAACGAGCTATAGCCCGCAATTTCTTTTGTGTGGACTGTAACAAGTAAAATCCCGTTCATGCCAGTTCCCGTTGGAATTTCGGGAAATCCCCTGTTAGTGCCCACCTCTTAACCTCGGTAGCCTTATTAAATTACCTATATATTTTTATATATATTAAGAATTATGTATTATATAAAACAAGGTAAAGGTCACCTGTTAATACTTTTCTTTATTTTATAAAAATCAATGGTTCAATAAGAAAAAAATTGCGAGCGTTAAGTCCTTTTTGTTTTAATAAAAAAAATTAAAAGGCCTAAAAAGTCTATGGTAATAATTTTTATTAACTAATTTTTATACCTGTGTGCCTAAATTTCTTATATTATTTTATTTACATGCAATTCTTTCGTGAGTGACTGACTGACTTACAGAAAATGATGAAAATGACTGACCGTTGCAATTTCTTAGCGCCTTGTGTACTGCAAGGTAGCCTCCGAAAACAAAGACGCGGGCTACACATTATTAATAATATAGACGATAACAAATTAATATAAGCGTTAATGTTCATGTTCTCTTTATGTCATGCGCCATTTGTTATTTTATAATGTATTAACATAATAAATATCTTCTTTAAAATGTCATATGAATTAGTATTATTTTAAATAAATATATTTTTTTTCTTTTTTACTATTACCAAGTAAACGTTTGCACAATTTAATAATACGAAGGCTGTAAATTATACAGCCTTAAACGTTATAACTGCGTTATCGCTATTATTGTTTAAAGTCACCTTAATTGCTTATGTCCATGTATATTATTAAAGTTATTTTATCGTGGCTTTGAGTTCCGGCACTTAACATGCGATGTCTCGAAAATTGGGCGGAGAGTAGGGAGTGTCTTAACACTAACTTCTCTCTCTCTCTCATCTCCACCCTGCTGCGGTTTTGTGACCTCTTTATTTAATTGTAAATTAATTATTAATCAACCTTATACGAAAGTCTTATACAATTAATTTATTGAATAAATTGTACAATGACGTATAGCTTATCTAACAGTCCCTATTTGGCTATCATAGGGCTATGGCGTTAGCAATTTTTGTAATGAATTTCTCTATGGTAATCCCTTTTAATGTGACATTAATTAATTCATTTATTTGTTCAATGGGTTAGGATAAATAATATATAGAAACTTATAGAAATAAGATGGTAGCGGGACTTGAACCACCACCGCTCGTGGCGCGTGTCCAAATATTCTAACTTATTCATATATAAATTCTTACAGAGTCGAAATATAACTATAATTTCAAATTTAGTTAAGTAGTTCGCATGTTGGAGGCGCATTACAGAGGGTAATGCCTTGGACCGGATTTCCAAGGCTGCTGCTGCACTGCTCTTAGCCACTTCCCCTGCAATGACATCCATTGAAAGCCAAGAAGGCTCTACTCTAATGATAATTTATTTTGTTACAGAAACATATAGTTAAAAATAAGAGTACAGAAGGGATGCCCTTCCCGATCATATTTTCTGGTACCATCGTTACTTGCATGTGGCTGCTCTACGGCATCATATTAAAGAATAAGTTCGTCGTGGTAAGTATTAAAAAAAATTACATAAATACTATTTTATATTAAGATAAACTGCTTGAAGAAAACTTGTTTTTTTATAAATAATAAGTTTTATTACAAAATTTATAGCAAAGTTATGCATTTATATGCATGAAACTTGTAAATATATAAAATCTCCATGTGCAAATTATTGACGTATGACGTAAATTTTTGATTTAATTTCTCATCAGTCTGTGGCGTAATATCTATACGATTGTTAAAGTTTTCATTGTTGGCACTCCTGTGGAAAAAGGTTCTGATATGAACGACTTTTACGAATAAATTTTTCTTAACCTGTTTTCTGATATCTCGGAACGGGTTTTATATTAATAACATGGCTATCAAATTACATATATAGAAATAAACACAACATAAATTACGAATCCTCGGGTTTTTTTTTATTTTTATTTGAAATATACCTATCGTTATTTTATAGACTATATTGTTTGGTTATTTAAAAGAGATTTTTTTTTGGCAAAACTTATTTTAAGGACATGACGCCGAAGATACTAATCTGTCAATGTCTAATATAATTATATTTTTGTGTAACATTTTACTTATTACGTGTACTATACTGATAGCACTTGAAAGTGATAACGCAAAGATATTTAGCTACTGTTATCAGATAAGAAACGTCACTAAAGTTACATATTTATTATTTATATGTGGTTTGCATATATATATGTATATACCACGTTTATTTCGTCTGTTATCGTTTACTTGCTTTTTACCTGT
>JAXRJS010000041.1:10332500-10642500 GCA_037127375.1 Dione juno | reverse complement strand
GATATGATTTTTGGTAATTTTAAACAAGTTCTTATTTTAAGAAATGAGCTTACAATATGTCTACATAATTATTAATTATAATAAATTATAAATAAATATGTAATACATAATTATTAATTGTTCATTTTATAATGACAAAAAAAACAAGCGTTACTTAAATCATAATATTATCTGTACTTTATCACTGAATTAAATTATGGTTGTGTTATGTACACTTAAAATTTGAAGCGTCAAAGGCAGGAAAGTGTCATTAGGTATTAAGTAACGTTAGTCAACAGATATCACTATAATAAGTATTTGGTAATTGGCACGATTTTAAAATCAGAATAAAATCAAAATATCAATATAATATTTCACTCTTTAAAAATTAAGAAATAAAAATATTCATATGAAATCTTACTCACTTAAATGGTATACGTTTTAAGTAGAATTAAATATGAAAATAAGCAATACTTAGTGACTAAGAATATATAACTAAATTTTTCAAAACAATTTATCTATAGGTTATACAGGTACACTGACATAACCGTGAAGGACATTTCCTTCTATGATGGTTACGTCATTTCTCTTATGACAATGGTTCGGAAATATATATTAGAGTTAAAGATATTGAAACGTCAATTAATTTAAGTCAATAACTATATTTAGAATGCTTCTAATGTTTACTAGTTTGTTAAAATGAAAAAAGAAGATTGAAAATTATCAAGAAAATATGTAAGATTTTTCACACTTTTGCTTTTAAATTTTACTATTGGCAATATTTTCATTGACATTTTAATTTTTAACAAATCAATACATGAAAATATATAGCTCACATAATGTATTTTCCCACTTGTGGGGTAATATTTGTTCTATTTGTGCGGTATAGTAATTAATATTCAGTTAATCAACCGTTAGGTGCTTTCGTGTATATGTATTTGTTATAAAAATAATGAGAATAAAAGGTCATATTTTCATTTTATTTTATTAAAATATTATAATGATTTTTATCAATTAAAAATAAAGCGTGGGAAATTTTAATTATTTATGTAGCAACTCAGTTTTTTTGTTTTTATTTTGATTTCGATCGAGATTCGAATACGGAAGTGGTTGGTTTTTCGTTATTGACGCTCGCGTTGCGAAACATGCTCTATTGTTCTTTTAGAAATATATAAAAATGACTAAATTATGGTGAACGTTACATCAACCCTTACATACGAAAATCGTAGCTAAGATATGGCCGCGAGAGGAGAAAAAACTAATGGAAATGGCGAGGAGCAGATCGTCGAGGTAAATCGATTTGCCCTACTTTCCGTTGACAGATAAACTTGACCTAAGTACTATGTCGATCCATGGTTATGGGATTTACAGACATTGGCCGAGGTGTTCCGATGCTTCATCTGTATGGAGAAGCTTGTGGACGCCCACCTGTGTCCTCACTGTTCCAAACTCTGCTGCTACAGCTGCGTGAGGCGATGGCTTACAGAGCAAAGATCTCAGTGTCCGCATTGCCGTGCAGCTCTGCACCTCCATGAGCTGGTGAACTGTCGCTGGGTGGAAGAAGTCACACAACAAATAGAAACCATGCAGCAAACTAATTCTGTTTGTCAAAGAGAGAACTTTCGGGACAGGTGAACTAACAACTATCAATAAACAAAGCCAATAAATTCAAATAAGATTCCTAATTCATATTATATTTTGGCTTAAAATATATTTTTACAAGTATATTAGAGTATTTCACAAAATAAAAAGTTGTTTAGTTAAATACTATATAACGTTATTTACTGCGAAAATAAACATAAAAATTATGAATTAAAAAGTTATGGGGATATTTGTATTAAATGAAATGTAATTTAAATTTGTAATTAGATGTCCAACTCATCAAGAAAGATTAACTGTGTATTGCTGGACATGCCGCCGCTGTATATGCCATCAGTGTGCGCTTTGGGGTGGTACACATTCTGGACATACATTCAAACCCTTGGAAGAAGTTTATGAACAACATGTCACTCAGATAAGGGATGAAGTGTCTCAGTTAAGGAGAAGATTAATGGAATTAATAAGCTTAGTGCAGGATGTGGTATGTAATTTTTTTTCACCAAATATTTTAAGTTACATTAAATTTTAAGATAATTAGTGAGTAGTAACTTCAGGAGAATATAAGCATTTATGTATTTGAAATCGTAGTTATTATATAAATCAAATAGTTTACTTAAGTTTTCTTAGCTATGTTTATTTTTTAATTGCAGAAAATATATGCATCAAGGAAGAATTCCTTATATGATTAATGTAAAGGTTAAATATGAGCAACACTAAAAATATGTAAAGTAAGCCTTATAAGGCTTATAGATAAGAGAATTATACTTAAACATTTTTATATACAATACCTATATGCTGTATTTAATTAATTTCTTGATCTAAATATTTATACCTTTTAAGTGGGAAGAATTACAATCATTGGTATTTTAATCACTCAGAAAAACAAACAAAACTAAAATGTCTATATTGAAATGAAATTGTAAATGATCTAATAACTGCACTACAATCTTAATGGAATCTTTTTCTGTAATAAAACAAAGGAAAGTATTCAAAAGTGTATGCAACCTTATCTTTTGTTGTAGTCAAAGCAAACTTCAAGTGGTACCTGACCTAAATTTCTGCTCTTTTACAATAGGCCTTCTTATAAATAGAGCTAATTATGTTTCTACACAACTTCAGTAACATATATCTAAGTGATAATATAATAGAATAAATTATCAACAGATATTATCCTATTTTATGTTAAGACTATACTGTATTTCTCCCTCATTGATTGGAGACATTTTTAAGTATAGTTATGTCAAAATAGGTAATATATATATATATATATATATATATATATATATATATATATATATATATATATATATATATATATATATATATATATATATATATATATATATATATATATATATATATATATATATATATATATATGTATGTATGTATATGTATATATATATAAAGATAATATTTATATGAAGTATGTTGCTTTTTATAGAAAAAAATTAAACAAGACAGCTGTTTGAAACAAATATGTATTTATTATAAAATTTATTAATTTAAATCTTTGTTCAATATATACAATTAATGTCATAAATAATAATTTCTAAGTTTATTAACAGGAACGTAACGTCGAATCCGTACGCGCTGCTAAAGACGAGCGTGTTCGTGAGATTCGTAATGCAGTAGAATTGATGATCTCAAGGCTGGACTCTGCATTGAAAGCCAAATTACTCACTTTAATGGGACAAAAGAACAGCCTCACCCAAGAGACTGAGCAGTTGGAACATTTGCTGCAGGAAATTGAACATCAGCTCCATGCTAGTACTAGGTAAAGTATTTTGTTTATAGTTATTTTTTACTTTTATGCATTTAGGTCGCACAGAACCGAAGTGGTCTCCGTTCTTCTTTTTAAGTTAAAAAATAATTATGAAGTCTTTAATAATACACACGAAGGACATGGGTTCGATCTCCTCCCGTAGAAATTAAATTAATGCGAAGTATAAGAAGTATATAAATAAAACGAAGCGCGGCCTTGAGTTCCGCCACTCAACACGTAATGTCTCGATTCGAATGGAGTGTCCTGACACTCCAAGTGTCGCTCTGCCTATAGGGTTTAAATCTGGGTTCAGCGTGAATATGAAACATATGCCAGGGTATTATTATTACCTTGTGGGTGCATCATAAAATAAAAAAATAACCAAGTATCGCATAATTGTCTAATTGCCTGACAATGATCGATATGTTGGCCTAGTCATTAAATTATTCATGTTATGTGTTAAAACATTTGATGTGTATCATTAGTAGCACTGTTTATTTTCCAGGTCGGAACTGATAGCTAAAAGTGGCGAGCTGTCTAAAATGATCCACCAAGTCAGGAAGAAACCAATGGCAAGCTTCGTCACGGCGCCAGTACCGGCCGATTTTCACAGGCGAGTGTCACTTTCATGTTTGTGTGCATGCATGAGAAACCCATTGGTCTCTTCATTGATATGCCATAGTCTCCTTTGAGAATCACTTTTAGAGACTGTTACCTTTTCTATGGTGTATTACCTTTTCTTGTGATTTTGTGTGGGAATACACTTCTTTCAATCTTGATCTCTGCTACTGCTATCTTTGTATATGTTTTTAATTATGTTGATGTATTTGAGCGTGATATTAAGATTTCTAAAGCTTTCCAGATAGAGTTACTTATGGAGCGGAGGCCGTGTTAAAAAAAGATTACAAAAAGATATATAATTAATAAGTTAATAAGTCATTTAATAAGTTCTAATAAGTAGGAAGTATTATTCGTCTATATTCTATATAAATGTATCGCTATTCTATTCTTCCTAGTTGCGGCTTTGCAGGGCCATGCGCCCAGTATCACTGCGATCATTGTTGATCTATTGTGATCTCCGCACACTACAGATTTCTGCAAAGAATTGCAGTATTATCTTTGCTGTGAGAGTTTTTACATCTTCTGGATACAATTGATGTTTCCCCAGTATGGTATAAGGCCGTTGCATAAGTGGTGGGCATTCAGTGAGAAGATGAAGAGGTATTTCACTAGCCGCATTGCATATTCTACACATCCTTGTACTGCTGATACCTAATGTACATGTGTCTGTTCAGACCACAGTGACCAGTCCGCACTCTCACCAATGTACGGAGACAGTTCATGCTGAGAGATAAGGCCTCAGTGACAGCCTTCTTGTTGAAGGCCTCAATGAGTGCCTCAGCTTGGTATAATCCAGGAGTATTCCTCCATAGTTGAATGGCCTCATGGTGGCAATATGTCTTCTGGGTGAGCTGTGATAAGCTTCAAGGAATACCATAGAACGGTTCTGGTCTGAATTGGGTGCTTTTGGCTCCCTTTCATGCCAGTATGTATATCCGCTTGTTCATTTCCCTAGGTGTATCACTATCCATTCATCTAATCCACATAAAATTCAAATTCACAGTGAAATCGTCCCAAGCTACGATAGCAGTACGTTCCCGTTAAGCAACTTCACGCAGCTACAACACGCGGCGGCGCCCGTCTACTCCGCGCCGCTGCACGTCAACGGCCTCTGCTGGCGCCTGAAGGTGTACCCCGACGGGAACGGCGTAGTTAGGGGAAATTATTTATCTGTGTTCCTCGAGCTCAGCGCGGGGCTGCCGGAGACCTCTAAGTGAGTCGTGGTATCCTAGTATTTTTTGTGAAATGCATATAAAGCAATATAAATATAATTTATACAATTTTTTATCTTAAATTCAATTAACTAAGAAATATAATTGTTAACCCAAGGGGAGCTGGTGGAGAGAGCTCAAGGGGAGATTGGAACTTAAAGAACATAATTTATCTCAATATATACATATACTTTTTTAAGAAGGTGTCTTTAATTACTTAAAAATGTTTTTGTCTATATTGTGGTCATATATATAGTGTGTCTGAGTTGTTAATAGCTAGGCTGTAGGGATGTTACGAAGTTTTGGTTCTGGTTCCGAAAGATTGGAACTTCCCATTGAAGAAAACACCTCCAACTTCGGTTTCGACACTTTTCAATTGGAGATATCTCAATGGCGATTTCAGCGTTTACAAACAAGTTCATGCTTGTCGCGCGGGAAATGCTTCTCTCAAGGCGATTTTGATATATTACGGAGAATGGTCATAAATTTATTTTTGAGCATTCTAGTTAAAAATGAATCTGAAATTTCTATAAGATTCCGTCAAAACCAGCTCCGTGACATCCCTACTAGGCACTACTATACTATATAAAGCTCGACATCACTGGCGTATAAGATTAACCACCACATTATATTACATTCAGCCACTATTTCAAAAAATAATTCCTCCAAAATATATGAACGTGTAGTAACAAGATATTTCGTGATTACAAGCGCTACTGTGTTCAGGGTAGGCAAGAGGTGAGTGCTAGTGTAGTGACAGATGTGTGTGCAGCATGCTGGTTTGCCGACTCGTTACTGAACTCCTGTGCGCTGGTTACGCTGCAGCACTCGTAGTGATGCCACAACTGAATCGGTTGCTTTATTTCATGAAATGTGACTTTGTATATATTATAAGTTAAAATTATGTAAAGATTAACAAAAAAAAGAATTGCGTGATGTAATAACAATATATATAATAAATAGTTGTTGATTTTTAAGTATTATTTGGACATTATTTGGATATAATGTAAGAAGCCTTCTTTTTTTTATATACGGAACAAATGTATACACAAAACGATATTAGGATATATGAAAGCTGGTGACAATTATTATTTATTTCAGTTGTGGCGGCATTATAGAGAAATGAGGTCGAGGCTTATCATTGTATAATCATGTACATACATGTTTTAAATATATACAGTCCATAATATAAAATAAATCATACATAGTAATCTTGCTTCAGTAAAAATTTACTTGTTCAATGTTTTCAATGACTCGTTGACGTACTGTTAGCTGTTTAATCATTTAGGCCTCTATGCTTGCGCTTCAATGTATGGAAGTTTCTTCTGGCTGAAGCTAAGTAGCTGAGCTGACTATTCTTTGTAAATCTCACTAGAATTCTTATCATGACCAAATTAAAAAAAGCCCGAGTTTCTTGCGCGCCGGTTCTTCTTAGATCTGAGGCATTAACTTTAGTAAACCTGTGGTAAGGTTTTGCCGTTAAAATAGTCATGTATTCTTATTTTTAACAAAATTATTTGAATTCAAAATTAAATTTCCAATTACTTACATATACTTAGGATACCTGTTAGTAAATTATAATAGGTATTGAAGAACTTAAAATAATTAAATTAATCTTTCCCTCCTTTACTAGACGAACAACATAACATTTCAAAATAAGTTTACTTGATATTACTTGTAGTTTCGTCATATACACAATACTGTCATAAGTAAGAAAACAGTCAGTCATAATCATATAATTTACGTCATTCATACTGACCAGGTACGAATATCGCGTAGAGATGCTCCACCAAGTGTCACGTGATCCTTCAAAGAATATTGTACGGGAGTTCGCGTCGGACTTCGAAGTGGGCGAGTGTTGGGGATACAATAGGTTCTTCCGGTTAGACCTTCTGGCCAGTGAGGGTTATCTTAATCCTGATACGGACACTTTGATACTGAGGTGAGTTAAAAAAATGTGGTTGTTTTTATTTATTTATATGTACAGTGTTCCGCTCGTGGTGTTGCCCCTTATTTTTTATACGTTATGATGAGTGAGCGCATACAAATTTATCGGAATCTGAACACGACGGTTGTGACACTCAGGGAATTTATATTTAACTTATTTTGATTTCTCACTCTCTCGCGACTGTCTCGAAGATTTGGGCGAACGTGGGCAAACCCTGTGCTTTGGACTGTTCCTTACACTAATTTTCTCTGTTTTTTTTACTGAAAGCCCAAAACTTTTTTTTATATTTTATGGTTGATATATATATATATATATTAACAGATTCCAAGTGCGTCCGCCCACGTTCTATCAGCGTTGCCGCGACCAGCAGTGGTACATCAACCAACTTATTACAATGCAGAATCAACATGTTGTGCAAATTAATGATCTCAAAGAGGTGAATGTTTAGCATGTAACTAATTAATATACTTGTTTTAAATTTGAATATTATCATTGTAATGAAGTATAAAACTTTTACTAGTGATAGTTAGATCAATATAAACATCAATACTTAATCGGAGTTGAGATTACTGAACGAATGCTCAAAAATTTTTAATTGTCATTTAAAAAAGAGGTATGTAATGACAAAAAACTAAAATTTAAAAGGTCACAACAAAATGTACAATGTGTCCCATAGCGCCTTACGCTGGAGATGTCCCGCAACTCGCTGAGCGCGACGCGCATGGGCGCACCCGGTGATGCCGCCGACCCCGCGCACGACGCGCACGCGCACGACGCGCACGCGCACCCGGACGCGGTGCTGTACGCCGCCGGCAGGGACTGGAAGTTCAAGGCGCACGGAGTCGTCAACGGGCCGAGGCTGGGCAGCCCAGGTTGGTGTGAAATATTGTCTTAAAAATATTTCTCGTCTTATTATATTATATACTAGATTCTTTTTTAATTTAGATCAAAGGTCATCTTCATAGATTTCATACACTTTAGGACACTACTTGACTCACTGCATACTGCATAATTGCATAGTAGTAGGTGAAGTATTTGCGAATACTGTTAATATGCCCATGCATGCAGCTAATTAACTAGTTTCCGTTCGCTTCTGTTTTTACCATAATAATATTTGGGACCCGTCCCACGATATTACAGGAGCCCTCTATGCTCTTGTTATACAGCGTGTATTTTTTTTTTGTTACTTCACTATGTTTGTAGCACATCCCACACATAGCAGGGCAACCAGAGGGAGTGAACATAGTGGTAATGCTCAACAGATACCGTATTGAATACAAAAACTCAAGACTGCATCTCGTCAAGGAGATATGGCACCAGAGTGGAAATGGAAATAATTATTTCCTCGAATAGGCATCGTGGGGATCGCCCTGCCCGAGTGTGTGATGACGTCACCGCGCATGTTGTCCTCAGGTATCCTAAACACGGCGATGTTCGAGGACTCGTGCAACAGTACAGTGTGCTGCGGTGCCATGGGCGCGGCGGGGGCGGGAGCGGGCGCGGCGGCGGGCGCGGGCGCGGGCGCGTGCTACGCCGAGTGCGGGGAGCGGCGCGCGTCCGCGCAGCACGCGCTCGACAACTACAACTTGCCGTCTACGTCCAGGTATGGTATAACGGGTTCGAGTTGGTATGTGGACTAATAATAATCACTAGAGATGTGCCGACTGTGACTTCGACCAACTAATCGACTAGCCGATAAGACGGCTAGAAAGAAAGTTGGTTGACTAATCGGCCAAACCGATCCTTCGTAATATGTGAATAATAAAAAAATCTGTGAGTGATACTACTACAGCAATATAAACGAAAATAGTATCAGAGTATCTATCGATAACGACAAAAAACTAAATTTTATCCAGAGGAAAAAAAATATTGCTTACGTCATGTATATGTTTTATTTTGAAGGAATTTTAGAAACTGAGTTGGTACATCTCTAATAATTACTAATCGAAACATCCAATTTTGGGGAATCATAATTGTAAATAAAAAAAAATATCAACGTACTTCACCCCCCACCTCACACTTCACCCCGCTTATAATCTGACTGAGACATTTTAATAATTTTTAGTGTTAATTCACACTAAGGATAGAAAAAATACTTAAAAAACACATAAAAATTTTGCTAACAACGTAATAAGTTGTATAAGCAAATTTCGACGCAGTGTGAGGAAGAACGATAGAAAAAAATGAAGAAGAAGAAGAAAATGGCTTAGTGGTCAGAGCAGCGCTCTGGCCGGTTTCCATGAGGCGCGGGTTCGAATCCCGCTGCGTTTAAATATTTATGTTTTCTTTAAGTATGAATTTGAGACATTTGGACTAAATCTACGACGATCACGAACCAGTGAGACACTGTCCAATTGTGACTTAGATATTTTTCTATTTGTCAATTTTTTTGCCAGTTTCAACAATACATCACGCAACAAGTACATTTTAAATATATATATTTTTAAATTTTCATATATTATTCACGTGACTCGGTTTATAAGTATGTTCAAATGTCATATTCGTAAGCCCATTCGCCCTTTATCTAAATGAATTAAATATTGTAACGTATATAAATATGAGAAATTGCATACTATTTATTAAGAGTAAGTACTGGTAAGATAAATTGCGTTACGATTGTGTGTTTGATCCCCACTCGATGTAATTTATTATTATAATTTCCTCACCTTGGTGAACAGAAAAAGCGCGGCGTTGAGTTCTTCAACTTGACACACATCCTTGCGCCGTCCCTGCTATTTGCGTGATACAGAATATCTAAATAATGAATTGTAACAGATCAGCAAACTCCCTCCAAACGGGTGGAGCGGACAACCTGGCGCTGGTGAGCCTGCACACGCTGCTGAGCGCGGCGGGCGCCCCCCCGCGCGCCGCGCGCACCCGCCCGCGCCCCGACAAGCAGACCGCCGAGTCTCCTTTGACTGGTAAGTGTTTTTTAATGTATAATGGTGACTTTAAAGATCTTGCCTACTTTACTTGTCACACAAACCGACACACAAGTCAAGCCATCACCTAGCTAGCATCAAATCATGCAATTTTTGGGCAAAAAAAAAAATTTAAAGAGAGATTTTAACCTAAAACTTAAAAAAATTGTAATTGACGCTTGCATTTTACCAAGTTTAACATATGGTAGCCAAACATGGACATATACAAGTATAATAAAAAATAGAATTTCCACATGCCAACGTTCCATGGAAACGAGCATATTAAAACTGAGAAGGATAAAAAGTGTTGAAATTAGACAAAAGATGAAACTTACAGACGCCCTCTAAAATGCATTAGGTCTTAAACGGAGATGGGCCGTCCATGTGTCAATGTACAAAGAGAGGAGGTGGGCCTTAGAGGTAACAAAATGGCCTGGACTTATAGGCAAACGTAGAAGTCGCAGACCACTTAAACGGTGGGCTGATGACTTAATAAAAACTGCTAGAACCAGCTGAAAAGTGGTCCAAAATAGGCAGCTATGGAGTGGGTTGAAGAAGACTTTTACCCGCGAGTGGTATATACTTAAAAATTAAAATAGCATTATTAAATATATATTTAAAAGTATAGAAATAAACAAGATTTATAAAAAATAAAAGTATTTATTTGAGGTGGGCTTTAGAGCATTTTAGACACAAGGTTTATATAAAACATTACCAAATTAATAATTAAATATTTCGTCTTCAGCGGTAGCAAGCACTCCGATAACAGAAGCCAGCACAACTACAACCAACGTGCTATGTTCGTCCATGTCCTCCCCTGAGCTCAACGGGAGTGCTGAAGGACCGAAGCCTGAGGACTCCGCTGAGGTAACCAGCCCCGAGCCGGTTGTGCAACCTGTATCGGAATCTAGCAGCGATACTGGAGTAAGTGGTTGATTAGTACATTTTTTATTATTTATTATTATATAAAGATATTAAAGCCATTGTGGCGCAGAATAACAACGTCAGATTGTAAATATGTACTAGGATTTTGGGGGTGATCCCTCGACAGGGAAATTATTTATATTTGCAGCGTTGTGTTCCGCCACTTTTATTCGCTGCTCGTATTAAATTAATTAATTAATAATCGAGTGTTTTCATAATGTGGAAAACTTTGTTATAAAAAAAAGAGATCATCATCTGGGTGTTTATCTGTTATTTTAAAGTACACAAACTAGATTTTAAAAGAATGGTTTCAGTATATGTAGATTTTCATTGCAATATTTTCTTTTAATACGTAACTAAATAAAAATGTTGATACTTTATTTCCAGGACTTTTTATTCAGTGAGTTAGACGGCTTCGTGGACGACAACAATCCTAGTCACATCGACGAGAATTCCAATGAAGAAAATGATGTCGATGAAGAAACTATGTCAGGTGAATGATCCCGACAGACTAATATTTGTGTCACCCGTTTCCTTGTCCTTTCCTTGTCATATTTACCCGTCCTCTCCCCCGCGGGGTCCGGCAGAGGGCTCGACGGCGAGCGGCTGCTCGTGGTGCGGGCTGGGCGAGCGCGCCTCGCCGCCCTCCCCGCCCTCGCCGCCCTCCCCGCCCTCGCCGCCCGCCCGGCGCCGCGCGCGCCGCCCCCGGGCGCGCCCCTACCGCCTGCGCGCGCACCCCGCCTGTGAAGCATATAGACACACACACACGCATTGACTATTTGTTGTTGATTTTTTTATTTATAGACATTTGTGTTTTTATTACTTTTGATTAATTTGATTGAAATATTATAGTAAATTACTTTTTTTCTATGATATGACATATTGATTGCAATAAAGACAGTAAGTTTGGTTAATATTTCATTTTGGTTTATCTGTCGTAGATTATAATGTTCGATGAATATGTAGGCTGGAAGAATAGGCGTAATTTTTATTAACGTTTTTTGAATTAGGAAAAGCCGTTATTTCCGTGTGAATTATTAAAATAGAAAATAAATGATTTGAGACGATGCGCTAACAAAAATATCTGAAGTTTATAAAATAATTAAGCATCTTGCATATAATTTTGTGAATTTATAAGTAAGTACAAACATATAACTTTTTAATAGTACTACAGTCCATATAATAACATATATATATATTTTGACAAAACAGGTGAAAACGACATCGAAGGGGCTTGCGGCGTACGCTCGCACGACGCCGGCGACATCCTCAGCCGCCTGCTGTGCGCCGTGCACGGCCGCCGCGTGACCCCCGCCACCACCGACAGGGGCGTCACGCTGGCCGGCACCGACGGGTCACCTCCGGCGGTCCCGTACCTGCCGTACTTACACAGCACCGTGGCGAGCGTGGCGGTCCCCCCGCCGGCCAGACTCGACGACCCTCAGCTGTCGACGGCTGCGCACACCGATATGTTATTATTAAACTTAATGCGCATCAATGGATTAACGCCAAAGTGCCCTCGTAGTAAACACGGTGAGTTTGTCTTCATTTAATTTTTTTGTGAAATAAACCCTTTTGACAATATATCTGATTAGTGGCGACCTTAAAAATAATATCTTACTTAATAATGTAGAATATTACTCATTTCAATGGAAAATAGTTGTTGCAATTGAAATATTAACTAAACCCATCCCACCAACAGGTCCAAAACGCAACTGGTCGACGTCGTCCCAGAGCGAGCCGCTCCCGTCCCGCCACGGCGGCGCCGTGCCGCGCGCCCGCCCCGCGCCCCCGCGCCCTCGCCGCCCGCAGCGCCCCCCGCGCGCCGCGCCACTCTCGCCCCTCGCGCCCCTCTCGCCGGGGCAGCTCAGGGACACCACTGGTACGATTATGCTACATGCTGACTGCCAGTAAACTCAGTACAATATGTAAATAGTCTGGTCTCGTATAGTGCCTCTGTCACCAGGGTAACTAATAGATACTAGTGGTATGCTTAGAAACTTTTGGATGTGTTTACTTCTAGACTACCAAGTCTAATGATTGGTACCGGCTCCTCGCGCCCTTCTGCACCACTTCCTTCTCCCTATCACACCTTTGAAATACTAGTGTAAAAGTTATAAATCCTCGTGTAAATTCATAAATTTATTGTGTAAATATATGAGCATTTATTTTGAAAGTGGGGCAGGTGCATTTTTTGTTATTTCGAGGTATTTAATGTTTTGCGTTGCAATCAATTAAAAATTTTTGGTTAATATTTATAGATATATTTTTGTATACTATGGTGTTAGATAATCAAAATACATAATCCAATTATATTTATAGTGCTTGCTAACAAAAAATAAAGGTTCTATTACAATTAAATGGACTTCCTCAATTTCAATTATTATAATCATTGATTTAAATGGATAATATTTCAAATAACTACAAAATATTATTCAAATTCATATAAATATTTAGTCATTTGATTAACTTGTAAGTAAAATACAGATAACAGTTTTTAAAAATTATAGCAGAAAATATAACAAAAAGATAGCAATTCATTTTTATTAATAATTTCAATGAAATTATACTCTTTCGTGAATCACTTATTTTATACGAATATTAAATTTTACTCAATATTTGACATTTTAAAATACTCATAATGAATGGGAGGTACATGTATGTATATGGTAATAAATTTATCATCCCCTTTTTTTTAAGTGGTTATTTATATTTCCCAAATTACTGGGGATGGTGATGTTATGGTGATAAATCGATAATTTTAAATTCATCATCTCGTTGTATCGAAGTTTTGTATAACATTTTGTATAGAGCATCCGTTGTAAATTGTCCGATGATCCGGCATAATATATTTTACTAATTCACGGGTTATTTTAAAAGGACGAAAATCCTCTTGAAAACCGATTTGTCCATTTCTCTAATTTTTTATGTTGTCGACAATTCCGCGTTACTTGATAGTAAAAGAATTTCAACCCTAGATGAACTTGCACCATTTTCAAAATTTAATATATGTGCAATGTTGTTAAGAGCTAAAACTCCCATCTCCCAAATATTAGGACTCAGATTTTTGTAACTCGAAATTGTTTATAGATAAAAATATCATATTCTTCAAATGTTATCTACAGTTACCATTTAAAAAAAAATGGACTTGCCCCACTTCCAAAATACTAGCCTCATATGTTTTATTTGTCTATAATCAATAGTCACCACAAAAGTTAACTTAGAACATAAATTAAACTTACGTGACATGATTAGAATAATAGTATACAAGTAAAAATAAATCGTTTAATAATTGTTTATTTAGAAAACTTATTAAGACTTGAACGTAACGAGATGACTGACCATGCCGCGTAATTTATTATATAAAAAATATTTATCTTTGTTTAGAGTGGAATATTTGAAACTTATGCTTATAATAAATAGTATAAAAAATTATATATTAATGAAGTCTACTACTACTTCTAACATTTTCCAACATTACAGCCGCATGGGCCGCTACAAGTCCACCAACCACAAGCGGGGCTCCCTCAACAGCAGGGGCTGCCGGCGTCGGGACGGGGCAAAGCACCCGCGACTACTGGCCCTCTGCCTCCTCCCTCAGCGACACCGACGACGTCGAGGTCATACTTGACTATAATGTAATGTTGTACTAACTTTGTTGTTTATCTTTATTCAGTACTAACAAACTTTATTATAGATGATTAATAAATTATTGAACTTATGTTATGAACGTCCCGCCAATAAATTAATTTGTTTTAATGTGTGAAAATATATAAATATTGCAGTATTTCACTGTGTGTGAGTTTCGATTTTACGTCAAACTTGTAACTAATCCACACACTAAGAAATAACTAATCGAGCTATCCGTATATTTATTGAATTTTTATGGCGGAGATCGCTGTCTATGTAAGAAACGACACGCCCGCTTTGTAACGCGATGAGACATTTATGCACTAGTTGCTCGATAAATCTGATTGTTGGGACAAAATCCTCAACATTAAAATTATGTTAAACTCCATACTATAATTTGTTTTTTTTTGTATCACACTGTATCTCGCATATAGCAGGGTAGGCAGAGGGTACTGTAGGCTCAAGGAACCTAGTGTTAAAACACTCCGCACTCCCCGCTTCTCGCCTTTTGAGGACTTACATGTAGAGTGGCGGAACTCGACGCCGCGCTTTTGCCTTGTAGCCAGAACGAAGAAATTGAAATTATTTCATTCTCCCCGAATGGGAATCGAACCCACAAACCACCGCGTTTACAGGCAGAGGATGTGTTTTTGCGCCACGTCATATTTTTTCAAATATTATTAATCCCATCATTTTTCAAATATTATTTTTCTGCGTCAAGTGTGAGATGTATTTACTCACATTGTTCTATCAATCATTCCAATTCTTTTCGTAATAAGATATATTAAATAATCCAAGATCTGTCAATATTCATTTATTTTTATATATTTTCATGATGATACGTATTTTGCCATAAAACTTTTTGCGTGGACCAATGACAAATTTGCGCTTCATTGTGTGTCATCTGATTATATAATTTGTATGTAATGTGAATACAGTTGAGGGGCGTTAATTTTAATTATTACTTATAATATTTTCATTTAAACTTATAATATGTTAAATAAACGTCATTAGTTCTAATGTTGACCGTCGATTTATATTCCTTGTTCGTAATAATTGATATAAATGTTATTTTTTTATTACAGGACACACTATTTGACATTCTTCTCAACAGCCTTTCTCTAGAAGGCAGTAACGTAGCAGAATGCGATGATGCGCCGCCCGTACAGCCTTGGAGCCCTGCACGGGACCCTCGTGAACCCCGAGAACCTCGTGAACCCCGCGAACCCCGCACAGACTGACCCCTGCAACGCCCGCCACGCCACTCGATATCCTCGCGTCACCTACGCCCTTCTCCTCGGTACCCTTCCCAAAACTACGACCAGCTAGAGCATTACCGTAGGGAATATTACCATTAGACCTCTTTCTACTTATATAGTTAATTGGGTGCTGTACTTACTTGCATTGTTTTCTAACTAAGAGGGTAAAAATGTTTTTCTTTTAACAATACACGTTTTGATTTAAGAAGAAAGAATAATTGGCTTAATGTTAGTTGTCATATCCTTAGCCATTTTTACAATTACTGTAACTTTTGAAATTTGTAACCGGATTTTTCTAAAAATAATTTAAATCTTTACTTGAACCATTAAAACTAATGAAATGAACTTTTAAAATTCTTAATATGAAAACAAACGCGTGGTGTGAGGGCAAGGATTTTTTTTCCGCATGTGGCGAGGTGTTCACGTAGAGAACAATTTCCATATTTTATAGCTTTGTCTTTATGTAACGCATTTTAAAATAAGCGATTGTCAGTGTTGTAATCTCAGCATAATTTTATTATACTCATTATTAATGATATTGTAGAGAAAGAGACTTGCCTCGACTCGTTTCGGGTTTTATTTTATAATCTTTTGGTATAAATATTAAATGTTATTATTGGGCATTTTATGTATTCAAAAGTTGATCTCGGACATTGCTTTTGGACATGTTTTTGAATAGCCCACGACAATCTACTGCCGCCTGAATGTAGCTACTTTATTTGATTATCAAATTAGCCTATGTTTAAAATTCAATATTTGTATTGAGTCTGGACACAAAGAGGTGTTACTTATCGTTGTCATAGTTGCATAAAAAAATCTAATTTTAATAAATAATCATTTTAATTAACAGTATATAATATTGTCGTTTTATGATAAACAATGATTTCTTTGTTAATGTTACACAGTAAATTAATTTCAATTTGTGTTATTATCAACACAAAAAAATATTAATTAAAAAAATAAGTGGAGAATAATTTTAAAGACGCATTTAGTGTATAGAAAAATAAATATGATTCACTGAGTAACAAACAAACGAAATAAACAGTACAAGTGATCAGTTTAGTTATATGCTATGTTCTGTTGTAAATCATTAAAGTTAAAAACTTAATTTGATGTGATTGTAGCGGTACGACAAGTCCGATTTTTATTCTCTTAGATAGCTTATGTAGTGTGTTGACTGAAAGTTCAAAAATAATTTATAGTTTATGATGGCTAAGTATTTGTGTTGTTATTATTGCTACAGCTGATATTTGTATGCAAACCCTGATTTAATTCTTACGTAATTGTATCACTGACAATTCGTTCATAGCCCTTATTTTTTATAGACGATAAAAATGTTGTTTAAAATATTGTACTATTTATTTTTCAATAGGTTAATTTCTTAATTTTTTTAAACTATGTAAGAATCAATGAAGTGTTTGTATACAAATTATTTATAATATGTGTCTAAAGCTGTTGGTATAAATAATATTATTATTTGTGTAGAACTTTGAATACAATTGATGGGTACAATGCTAAGTTTTAGGTTTCGCTTCGACAAATTATAGTTATTATTAAAAATAAAACCTATATTTTTGATTTTCTAGGATGTTCACATATTGATGTTCTTGAATAAATGTAACAAGCATTGCAGTGTTGTATTATTTAGCCAAGAAAAATGGAGAATGCTAGAATATGAAGAAGATACTAGAATACTAGAATTGAATCCTTAGAACGACTGCATTTATAGTTTTGAACTGGTTACTCGCGAAACGGATATTTTATTATTTAAGCTCATTCGAGAAAGAAAATTTAAAGGGGAATATTCACTATTTTACTAATTAGATGATAAAAAATCGTGGGAAGGTATGCATAGCGAGCGTGTCCATTTTAAAATAATAAACTTTTACTCCGCTCCTGAGATATCAGCGAGCTAATTTTTTGGTCCTTTCTGCTCTACTATTTGTTGGTGGAAATATAAGTTTGTAGTTTACTTTTGCGAGTCCAACATAGTCCGTAATAGATTTGTTGCGCTCGCGATAGAAACCTTGAGTTTAAAATCGAATTATCACACTCCAGTGTAAAAGGCTCTATGATGTGATACTTCTGCGTCTATGAAAAAAGTAGTTTATGTCAAAAATTCTGTCAAATGTCAAATCAAATAGTAAAAATAAAAGCATTGAGCGCGAATATTAAATTATATGAACGTTGATCCCGGTTGCTTGATAAAGTAAAAATTACTATGAATAGCATAAAGCTGCAAGATCATGATTACTTTACAAGTGGTATTTTAAAAATTCTTGCTCATAATCGTATAACAACTATTCTAGAATTTATACAGGCAGATGCAGAAAAATTATCAGTATTGACTAAATTACAATTAGCACGTATTTTGGAAATAAGAAATGATATTTTTTGTCAATACTCTGCACCGTTAATCAGTGGCTCTACACTTCTTGCTAAAAGTCTAACATGTAGAAAATATATAACTACAGGGATTTCAAGGTAAAAAGTTAATGTGTTTGTTGTAATAATATAATTATAATATTGCTAATGAGAATTTGAAATAAAGCTTAAAGAGCTTTATATTATTTGAGAAATTTACTTTCTATATTACAACAAGATTATTATGTTTAGAAAAAGATGATAAATAGTAGTTGTATACAGTTTTTTTGTCTGGCGTATTTATAACTACTATATTATGTTAGGACAATATTTTTTTATACAAGTAACTGTTCTATTCAATATTTTTTCAGTCTAGACTTAATTTTAAATGGAGGTATTTTTATTGGATATATTACTGAAGTATACGGACTTGCTGGCAGTGGAAAGTCTCAATTATGTATGCAGTTAGCCATAAACAGTGTTAAACATTTAAATAACACAGTTCTATATGTTGATACTAAAGGCGATTTTTCATCAATCAGAGTACAAAAAATTTTAGATGCTAATAATTTTTCTCATAAGGTATATTAAAAACATTTTATACATGACAACTTACATACCTTTTAACTTACTTTTTAATAATTTTTTATTTAAAATTATATTTTTTTAGGATATGGCCCTCATTATGACAAAAATAAAAGTAATACACATTTGGTACATGGAAGATTTAATTAGATTTTTAGAAAACGTCAAGTCTCACAATTTACATATTGAGAATTTATCATTAATAATTATAGACTCCTTACCAAGTCTTGTGTTACAACACTTTGGGGACAACAATAAGTGCGGTATAAATATTCATAACATTTAACATATATAATTACATAAAATATAAGTTATTGTACAATTATTATTTTACAGGTTTAATATATTTAAATAAAATTGTAAACCTTAGTAGATATATTTGTAAGGAATTCAATATTGGCCTTGTGTGTGTTAATATACAAACAAGATGGATTGATTTGGATATTCGAGATGCAGATGGTAAAACTATTTCTACATCAATGTGTTTTTATATTATTAAAATTAGATGCTGTCTTAAAAAAGCTAATCTGTAAATATTTTCAGCAGAAGAAGAATCAACGACATCCGTAAGTGAGTCTACAACTGTAGAGACAAGAAAGCGAGGCCTCGGCAAATATTGGCAGCACATTCCTGCTGTGCTCATTTTAGTAGAAAAGAATAATGATCCTGTAACTGATAATGCTAATTCTTGTAACATAAATATTTCAGTCATAAAAAACACTTTGCCTCTTTTTATTAAAAAATGTCAGTTACAAATAAGTTCATTAGGGGTCACTTAATAAAAATCTGATGTTTGAAATTGAGATTTTAAAATTAAATTAAGTTTAAAATTGTTTTATAATTTGTTATTTTTGTTATATAGTATACTAGTGAACTAGATTCACTAGTATACATTGTACTACTGTATAATAGTAAATCTAAATATATGTGCTTGTAAAATTTTATGAATAAAGATAACTTTATTTCTTATGTTCTTTTTATAATAAAAAGAACATTTAAAAACAGTTTAAAGTAACGAATTGTTATTACATTCAATCACTTTTAGTGATTCACAAACATGGATTTTTATAAATATTTGAATATCTCATGACTTGAATCTAGTTACCACATTTACCATTCATTTATACCATTTCCACAGGAACTAGTGCACATGTAAATAAAATTATTCTCTTTTAACAAAGCATGTAAATGAAAATAATTCACTCCCCGAGTTCAGGGATCGAACTAACAATACTTAAAGAAGAAACCGCGCCTCATGGAAATCGTGAAAGCGCTCTAAGTCTTGATGACCTTATTCTTATTTAATGCTCATGTATATTAAAAACAAGTTCAATAAATAGACCTTTAATACTAATGTGATTCACAAAGGTTGCATTACACCATTTCGAGGCAAACAATAATATAGTAACTATAATATTTAAGTTTTACATGAAAAAATCAATCAATTCTATAGTAGTAGAAATACGATTCGCTCGATATAAAATTGATTAATAAAATAACAATTATTTTTTATTTTTAAAAGTAGTTAATGAAATGCTATATTAAAGAGAAAAACCGAATCGTTTTAACACGACGGGTCGGGTAGAACTATTACCGTATATTAAATTGAAACGAACATCTTATCAATCTCATTGTCTTACAATAGTCGGCGCAATAAATATATAGATTTTGTGGAAGCGGGCAACCTGCGCATGCATATACAGTCGCGTACTATATTTAATAAATTAAAGTTGGGTATATAATAAATAGGCTGAGTAGAAAGACGTTTTTCTACTATTTCACGCATACTGCAGGGTAGACAGAGGTAATCAAGTTAGAATTCCGTTGAGTGGCGGAACTCAACGTCGTTTATGTCGTTATCAGAGAGAGGAAATGATATTCTATCTCCCCGTTTGACAAACGAACTATGAGTCGACGAATCACCGAATAACAGTCAGACGCTGTGCTGCTGCCACATGGCGGCATAGTAAATTATATTTATCTACATTGTTATATAGTAACATTGTAATAATATTGGCGTGTGAGTCTTAAGCAACACACAAAATCAAGCTATGCATACTCAAGTACATCAAACATATAGCAATATAATAATTCTTATAATATTTTTTATTTTATATATTTTACATGGATTGTATCTTTAGTCTTTTATCTAAATAAAAATAGTAAAAAACCGAAAATATTATAAAACCGTAGAGCCCAACTGTACTTTTATCGCGGGTTAGTTTTGGTACCGGCGGCGGTGCTCTCCCTTAACAGTTAACACGTGTTGCGTCGCTATGACGCTCAGCGTACCTAAGTGTCCTCGCGAACCACCGAAACCTATTAATGCATCGCACTTACTATGGTTAATATTAATTACCATTTAATATTAATTATCAATTACCAACTATCATAAAAGGAGTGTAAAGTCCATTCTGTACATGAAATATAAAATAAAAGTTATTGGGCCTCTTAATATATTGATAGTAGTAGCTTAAAAACCACTCAGCAGTATTTTTATTTGTTTGTCTGCAAAATACACAGAAATAAATGAATTTTGTGGTGATAATAGCTTTAAGTCCCGACCAACGTAATAAATACATTTTACCCCGGCATTCGAGTAAGACACATTTAAATTATGTCGCTTCTACGCAAGTGAAGCTGAAGTATGTCTATAAGTTAAAATTTTATCTAGCTAAAGAGTTGCAGGTGTAGAAAAACGTTTGTGAATGATTTGGATTTTATATTTCAATTGTGGGCTGTGATTTAAAAAACAAGAAAAGAGTCTGTTGCACAATTTTTTTTATAAATTTGTTGCAAAAATATTCGTTAGACTCGTCCGGTGCCAACCCCAAAATGTTAATTGCCAAGTCGAGGAGACAATTGTTATATAAAATACACAATTTATATGGTAGTTAGGCTAGGAGTTTAATAAGTTTTCATTTTTTTTAGAAGTCGGTATTAGTGTACTTAAGAAGTTTAAGAACTTTGATTTATAAATGTATTTGATTTATAAACGTGCTCCCAAAATAATAATGTTATTTCACTTAAAATACTATCAAACCTATCAATATATTAATTTGGAATTTTTGGATTAAATTTGTAGATGTCGCTACTAGTCAAATGCTTCCACCAAAAAAAAAACGCTAAGTGTTTTGTATATTATATACATATAATTTTACATTTTGGTCATACTATTCATTTATAATTCAAATATTACGCGGTACGCCACTAAGAGTGCGCCTAAAATTATTTAAAATGTTAGTAAAGTTAAAATGATAACGAAGTCTAACATTGTTGGTTGCAGTTGCGGTGTCTGAGACAAGAATTTAGTCTCAAATATTAGTGTATTGATTATTGGATTGTTTATTAAGTCAAAAAACTCACAAAATAACAATATGCGATTGGCCTATGCCACTAGATGCCGATATCGTTTATCGTTCGAAATTTGTTTAGAAGAAAAAAATACTCAAGCATCTAAAAAACTTAAATTTCATAATTATATTAAATTTCATAATGTATATTTATTTAGATTTTTTGTAAACAAAGCTGGTTATTTATGTAGTCATTTATTTTTACCATTTGATAGATAATAATCTGTAGCATTCATTCGCTCTAAAATTCGAGTTGGCAACATTGCTTCTATTGACGATTCATTCAATTCTTATTTCCAATTCGTCTTTCATTTCTTCGCGCGCCTGTTGGGCGATGCGCAGTTGCTGTAATGGCTCTTTATAATACTTACGTATATTTCACTTTTTTATGATATCCCTGTTCCTTGCTAGTTTAATTTAGTTCTAATTTATATTTATGCGTCTAAATGCGTTTAAATAAAATGGCGAATCAATCCCAGAAAATTGTGTATAAGCTGGTACTGACTGGAGGTGAGTTTTATTCTTATTATTGTCATAAACATTAATAATGTGAGAAATGACGAAGTTTTACATTCATTATTCTTTTTAAATTATAAAATATTTTGATCCTTATTATATTGAAACGATACACACAATAATAATAAATGTTTTGCACGTGGAGACTTGGCACCATTTCCCGCAGTACATAAATGTATACTTTTTAACCTAACCAGGGCCTTGCGGTGGAAAAACTACGGGACAATCCCGACTTAGCACATTCTTCGAAAACTTGGGATGGAAGGTAAATACAAAATTTATGTTTACTAAGTTGAAATACTTAATTTAAATTAAGAAAAGATACTTCTACTCTCCCTTTTACTGAAATTGTTAAGAACTCTGAAAAACTCCCTTTTACTGAAATTGTTAAGAACTCTGAAAAATGTGTCAATTTATGCCTATTACATTTAGTAAAAAATCCAATGGGAAATCATTTATATTAGTAAACTACTATTATTTTGATATTACATTTCGAAACATGAATTCTTTGTGGTGCATATTTGGTATGGTGTCTCCGAAAGGAGATCCAATAAAACATTGTTCCACATTGTGTTTATTTACAGGTGTTCCGGGTGCCGGAAACGGCTACCGTCCTCTTAAGGTATGAAATGCAGCATACACACTCACTGAGTGTATTGTTGCATATCAATCATTAGAAAAAAAATAATTTTGCTACAAATTTAAATCATTTTGTGTGCCGTGCCTTATACAATAACTGTAAACAATATTGTTTAAATATTATATTTACCTTTCCAGATGTATAACTTTAATTTAATTTTCATACTTAAATTTTAGACTGACATATTTTACTTAAAAATTGAATAAAAAAAAAAATAATAATTGTAGTTTTATGTATTTAAAAAAAATTGCATTGTTTAAATGAGATCTTATATGTAATAGTTTTCTTTATATTTTTCAAGAACATAGGTAATTTGGTCATTAAGTTCATTATGTCTTTTCATTACAGTGGTGGCATCAAGTTTGCAGATCTCAGCCCAGATGAAGGTAAGCAATTTTTCAATTAATGTATTTTTTTATACAAATAGAATATTATTATACTAAAACAGATTATAGATTTTTAAACCTACTAATTACAAAGTGAAACAATGGTATATAAAAATACTGATAACGAATGAATGTTCAAAATTTTCAAATAAATATATTATATCAATATGCATAGAGATAGGTAAATGACATCTCTGAAGTCAAACCCAATAGAACTTGCCAACAATACAATCGTGAAAATTCACACGCCTTTGTGCCACAAGAATAGCTTTGTTTATTTTTCTTTTTTCTATATAGCACATTGAAGGTTAAGTAAAAATTCTATTTCGTTTTACTTATTTAAAAAGCTATAAATTTACTTTACTTCCATAACAATAAAAAATTATCGTCCTTATAGCTAATGAGCGTCAAATTGGCTATGCTTTATTATATTTTTATTAGAATTTACAAAATACATTGAATAATTTAATATTTAGATGTAAACATAATAAAGTTTAGGTAATTAATATTGTATAAATTATATGTATTATATATAAAAACATATACATATCATACTTAAGCCTTCTCTCTTTTTTGTAGAATAAAACTTTTGTACTTGATTTTTTTGTCTATTTGTGCGTATACACATTATTAAACGCATTTTATTTTATGTAATCATTATTCATATTAAAAAAATATACATACATAGTACAGACGACTTTTAGACACGCCCATCTAATCACTATTTGAATCGTTTAAGGTAGGTCAATAGAGGTTTTCACTGCCAAGTTCGAGTAGACAAATAAAATAAGTCTTGGCGAATAGATTTTCGATAATTACCTAACAATTTATATACATTTAAATGGATAACATGTTATATAAATAAAATATTGTTGAGCAAAGTATCTTATAATAAGATGATAACTCATGTGATACTTTATTTTATTACCCAGTTTCACGTTTTATCCTGAATATAGTACTGTAGAGTCATTAATCGTTCCGATGTGTTGGTAGTTATTATAAATTGTATGCTTTACACAGATATAAATATAATTTCTATTGTCAATTATCTTGAATTGTTATATAATAATATAGATTATATCTGTCGTCAACGTTTGCTAGGCTTTGCCCCGGCCCGCCGCGTCACGTGCAACGTTTATTTTCGTTTCAGTAGCTTTCTGTTACTGCTAACTAATGGAGCTTTATCGTTGCCTGTATCTTTTTATAGTTATCTCGTGAATACGCCAGGATGAGCCGGCAATATATTTACAATAGTATTTATTAGTACATTATACCTTTATAAGAGATATTCCCTAACTTTATAAGATAATGATTCTTAAGTGTTGTGTGCATCTCACAATTACTTTGACAAGTGTAGACACAATGGAGATCATTTTATTATTTTTAAAAATGTTCATCGACACTAAGGATAGAAAGCTTATAGCGTACCTTGATGAAAACGTATGGCAAGTTTTCCAAAGACGGTTTCCAAGAAGCGCTGGTTCAAATCCCACTACGTTTAATTTTTTTAAATGTTGTGTAAAAGTACAATAGAGATGCATTTGCCAAATAATATAAAAAAACATAGAATGTCCATACTTTTAGCATTTGGCATCTGATCCCAGTAGCTTACGAAGATTCTCCTTTTTTTTCGTATTGGACATAGATATACCGTTGCTTTACCTCGTTATGCACAGTATGTGGTCAGAAAATATCTCGACGGATATCTATTAACTGGCTCGGTTTAAAATCAAATTTATATAAGTAGTGTTGTTTTATACCGTAAATGACATTATTTTTGTTTCAATCTTTATTTAATTCGTCGAACAAGTCTAATTGAATAACCTCACTAGCTATTTACCTAAGTACTTATTGTGCTAATCTCATAATAATCTCTGAAACCTGTCCAATCCATTAGATGCAAGGACGGTTACATGTATCCCGTTGAATTATATATTTCGTATTTACATTGTTTATAAATAGATATTCTTGGTACATAGAAGGTACTGTTATGGGGCTTCACGGTTGGCCACACTAGTTGTTCTTTGACGCAATCGGCAATCACCCCACGGTCACGTTCATGGCTGGCTTGAAAATAGTTTTAGCAGATAAAATATACAAACACTAGCGTATGATGGAGTTACTTTGTTATGCAAAATTTCACAACAATCTATCGCAATAGACGGCAATATAGGCAGCGTAACGACTAGAATCATACTAATTATTGTTGCCTTAACTTAATTTCAAGAAATTCCGATAAATGTGGAATTTTGTTTGAATAATTCCCATTAGGTGGTCGCCGTTGTGGTACATCATTATACGATCAATATAAATATTTCAATTCATATACTTTTCATAGCATAGAACGTACTCGAACGAACCGACAATAACAATCATTGTCCGATTTCAGCCGGTGCTTTAATTTCCTCCATCATAGGTTCATCGTCATTCATTATTCTTGTGCACTGAATGCATCTTGCAAACACCGGACGCAAGCAGTTGTCCGTCTATTGAGTCTTATAAATATGCGTATAAAACAAACATTCCTAATAAATTATACACTCGTGATAAAAGCCAACTGTTTTGATGAAAAGTACATTGAAGTTACGTCAGTTGTGCTGGATAATAAATATTGCGCTAAAGCTGTTAGGTATACTTATGGCACATGTCTGTTCTTAGTTTCTGTTATAATTTGTTTGTTTAAATAACGTATTATAAAAATAGTAACCTAGTTATCTATTGTATACCTATAGAAATTAATTATGTTTCGAAATGCTTATGGATAACCTTGTGTTAATTTTTTGTACAATATTGTCACTTTCCAATACAATTGTTCAAATATAGACCAAGTCTATGACGTGACGGAGTTTGTATCGGTATGACGCAAAATTACGTTGTTATAGCAAAAAGACCAATAATTGTCCTCGACGATAAATGTCGGGGTCACTGCAAAAGGTGCACTGCCGCCGCCCTGGCCCAAGCGAGGCAAGGTGACTCTGGTGAGTGCCCACCGTAGACTCGCTAAATGGATAGTCGATTAGTGCTAATACACCTACGCGCCGACACTACCTGATAACATATTATTTTGACCCTCATTAATACTATCATCCGCTCGTCATCATTAGGCACGTTTGGATGAGGATAGATAAAAGTTCTTTAACCTTTTTTTAATTAAGTGTCATAATTGCTAGTTTTATTAGGTGAGTACAGATTGAATGAAATATCTTATATATATTAATTAATATATTCCAAACAATTAAAATAAAATCAACGAAGATTAAAAGTTACAAATTAGATGCTACCGCAAACATTGATTGCTGGTTGTATCGTAATGTAGATCTTTCTAGCAAACGTCATGTTCTTATGACACGACGTGGTCAATGTCCACTCAAGCATTGCCAATATTTTGTATTATTTTCAGTTGACAAGTCTTTCAATAAACCTAAAATTGTGAAAGACGGCGTTGTTAAGTAATTTAAATGAGTGCCCCTCACAACACAATAGCTGTGGATTAAAGTTCCAATCGATGTAATGTAAATGTGTTTTAAATAAAAAATATATTTTAGGCTACCACGTATTTACAGGACGCGCATATATATATATATATATATATATATATATATATATATATATATATATATATATATATATATATATATATATATATATATATATATACATATATATATATATATATATATATATATATATACGTATAAATATGCATTTTATAACAAAATTTTATCTATATTTTATTGAAATTTGACATTTGACATGAAATTACGAAACTTATTCTTTAACAAAAAGATACCTATAACGCTCACGCGATATGTAAATTATAAGAAAAGTAAATTTTCCTGAGTTGTCTCGCTGAAATTATGTTAGGTTCGGTTAATTTAAAAGAGAAAGGAAACGACGTCAGGAGATATTTTTAAACAGCGATAACTGAAATGATTCTTCACATAATTGTCTTTAGAATACGCGAAAAATTTGACTTGTAAACAATAAACAATATAATGAATGACATGACGTACTTCGTTGTAAGAGATCTTGATTCTATTTTGTGATTTAAATATAAAATCTTGGCGCAATTTCCACATCATGCTGGCCTAGAACAGACAGCCTATTGTCTTAATACACCACGTTTGCCGCTGTCCGCCTGTTTAGAGACAGCGTGTTGGATGGTGTACTTACATATTTTAAAAATAAACATTGTTTCGAATTGGGATTGAACCTACAACCTTAGCGTGACACTTCAAAATGTCACGATAGCGCTGCATGATGAGAGATGTGTGCGGAAGATAATAAAAAAAGTTAAAACTACCTTTATAGTTCCTATAACAGTGTATTAAACATAAAAGTATAATTAATTTTCCCACTTGTTGCTTGATAACCTGTGTCCTCTTTTTATATATACATGATTGGATTTAACCAGTTATATGATAATAGTTACTGATAGTGACTGTTTAAATCGAATGTGATATTTTCAAACAATATTGCGGTCTTGAATAAAATATACAATAAACCAGAACCGATACGACATTCATAAAATTTTATACGATAAAACCATTTCAGTAATTCGGAATTACTAACTGAAATAAGCAAACTAATTTTCTTTTTGATGTTTAATTTTTAAATAAATACGTATTTACGGCATATTCAAATTTGAATTATAATTACATTTACCTAAAATCTAAGCCCAGTGTACAAGCTTTTATTTTATTCATCGGTAATCTCGTTAAAGTTTTACAGCACCTCGTCCTTGATTTAAAAGTAATGTCTTTAACCTAAAACGGAATTAAATTATAATAAGTAATGAGCTACTATCAAAAAGGTTCAATCGATACTAAGTTCAATATACTTTGTTTGGAAGTTGCTACCTTTCCTCTAACCTTTCTCTGTAAGCACCTGTTTTTTTAACAAGATAAGGTAATTCAGGATTTATATTTGGAATTGATAGTTGTGTAAATATATTATACATAAAGTAATACAACAATTGAATTTGCCACAATTGAAAAGAAAATAACAAATTTATTACATTTTGTTATGCTTATCAAGATTTGCAAGGATTTGTGCAACAAAAAAAGCAATAGAAAATGTTCACGTAACGCTGTATATCTAGTCGCTGGAGTTAAATTCACAATCATAACAATAGTTCTGTCTTATCAAGTTCACGGCTAGCCATTCTTATCGCCCGATGTCAGCCGTGACTAAATTACAATATGCATATAGCCGTGAACGTTTTTATGAATATATTGGAAAATATTATGAATTAATATTTCAAATTTACCGAAATATTGTAGTGAAAAGCTGAAGGCCTGTTTAAGATTTAATATATTTAGTTCTGTAAGTATATATAAAACAGGTGAGCAATATGTTGGAAGATATTACGATAATACATAGTATGTTTATTAATTTCAATTGATCTTATAACTCTATTTTAGAAATAGAATAAAGATTTTTTTCGGCAGTTTTTTTGCTTTATTTAATGACATTACGTGGTAGGTGGTAGATCCCAACGTCACGCTGACTGCCGCTTTGTGATCGAAGCAAAAACCTCCTCGCTAAGCCTGGACATGGCCCAACTTCCGCATTAGCTTCCATTAATAGCGTTGACATTATTTTCCAAACGTTAAAATTATTTGGTTTACGATATCATAGTTGATAACCTCGTAATTAAATTGACATATCAAATGAGCTGTACCCCTTAATTTATTCATGATAAGTACATACCTACCAGCACGATATAATATTTAGCGCAATTTTCACAATTTATACCAATAACAGAATATACGTCATACTATAAAGCAGCCACAAGCTGTTATAACAATAGAAGAAGCCGTAAAACTGGTTTAGTGGCGGTTTTATTACGTTTGTTCATAGTGATGGGCAAGCAAATGTTTACGAAGGCCTTAGTGAAATGAATTTGTTGATGCCACTCTATAGTATACTAATGTAAGGGAAATGCGATGAACTTGTTAAATATCACTTTGGGACTTTATATAGCTGTTTTAATATAATTAATAATATTTCCAATTTTGCTAAAGTATGCTTTTAAATGAATCTCTCTTAAATAATAATTAGGTAGACGTACAAAAACAGAAATAAAGTAAGTAATTATTAATTTCACAAATAAATTATAAAGAAAAAAAAAAGTAATTACTAATTTCACAAATAAATTATAAACATTTTGCGAAGTTTCGTTGGCCATGATTGTTCTCATCAGACTTTGGCAATGTGTTTTAATAGATTTTGTTATATTTTTTGTTTGTCCTAGTTTTCTTAGTGAAAGACATTTCCTTCCTCATATTTTTCAAAAATAGAATACGTTTATTATGTATAGATTTATACTGTGCTCATTGGCACTCTGAAAATAAAACTAGAATAGACCGATCTATCAATGGATACTTCAAAATTAATTTAAAGTATACTTTTTTTAATAAAATTATTCCTTACAATGCCTTCGGACCTTTCCATGGTTTCGCAATCGCTGCAACTGGATATTATTGTTGACGCGACAACAATAATAGTATCGACTTACTGTAACAGGATAAGTGTTATAAAGCAATTTAATTTGCCATTTGTTTTTTCCATTTTACTATCACAATTAACTATTTACTTTAATGACATTCGAATTAAAGGTTTTTAAATTGTAATTAAAAGTAATGTTTCTACCATCTAAATGAATTGTAATTAGAAGTAATGTTTCTACAATCTATTAGTCGGAGTTAAAAGTCCTTGTCTAGATTTTATTTGGGACACGAAACACTTCTGTCATCTTCGACCTTTGTCTCGCGTACCGATATACATTAATTTTGTAGCTTCATACTTTGAACATATAATTTTTGTAGGTACATATATTGTAATGTAAAGCTTTTTAATTAAGTAATTCTTTTTATTTTAGGCTTGTTCACTATTTGTTTAATCATTTATTATGTCTTCTTTTTTAAATAAATTTAATGATATCAAAGACAGCTCGATTTAATTTGTTTGAGCTTATAAAGGTTATTTGTATTATTATTATAAATTGTCCACATTAAACTCAAAAAGCTACCTAAATATTCTTTCAAGATAAAAATATATTACTAATTATTTTTTGTTATTGGCTTTGCTCCAAATTGTCCCACAATTATTATTATTATCAAGAAAATAGCGTTAAGTTCATTATTCTCACTGACTTGAGTAGATTAGTTATAGTGCTCGTTGGATCGCTAAATATGGTACGAGTCTATGTAATCTTATCCTATACTTATGTATATATAAACGCAGTAAACTTATATTGTAAATACATAATACGTATTCATAATGCAGCCGGCGTGGCAAGACAGAAACAGGACACGTGTCATTTAATTTAGACATTTAAAACGTTAGGTATCTTAATAGAGGAAACTGGAAAACGAATATAAATATGGTACACATATTTATATTCGTTTTCCAGTTTAACCTACCCAGCATACCCACATTTAAATGCGGGAGATGATTGAAGATAGCAAAAATATAGACTTAACTATTTCAATATGCACTTTAATTTATACTTTTTGTTTTATAAAAATCTATATTTAAACAATTCTGTTGTTGCAGCGATAAAGTTCCAGGAGAACTTGCTCAAGACCATGATTCAGATAGAGAATACATTCTTTGAACTGGGGCGAACTTGTCAACGGAACTGCCTGATTATATGCGACCGAGGAGCCATGGACGCTAGTGCATGTGAGTTTATACATACAACAAATAAAACTTTTAGACTTTCCAAGCCTTTTAATATTCGAATTTCGTGACTATAGTTTATAGATGAATTTTTCCTTAATTTTATACAAAAATAATTTATGAATTGTACACAAAAAATTACAATTTATTGTAATTAGATAGATTATAACCTATATATATCCAGCAAAATTTATGAGAGATAAGACTTCTGGTAAATGTTGCTCACTAAAAATAAATTTACTGTAACAAAGAAAATAAATTCAATTCAAAATGAAGACATGCAAATGTTTCTTTTATTAAAATTTTAAGACTGATTTGAAATAAATTAAGTGCATATGTATCACACACTCAACATAATATAATGTATCGAATTCGGGCGAAAATTGGAGAGTCTTGGACCCTAGTCTCTTGGTCTCTATTAGCGTAAACATATCTAACTGCTTAATATAAAATATGAAATATTTACATAATCTACAACCTATACCCCAGTATATTCGTTTGATAGTTTATAGAAATCCAATGCAATATGTTGCGACAGACAAAGAAACGATATCTATGTGTGAAATCTTTCCGATATCATCATCATAGATATGTCACATTTTGTAAACAAGTAACTTTCCACTTCTAAGAAATCTTTTGTATTAAAAGTAGAGGTATGTCATAATAACAATTTTTTAAATGATTTTACGTACTTCAAGACATTATTTCGTTGAAGTACGTAACAATATATTAAGATTTAAAAAAAAAGTACAGATGGGCTAAAATAATTGAAATCAATAACTTTCTTAATTTTATAATAAATATTTTTGAACCGTCTCTAGACTGTAAACTACAAGTCTAACCGATTCACCGAAAACATCCTTAGATATTTTATAAACATTTAGTTGAAGTCAAACAGGAAGGAGGAACTATTGTATGCTTCTGCTTACCGATTACAATCGTTTACTAGAAAAGCAACTTCAATATTAAGGAAGACTTAAGGAAAATATAAATATAGTTACTTTTGAAATATCACTATATATAAAATTAACTGAATGACCTATAATGAATGACTGACTGACAGTATAAGACGTCAAAAGTAGTAAACGAAGGCTGAAATTAGGCATGTAGGTGCTATTTGTGACATAGTATTCAGATCATTTCTCTTAATTTCCACAGAAATTAGATAAAATGAGTTTTACAGTCCTCTCAAATTAAATTGCGAGCTTGTATGGTATAATATCTAATAGCAACTAAGTTATTTAGCTTCGCCATTAGTACAAAACCTTTTAAGATGATTGTAAAATGCTATTAACTAAATGGCTCGAACGATAAAGTTGTTTTCTATTGAGACTAGCAACAATATCGTAACGCGTAGTGTTTTTGCTATTAAGTGATACATTAATAAGCTATTAAATATATTTATACAAATATATCTACTGTCAAATTATGTATACATAGTGTGTTGATAATACACAGACAGGTGTACAGAACGTAATTTTTTTCTAGTAACGTATTTACTACGACACACTTATAGCAATAACATTATGTTCTCAACTTCTTGGTAGTATTATAAAAATGGCTTCTGGAGTTTTTTGTATCATTTTATCATATTAACTTTTTTAACGATGACTAAATGGGCGAAATGATGTTTAATTTAGATATTTTATTTAATTCTAGTTATATCCAAGGAAAAGTGGGAGGCAATGTTACTCGCCAACAACTGGAACAGCGTGGAGTTGCGTGATAATAGATACAATCATATTGTACATATGGTGTCCGCAGCCAATGGAGCTGAGGACTTTTATTCCACTGAAGTAAGCATTATTTTATTATTTTTTATATAATTTTAACAGTATTTACATATTAAGGTATTACTAACGTCTTAGTACTACACTAGCTTATTCGTAGACACTTCTTCTTAATTATAGTGCATCCCGCATCAGGCCTAATGATTATTGATAATATAATATTATTATATTGTTTAAAATTATATTTCAAGTTATTATAAGTACAAATATTTCAAATTATTAGGTTTTGGGTGGCAGAATTGAAAGTTACACTTTGAAAAACTAGACTGAGAAATACTTAGGTAAATATAAATGATGTATGCCTATAAGTGGATTAATTTGAAAAGAGAAATCGTGTCATGTAAGGCATATCTCATATCATCTTTAAATAACAATAAAAGATAGCCTTATAATACTTACCATGGTACTTTTTATCTCATGAAATGAATTTACGTAAATTAAACATTGCCAACTTGACATTCTAAATATAACTTCCTGGGAAGTCATTGTCACATCCATATTTAAAGACCATTTTAAAATGGGCCAAATTTCTTTAACGTTTTTCAAAGATTTATATATTTCGGTTATCCATTACTGAAAACTCAAGATTTAATTTATGTAATATACAAATATCATTGGACAGAGACACCATCGTGGCGCAGTAGCAGTAGTCTACTCAGTGCGATTATACTGAGTTCGATCCCCACTAGATGGATTTAATTATTTTCATTTACCTGCTCTGGTAAGATTAAAATGCAGCGTAGAGTTCTTGAGTTCCGCTATTCAACATGCAGTAGTTTTAATAAAGATTGCCATAATCTATGAAAAATTATTTGTTATTAGCAAATTTTATAATGGCATAGAAATTTTTTGATCCTTTTGTTTTGTATTAAAAATACCTACAGGGTAATTAAAAAAAACCTCGTTAAGTTATTTAGTTTGTACTATTACAATAAAAGAGTGTAATACTTTACTAAAAATAAAATATAAAAATTAAAACTGTCATAAAATTGCCTTAAACTGTCTCGTTACTAAACTAGGTACCTACAAGTTACACAAAGACGCTACGTAAGATTGTATGACGCATTTTGCACTTAACATAACATCGGCTCTCCATTACCTACTCAGTTCATCTTTCATATATTATATACACATGTATTCCTTATCTGTATCTTATAGTCGTTTTTATAAGAGTAGAGCAAATCTTATTTATAGAATTGTTTTGTACGTGTGTTTGTCCCCTAATCCTCTAAGAATGTATTTTTATCTATTCTATAAAAAATATTAAAATGAAGTGATAGAAATGTGATATATGACCTTCAAATTGAGGTATGAGGTATAATTGCTTCATATCGTGTTTTATACAGAGCACAATACCGTAATCACTTTAGTTTTGTTTTGTTCCATCGCTAGTCTATAATATTAAAATAATACCCTTTTCGTTAAAATAAAGACGTTTTTTTGCTGACAACTCGTATGTTTGTCACTATTATTCCAAGTTTAGCGGTGCATTAAATTGACGTCTCGAAGCTTCACTGATGACATCTATTTGGCTTTGTTTCAATTTCTAAAACGTCGTACTAAAATATATTATTAATAATAATTATCGTATCGTGCATTTAGGGGGCGGGGGTACGCGTAAAAATCTTATATGAAAAAACTCCATTCTCCAACTTTTATCAAATTTCAAATACAATGTGTATGTTGATTGATGAGTACCAAACACTCTCCCTATCGGTAATTGGAAGATCTCGTGTCAGAAAGAAATATTAGTATTGCTCACTTCCTTTTAAATCACTCGACTATATATCATTTGAGCAAATAACATTTATTGTATAATTCCTATTGTAAGGTTCTTCTATAAATAGTAGAGCATCAGGAAACATTGTAATCTTTCATCTTAATTTACTCATGATTTGTAACGTGACTAAGCTATACAATTATATGTCCATAATGGCAGATAGTGATTGCTATGTTGGCATTTATATAAATGATACTACTTTATTAACATTTAATGGGAAGGAACTAAATACTAAGCAAGTAGTTCCGCTAGTACTAGCTAGTAGGGTACTCAACATGATATATAGATTAGCTTAGGCGGACAGTGGAAACTATTAAGATACTAAATTTTGTCAGTTTAACACGTACAATACAAGACAGTAAAGATAAGAATAATAAAAACAAACAAAAAAATCTTTCTTTAATAATAAAGTATGTCATAACCCCGATCTGGTTTTGTCTGTTTATTAAAAGATATTATATCAATGCGCGATATCGTGGAGATGGATATATTTATAGGGCTTAGCACTATCTACCATCTCACTCGACGCACTGGCCAAGTGCCAATCTAACATACAATATTATTATCGGACACGTGACAGTCAACGAATGATCGATGCGTGGTATATACATATTGTTTTCATATATTTTGAGATTTCCTTTTTTGTCTTATATCGTAATGGATAAAACAATACCAGAGTCATAATGTTATAAAACAATATTATAAGCTTATATATCGTTTGTTTATCATATATCAACACAGCTCATAAAGTACATATGTATATGTAGGTAGGTATAGGTACGTTAATAGAGATTGAATCCGCGGCAAAGGCTAAGCCTAAGACTTATGAAATAAACCATTAAGAATATTGACATTATGCTTTGTTTTAGGACCACGCGTGTCGCTCCGAAGGCGTCGAAATGGCGCGCGAGCTGGACTACAACGCGGCCGCCGCGTGGATAGGACACCCGTATTTCGACGTGATTGACAATTCTACAGATTTCGATAAAAAAATGAACCGTCTCATAGCTTGCGTGTGTCAACGCGTCGGCCTCGAAACCGGAGACCGACTCAATGTAAACTCCAAGAAGAGGAAGTTCCTCGTCAAATCCCCCCTTCTCCCCGACGCAGAGTTTCCGGCGTTTCAAGATTTCGACGTGGTCCACAATTACTTGCAGAGCGACTTCCGCAAGGCGCAGGTGCGGCTGCGGAAGCGCGGACAGAAGGGCCACTGGTCGTACATCCACACGGTGCGCAAGTTCCACCCCACCAACAAGCAGTCGGTGGAGGTGCGCACGCAGCTCACGCACCGCGACTACCTGAACATGCTGCCGCAACGCGACGACGCGCACTTCACCATATTCAAGAAACGTCGCTGCTTCATACACAATAATCAGTACTACCAGCTCGATATTTACAGGCAGCCCACGCATCCCAGGTGATTTTATGTCAAATTCTTCTTATTACATATTATATTATATATCATTTTGTATATATGTATAAATATTTTTTTTTAAATATAAACTTTTAATGAAATAAGGTTTTGGTATTTATTTTAAACCTATGTGTATATATATATATATATATATATATATATATATATATATATATATATATATATATATATATATATATATATATATATATATATATATATATATATATATATATATATATATATATATATATATATATATATATATATTAAGTATCTGATATGGTTGAAGAATAGTTTAAAGTTAAATAAAGGATTAGTCTTATACATATATACTAAAATATTAATCATTTTTACGTTTTATTTCTTCATATTTCAGGTGTCGTGGCTTACTATTGCTTGAGACATACAGTGCCGCGTACGACCAAGACGCATTATTAGCTTCCTTGCCAAAGTTCCTAACTATAGAGAGAGAAGTAACTGGAGATCCAGCATTTTCTATGTACAATTTGTCTTTAAAAGAAGATTGGAAGACCTCCACTAAGTATTATACGGGCTCAGATAACAACGGTAAGCTACATTTTGTATTGTTGTCACTATATGTCTGCACATAAGCCTTCCGATGTTTCTGTCTCTATAAATTTATATGATTTATTTCTATATATAAATTAATGTATTACTTATTTTTGGCCTTGACAGCTTAAAGAATAATAATTGTATACATCTATTTTCAAATCAAAAACTTACTTGTGCATGATCTTTCATTGTAAATGCTAAAATCGTATGAAACTTTTAAAAATGAATGTACTTTCCCTCTTTGTGCATGTATGTATGTTTTATTGTTTACTGTTCTGTACTACTGGCGTAATTGTGTTCGAGACTAGAATAAACAAGTCCTCCCTATTAGTTGTAGACGATTTCGCTAATTATGATTAGTTGTATTATTTTAGTATGTGTTACTGTTCTGCACTCATGTGTGTGTGTAAGCTCCTTCCAGTAGACCCGTTGTCGGGACATTAAAGGACTAAAAGTAAAATAACTTTCCAGATGCGAAAGCCGTCATTCTGGGACATTCGTACTCTGATATAGTTACAACTGACACTTCCAGCAGTAGCAACTAATCTCGTCAAGATAGTCGGACTAACACTGTAGTTTATTCTAGCGACTAACACGATTACGCCAGAGTCGGTCCGCCCCGACGCTCTCGCATCGAATATATCATCTGTTTTCGTTTGTCAGGGCCAGTAAAGTGTTTAAGTAACGGTCATAGTGAGAAAATGAACGGTCACTCCAATAAGACTAATGGTCACGCGGAAAAGCTGAACGGCCACGACGGCGTCAAGCTGCCGGCCGCCTGCCGCCCGCGCGCCCCCAACATACCCAAGAAAGAAGCTCTTAAAGTGTAAACAACTTACACGCTTGGCAAGCCTCGGCAAGCGGCCACAAACACTTGCTTGCACGACTAGTTGCCGACTCGGGCGTGCGACAAGCACTTGTGAAGTTTTTACAATTTAATAAAAAAAAATATATATATCAAACCTAACTGCTATGTTTGCCTGTCCGGAACACTAACTACCCGCAAGCGTATACATGGCATTCTAGCGCTTGTAAAGATTTAGAGCTTGTGAAAGCTTGCCGAACCTTGCCTAGCATGTAAACCACATCATAAGATTAAATATTTGTCAAATTCCATTTTATTACATTTCTGTATACACCGACTCGTTTATTATATTAGGGACGTGAGACATCTCCGATCTCACGTGTGAATTCCTTGTATTAGTTTTAATAAATGTGTCGCTTAATAGAGCCACTATTTTTATAGTATTTCTTGACTAAATATTTTCATATAGAACACGCGTCGCACGAATCGTCGTACGTCTATTGAATCATATTAATCATAATGGTTAAAGTGAATATTGTTTGTGCCTTTTATACATTCATACAGTATTGTGTAATTAAATATGTTTACTTGTGTAGTACTTAATAGATTGCAATGTTATTATTATAAATTATTCATCGCCGCATGCTTAGATTTACGTAGCGACGTATATAAGAAATCATGACGAGACATTTGTGATAGGCTATATTTTAATTATAAAAAAATTAAATCAAATATTACACATGGAACTATGAATATCTTGATGTTGTGTCGTGACTTTGTGATCCTCACTTTGTCCTCATAAAATGAAATTGTATAAAACAATATTTGTTTACTTTGTAGAGTAAATATTGTCTTGAAAAATTTTATAAATTACTTATATTAGTGGGCTTTGTGTGAATGATGAACACATTACACTTAAACTACAAATTTTATATAGAAATTGTAAGTTTCATCATAGCTATGTACTTATAAGTGAAATATCTATTAAGACAATTGTCTTCACCAATATAAATTATATCAGCGGGATCTGCAGAGGGAAGCTACAGACTTATTGAGTTATCCAGCAAGTCATAGATGGTAGCATTGTTTAATGGCTGTGCTATATGAAGTTATTTTTAATTACAGCTATCTCAACTAGCTGAATGTGTTAAAATAATACCAAAATTTTAAAAGGTTGCATTCAATGAGATATAATAACAAACAATTGTGATGTTTGCAAATAAAATGTGCTGAAGCTTACATTGTAAGTTTAATGCTGCAATATTTTTAGACAAAAATGAATTTTGTGCAACCTTAATTTTCGGACAAAATCTCAAAATTGCATGTTTTGTACCTCTTAGCACTATTTCTTGAATAAAGATAATGTGCGTCTGAAACTGTTTTTTTTATTACTCATTTGTGTAAGTATATTTTTATCAATATTATTAAGCCACTTGATATACCACAAATAAATATCATAGGTATATTCTACGTCTTCTTTTTATTTATGGTGTTCCTTGCGAGGTATATTTTAAAGGATCAAAGTAAACCGACTAACAATATTTCTTTTTTTTTTAAAGTTAACATTCATTGCCTTCTGTCTTGTATTAATGATTTGTGATAAATCATATTTGAATATGTTTTTCGAACACATATGATATGAAATGCATATATGTCTTAACCCTTCTTTGCATGATTTTGTCTATTTTTTTAAAATAAATCAGGGTGATGTAATTAATTCTCTAGATTAAAGGAAAAATATTTTAAAAAAATCCTAGTGTAAATAAAAATATGTATTATACAAAAAACAATATGATGGAAATTTACATCATCATGCAGTGTCACATATTTAGCTCAGTACTAATTAAATAAAAAAAATATTGTTTACTCAATCTTCTTTATTCTTTATGATAATTTAAAAAACAATTATTATTTTTATTTAAGCACAAATTGACGCCACATTTACTACACGAAATTGTGGAATAGCCTTTACATTTTGGAAATTTGCACCAGATTGACCCACCTACTTTTGGCCAATGTTCAGCACCATCTTTTCTGATGTCTTTTGGAGGTGGTGTAGCTGTAGTTACAGGCAATGCTCCAGCATAAGAAGATATCGTGGCTACTATCTTATTTTCTTTCCAAGCCACACAACTCAATCTATACCATCATGCACAGACACTCTTTCCTCAAAACTACCTCTGGGCACAGATTTTTTTATGAAAGTATATGATATGGTTTTGCTTTCTTGGCACTCCTAGAAGCAAACGAACTACAACATTTCCTGTTGCATCAAGATCTGGTTCATCTGGGAGTTTCTCTGTATTCTCTTGTCCAGAATATACCTCAAACTTGTGGGCATATGCCATCAAATCACAGAGAACATATAATTTGAAGCCCCCTTTTTGGGGCTTCTTAGGCAGATACTGTTTTAAAAAATGCCCTATTTTAGTAGAACACATCTGTTCATCCACAGAAAATCTTTGATTCATTGGCACTGTGGCAAACCTCTCATTGAGATACTTGATAACAGGGCGGATTTTATAAAGCCTGTCATGTTCTGGATGACCTATAGGTTTGTGAAGATCATTGTTATTAAAATGTTATGATAACTTGATTTTCTCAATCTTGTTCAGTGGCATTGTTGAAGAAATAGGCTCATATCCAAACTTTGGTGACCAGTATGATCTTGTGCTAGGAAATTTGATTACTGACATGTATAATAATATACCAAAGAACTTAAACAAATCATTTTCTGTAAATGTTATAGATGAACTGGGATTACTCTGTACTATATATAAATTTGTCTCCTTTCTAATGTTTTGATAAAACCTTCAGTGATAAAATGGTTAAAACATTGATATAGAGTTTCTAGGTGTGATAGACCACCTGAAGCAGTAGAACTCCCCAAGAAAGTAATTTTATCTGTGTCATACACCAGATTCCTTATTTTCCAAATCAAGCTTCTTTTGTCAAATAGAATACTGGATGAAGACTGCAAATTGGATGAAGTTAATGGGTGAGAGGGTTCTTCATCTTCTGGTTCTACAAGACGAGGATCAATGTCAGCAGTTTCATCATCATCATAATCATCGTTCTCCTCCTGCAACACTCTTATAACTTCATCAGCACCGCGGTTTTCACCATCGGAATCTTGGTCATCAAGGCCATCTTCTGAGAGCCATCCGTCTTGTAACTTACAACTTCAATATCTCTTTCATTCAGGTTTCCCTAAAAAACAACATAAAATAAACATTTACAAAAAAATTATTTCCATACATTGCAAGTGAAGTTACTGCATAGTGATGTAAATTTCCATCACATAGTTTTGAGAAATTTACTCACAGTGTTTCGATATAAATTGTACATAAAATAACAAAAACATGAAGACAAACCTTTTTTCCACTCATTTTCACTTTTATTGTAGTTTATATCTCCGTTTATTCCCAAAAAAAAAAATTAAAATCTCGCTCCTTTCTTCCAGTTACAACAAACAGCGAAATTACAAGTTCCAGGCCTGGTAATTCACAGTGACATTTGCTATTTTTTGACAACTGCGTTTTTTGTACGCAATAGTCGCTTATAAAGTTGCGAGCAATAACAAATTTACAGTACAAGGGTTTTGAGTACCTTTTTTTGTTGACTAAATATTATGATGGAAATTTCCATCATGCAAAGAAGGGTTAAGATTACTAGCTTTTCAATATGCTCAACATTACAATATTTTATACTTTTAATCCAAGAACTGCATAGTTGAATTACATAAAGAATGTGTATAGAGTTACAATAATGAGCCTTTTTACTACTATCATAAAGAAATAATTTCAATAGGAAAATAAAACACTTTTTACAGTTTTTTAACAACATTATCTTTAATTTTTTGCTCTTTATACATTTTAAGGACTTTTTTTCCTGGTACTAAGCCCTTAGATAAACCTGGTCTTCTTTTCTTCTTCCCCAATTTGTCTTCCCAAATATCTTCATCAGTTGTTAAAAATGCTTCAGGCATAACTTGAGGAGGTGGTGCTGAAGTCATAGTACCAGCACCCTCGCACACTATGTTAATTAATTTCTAAAAAATATGGAAAATATTAATTTATTTCTACCATCATTTTTAAGCCATATTTATTTAAAAGTAGAAGTTATCTAAATAATATGGTAATGAATAAAATAAATATTACCTGCTTATCAGCCTCTAATTCTTCATTCGACTTTTGGATATCAGAATCATGAGCATATTTGCAGTTATGACCAAACCGGCATTTGCCTTTTCTGTAATTCCAGCATATTTTCTTCCCATTGATCATTTGAGTATTGTCTTTACCTGCAACCTATACATTCAAGGCCTATGTACTTGACGATAATATAGAATATTGGATTTTCATAATGCTTTTTCATAACTATGTAAACTACAATTAAAAATTATAAATTTAAAAAAATTGGCAAAAATGTTTTTTTTATTAAAATGAAATGTAATAGAAAGTCAACATATACCATTTTTACGTGTTTCTCTAATATTGCAGCTTTTGCTAACTCTGCTTGAACAAATGGATTTGTAAACACCGATGTATTGAGGCTGTTTTCACCTAATGCAGGCTTTGGTAACTTTGGTTTGTCATCATCCTTATGATCTTCGACTTTATCTCTGCGCAAATAATATAATAAATATACAAAAATAATGATTTAAGAAGTCCGTTTCTACGCTTTTAATATCATTATCACCTTTACCTTTCCTCATCACTGCTCTCTCCTTCTGTGCTTGAAGATGACCCGTAGTCCAAAAGGGCATTCATGTTACAGTATAGAAAAAAAGGAAAAAGTAGTTTTATTAAAGCACTATATTGTTTCTTGAATAGATGTGTTGTAATTTACTAAGATAATTATCAATTTACTTGTACTAAAACCACTCAAATTTTAATGTCAAATGTCAATTGTCAATTATGAAAAATCTATGTTAACGAAAATTTTGCCACAGGTTATATATTATGAATATATATATATATATATATATATATATATATATATATATATATATATATATATATATATATATATATATATATATATATATATATATATATATATATATATATATATATATATATTATATATATATATATGTACATATATATTTATATTACTTAAGGATCAAAGCAACGGATTGCACTTTCAAAAAATCTTACATAAACATTCTTATTGATAAATTTATAAAATATTAATAAAAGTAGATATATTATATATAGATAGAAGACAGAAATATAATATTATTTTAAAATCACTAAAAATTATCAAATGCAAATAATTTATCGGATTGGTTTAACAAATTGTTGTACTGTTGCGTCTTTTTCTATTATATTTTTTTATATAAATAATTATTTTAAAATAAAAATAAGTTAAATGTAAAGTTAAACGTTAAACACAAAAAAATATTTATTTAAATGTGAATAAAAAGTATGAAAATATTATTAAAATAAAATCTAATGTTCTATAATTATGATGATAAATGTTGAAAAATAAGCAGCGTTCAGCACGCTGACTTAAACTAAAACTTTAGTTTTTTAAAACTATTGCAAGGAATATTTTATATAATATTTTCAAATTTAATAAGTTATTTAATAAAATTTTATTTTTCTTGGGCGTGGAATATAATATTTGTCACTGGCCACCTACATTTTTTTCTTTCTTTTATCTGTGTTATCATGTAAGAAAGAGAAAGAGTATGCATTCATCGCTTTTGCACACTAGTTCTTCGTAGTGACGGCGGCATCAATTTCTGAATTAATTACCATTTGTCGCAAAAACTGCGCGTCCTTTACCTTTTCTAGACTAAAATCTTTCAATTGTCTCTAAGTTGTGATAAATTGTTATCTAAATGGCTTCTGATGATGAAGTAGATGGATCTTTCGCAGGTAAAGGTTCAATTTAGTTCCTAGCATGTCATAGGTAAGCCGCGAATAGCGGTATCATATGTTTACTTGCGGTAAGCAATTAAAATTTTGAAAAAATTCGGCATTCATAGTGAAATTTACTTTTTTTCTAAAGATATAAATCGAAGTGTTATAAAGTGTTATGTTAATGAGTGTTATATTGGGCACATTTGTTATGATTTAGTTGTAAATATTTTTATGTGGCAGTTTGTGACAGAAAAGAACATGCATTATCCCCTCATTACTACTTAACAAAATGGACGCCGCCAAACAAAGGGATTAGTGACCTTATAGCTTGGAGTGCGCATGTAGTGCAAAAAGTGAAGATCCTCATATGCTTGCTAAAGAGTGCAGGTGATAAGTATGCTGACTGGTTTGACCACTTTTATGTAAATATTACTTGCAGGTGACGAGGATGTGGAGGAAGGTGAGGGTCAAAATGATAACTCTGGAGAAAGTGATGAAGCCCCACCAAAAGTAAGCATATCTAACAAAAAAAAAATATTTATTACAATATAATAAATAATATTAAAAACCAAATTTATAAACAACTACCTACTTATAAATACTACAAACAATTTAAATTTCTTAAGTTTTAAACATAATATTAAAATAACTCTATTTTGTTTAAAATTAGAAATACTGTTAATTGAATAAACTTTATAATATTCAATATTTCCATACTTCATTACACATCAGTATGATCATAAAAATTGATAATCTTTTCTTATCCTAGAATAGAATAAGATTTTCATACATTATTTTGTTTTATAGGAAGATGATGATTATTCTCCAGAAGATGGCAGGAAGAAAAAGAAAGGAAAGAAGAGAAAAGCTAGAGGAGAAGAAAAGAAGGGGAGGAAGAAAAAGAAGAAGCGCAAGAATGAAAGTGAAGAGGTAAGTAACTATTTTTATATTGCAATCTTGGAATTAGTGTGATCTATCTTCTGTCACTACTAGAAATATTGTGTTTTTGTTCTATGAGTAAATGAAAATGATAAATATTGACAAAGTAACAATTGAGCATTAGATAAAGATAAAATTGTGCTACTTTAGGTATTGAACTAATACATACCACACCTTTTTGGTTCTAGTTTTATATATAACAAGAATATATTAATTGTTTTTTAGTACAGATATAATATATAACGTTATTTATATGTTGGTTAATACACAATAAACAATAATGCTCCATACCCATAATATTTTAAACTTTAATATCATGTCCCTAATCATACCATACCAAGAACAGTTATAACAAAATCTATTGCAGCGCCTGACCTAGTCAGCGAAATAAAAAAAAATATTTATCAGACCTACAAATATCCTAAGTCATATATATTTTGTAACTATACCTCAATAGCTCTCACATATAAGTAATTTTATTAAACCCATTTCTGTATCAATAAAAAATTGAATTTTAAGGCTTATAAAAAAGTTATAACTGAAAAGTTGTTTAAATCGTTAATCTCAATAACTGGAACTTAATATGAGCTCCAGTAATATGAGCTTGAAACCTGCTTATGCAAAAAAATTAAAAGTTGGAAAATGCAACATGTCATCTTCACCCTTCTACTGTGTCTACTGTAGCCATATATTTCAAGTGAAGAAATTGCTAAACAATATATATAATTTATCCAGGACGACGACTTCGGTCTGGAAATTGAAGCGGAGGGCGACAGTGACTACGCGCTAAGCGCGGTGTCCTCCAGCAAGAAGTCGCGCAAGGGACGCGGCAGCAAGCACAACACTCCCATCGCCTCTGATTCGGGATCTGGTATGTTGGATGGACATTTTGTATCTATTCTAATTTATTTTGATGTTTAACTTTGAATATTTAAATAATTTTGGTTTTTATGGAAAATTATATATATTTTTTATTTTTATTTAAAATGTATTTAATATGTTGAAGAGAAATGCGCATTAGATTTTCGCATATAATTTTTTTAACACTTCTTGCATTGAGCCTCTGGTAAAGGAAAGTTTATTAACATTGCGTTTTTTGAATGCACTATGAATGTCCAAACCTCGTGACGACCATTAGTCAAGAGCTAGCAAGATTCTACAGATGTCCATTAGACTAGACTAGATCTACTCAGATCTACAGACGACCTCGCTCCCTGAGACAGTCAAAATACACAGGTTTTTCCAACTCAACGGATTGCTCTAACACTATATTTGGTTCATACACCACAATCATAGAAAGTGGACCTTATAAGGAGAGAATATGCAAAAATGAATCTCACATATTAACAAATGAATCGGTGGTGATCATTCAGGCCAAGACCGTCAGAAGCGCTCTAACCGACAGCATATCACACGCTGTCGCCGCATTAACGAGACACGCGGCTTCGTTTGCCAGGGTCTGCCTTCCTTGCCTTAACATCCTTAGTGGACAATCTACTCTGACTTGATAAAACTTTTTATGACAGAATTTTTAGCGAGAAGAAAAATTAGGAGAAGTAGAAGGAAATCAACAAAAAAGGCACATCCAAGCAAAGTCTGTGGTGGAGAATAAGATACATAAAAAATGTGTTTTTCACGTTTCGTCCAAATCACAGACTCATCAGTGGAGCAATGTAACAGCGTTTGAATGTTTACGCGATAGTTGCTTATCCATCCGATCTCCACTCAGGGGAATCTGTTATTTTACCCCGCTCTGATATGCTCGGAGTGGCGTTGAATTGAACACGTGTGTGGTGATTACGATCGTTGTGGGTTCGGTTCTCATTCGGAGGAATGTGTTTCCACTCTGGCAGGGCAGATAGCGGTATTGAGTTTCGCCTCTTAACAGGCTGTGTTTCGATTTCGAGCGGAAAGCGGCAATGAAGTGTGTTGATACTAGGTATCTCTCTGCCTTCACCGCTATTTTCGGTATGCGTGGAACATAACAGATCACCAGACCAAATTGAAATGATTCCCACCAGATATTACACTTCCTCAACCCAGGATTTAACCAACAACAATTGCATCTGGCGAAACAGCCTGTGTCACGATGGTGTCATTTATTACATGACATTTATTTACTTTCATGTTAACTTAATTATTGCAAAACATTTTAACCTTTACTTATACGTTTTATTTAACCTTTACGTTTACTTATACATGCTTAAAATATATATGCTACATAATTACCTTCATAATGATATATATAAAATAGTTGAAATAACAGATGTGCGATAAGTTTTGTAAACGTATTATAAATTAAATTCATATCATATATGTACTGATTTATTTATCTACCTAAAATGTACGTAAAAAAATCGCAATCTATTCTAAATTTGTCACAGGAGAAATTTAAAGAATATGTAAAAACAGTGTTAGTAAGTGCCTAAATTACCCTGTTCAGTAGTGTATAAATGATAAAAATGTGTGGAATCAATGTTATTTGAATTTCATATTCGTGTTCATTCAACAATTGCCCAACAAATCAATAGTTATATGTATTTTAGATTTAAACTTAGTATAAAGTAAATTGTCACATTCTTTTAAGTACATAAGAATAGCGTTAAATTCGTAAAACAAATGTTTAAAAAATGTATAAAATTTAAATGTAGCAAGACTGAAGTTTTAACTAGTGTATAAGAATTTCGACGAGCTTAGTTCGGTTAGGCAGTATCCAAAAGACGCAGCAGGTTGGTTATAAGTTATCTTAATATTTCGCTTACCTCTGTGTGAAACAATATAAAACAATTTAAAAATTTTCACTTTATACACACACATTACACATACGTTTTTATTAATACAAAAATTTGTAAAAAAACGTCTTCTTCTCTCAAACAATATCATGTGAATATAACCCAACTAACAAACATGTGTAAACTAGCAGAAAACTCACAATACAACCCACCGCTAGTGTTACAATAGCTTAATTTTTTTTAAATGAATGTTAAATGTAATTATATAAGGTATATAAGGAACCCTCTGCGTGCGAATTCAACTGACACTTGGTTGGTTTTCTTATACATTTTTAAATTATATGTATACTTATGTAATTTATTTATGTTCATATAGGTATGCCCACCGTGGAAGAAGTATGTTCGTCATTCGGGCTCACTGACGTCGACATTCAGTATTCTGACGCTGATCTCGAGAACTTGACAAGCTACAAGCTTTTCCAACAACATGTCCGCCCGCTCATTGTGAAAGAAAATCCCAAGGTATAATTTATAAATGATAGTTGTAGGAAAAGTACAAGATTTTTAAGTAAAAAAAATTAAGGATGAAACGGGAGAGCTAATTTCACAAACAAAGATGATTATACGTCCCTAACTGTGTTATGCTGGCTTTGCCTATTTGAAATTATATCTAGAAATAAGATGAAAAATCTTAATGTTTTTGTATATTTATTACAATATTGAAAGTTAATTTAAGGTACCAGTATCAAAACTAATGATGCTCGTAGCTGCCAAATGGCGGCTATTCTGTGAAACAAATCCACATTTGGATGGCAGTAGTGGTGCGGCCGGCAACCAAAACATGGGTTCGGAGGATAACACAAACACCTCCACCACGTCTGATTATGTGCCCAAACGACCCGGACGTACACCTAAGGAGAATAAGGTAAATACTTCCCATTTATTGAGCTGACTATGCATTTCATTTTTGTTCTATATTGTTTTCATATTTAATACTATAAAATACTATTAAATATGAAAACTATAAAATACTACAAAACGAAATTTAGCAAAAAGTACGGTATTTTATGTATTCAACTTGAAATTTTTATAAAAAATTAATTCTAATGTGAACTATGACATGCTATAAAAAATCTTAAATAATGAACAGATAGAAGACTCAATAGACGAGCCAGAAGAAGAAGAAGACGACGGCATCAGTGACGAAGGCACCCCCGCGCCGCGCAAGCGAGGTCGTAAGCCCAAGCACCCGGGCGCCCCGCGCGGCAAGCCCGGCCGCAAGCCCAAGGTGCCGACGCTGAAGATCAAGTTTAGTAAACGTAAAAGGACCAGCAGTGTGAGTATTGTTGAGTGAGTTCAGTGCTTTAAATGATCCAAATGTAGTGTGGTATAAAATGTATTGTAGAGTACATGACCTCTTTGGAAGACTAATATAATTTAATACTTATTAAGACATATTAATTTGACCACTGTAGAGTGTCTGTCTCTAGACTGTATTTTAAGCCATTAGCTTTGATGGTTTGGTTTTTATCTTTAAAAATCATCTATAGACATTTTGCATGTATATAGTTGATAAAAATTTCATACATCAAATGTAGATCAAATCGTCAAAGTATCTAAAATATGATTTACAAATATTATATTCTTATTTCCTCTGCAGGAAGAAGAACAAGAAGGTAGTGCAGGTGCAAACACGGACTCTGATGCTGAGTTCGAACAGATGCTGGCTGAAGCCGAACCCAAGCCAGCCACCAGCAATGCTGACGAGGTTGCACTGCAAAAAGAAGAAGATCCTAATGTCCCTGTAAGAATACATGTTAATATATCGGTATAAAGTATTTTGCAATAATAAAAGAGGCTATGCCATTTCATTGACCTTGTATTATGGGTGTTGAAAAGTAATTTGGGCAATAATAGAAATAAGCTACTACTGATATTTTTAAAATTTAACCTCATTTGTTTAATTTATTAGTTTACTATGATTTTAAATGTTTCTTTAATGACATAAAATTGGTATTTCTCATTAACTGTGTTGAAAATACAATAGCAACAGCCAAAGAAGAAAGCTAAAACAAAAATAGGAAATAAGAGCAAGAAGAAGAAGAAAATGCGGACAACTAATAAATTTCCTGATGGCGCTGAAGGTGAACAGGAACATCAGGATTATTGTGAGGTGAGATAAGTCATTGAAAAAAAATTTCAGCTTCACGCCTCACCCACATTTAGGGGCCTAGAGTAAAGAGGGTTAATTATTAGGATATGATCCATTGTTCTTAACTTTAGAGATACAATGAGTTGGCGGTACATGAAGCTTCATCATGTGTCTAAACATATAGACGCTAATACGTCGAAAAGAAATTGAACTCACTAACCCATTGCCTGTAAGCTTGGACACTTTTTAAATACTTCTAAATAGCAGTGGCATTTAAATATTGTTACATATTTAATGACGCTCTTCACTATTATTAATAAATTAATCAGTATTATTTTACAGCAATACTCCGATAAGTATCACATAACATGTTTCTTTCTACAGGTCTGCCAACAAGGAGGTGAAATCATTCTTTGTGATACTTGCCCTAGGGCTTACCATCTGGTATGCTTGGATCCAGACTTGGAAGAGACTCCAGAAGGCAGGTGGTCATGTCCCCATTGTGAAACTGAAGGCAATCAGGACCAGGAGGAAGATGATGAACATCAAGAGTTTTGCAGGTCAGTTAACAGAAGAGTTATAGCAGATTTTTGACTCTGTATGTCTCCAGTATGTAACTTGATATATGATAAGAATGTAATGTAACATTACTTAGTTCTTTATTATTTATAGTCAATCATTTGTTTTTATAAAGCTTTCTTTATAATTTTTTTTTGTTCATACATTACTATATAAACTCCAAACTATGTTTTGGTTAATGTAGGTTTTCATTTACAGGATTTGTAAAGATGGTGGAGAATTACTCTGTTGTGATTCTTGTCCATCTGCATATCATCGTTTCTGTTTGAATCCCCCACTGGAGGAGGTGCCTGATGGAGAATGGAAATGTCCACGATGTAGTGTGAGTTGCTATTTAATTTTAGATTTATTAATGTGTATTATTTTAAGCCATTTAAATTACTTTAACTTATATCATAAATTGGTTGTTTTATAAAAAAATATGTTGATAAATTGTACGTTTTATATAATATTCGTTTCAGTGTCCTCCATTAGACGGCAAAGTGTCAAAGATATTGACATGGCGTTGGAAAGAACTACCACCTAAATCTAAAATGCCGCGAAGCAGGGAGTTTTTCGTAAAATGGCATGAGAGATCCTATTGGCATTGCAGCTGGATATCAGAAATACAGGTAGCATGTTATTAAAGTGTACATTTTGATACTTATAACACTAGTGTTAAATTATAATTTAAAAGTACATAATGCATAATCATTACATTGCATTATGAAACTTCTTTAACGTCTTTTTATTTTTTACTGTTTAAAACTTACTGTTTTTACTGTACAATTTTAGGCTTATAGGACTAAGAGTAAAATCGTATTGTACATTTCTATAATTTATATGACTATAGGAAATTCTACTACAGAAAAGTCATAGTCACAACCATAATCATAAGTTTATATTACAGGGCTTACATTAAACTTACATTTATTACAACTAAACTTGCTAAAAGATAATATAATTATATTTTTAGTTGGACGTCTTTCATCCACTAATGTATCGGTACTACATGCGCAAATCCGATCCAGAAGAGCCCCCCAAGCTGGACGAGGCACTCGAAGAACGTGAAAGTCGCAAGCGTATGAAACACAAGCAGCACCAAGAGCAGGACTCGGATGAAAAAATGTTGGAAGAGAAGTATTATAGGTTAGTTTAAAATATATTACGATGTTTTTAACTTATTAGGTTAAGCTATTAGATTTAACAGTAATATGCTGCATCTTACGTGAACCCGAAAATATAATATAAAATTAATGATTTAAATGCTGTGATACAAAAAAGTCATCTTTGATTACGCAGACGACTTATTATAGATTTAATATTAAATATAGTAATATTAATTAATTAAATATAGCTGCTGATTAAAAACATTAGTATTACTTAGTAAAATATTCCTATACTATTTGCAGGTATGGCGTTAAACCAGAATGGTTGATAGTGCACAGAGTAATAAACCACAGAACGTCACGTGACGGTACCACATACTTTTTAGTGAAATGGCGCGATTTGTCCTACGACCAGGCCACGTGGGAATCGGAACATGAAGATATAGCTGGTCTTAAGTCAGCTATGGAATATTATCAGGTAATATATATTTTTACTTTAAAGAATATTATCAAAATATGATATTAATCCTTTTTTTAAAATAAATGGTAAACTTTTTCTATTTTTTACTTGTTCTTAGGATATGCGTGCCTTCATCACTTCTGAAGGTAAAACTAAAGGGAGTAAGGGCAAGAAAGCAGGACGTAAAAGCAAGAACAAGGACAATATTGACGACGATGAAAGCAGCAGTGGCTTGCAAATTAAGGGCAAAAAATACAACCCACCACCTGATCGTCCCACTACAAACCTTAACAAGAAATATGAAGATCAACCACCATATGTTTATGAAACTGGAATGCAACTTCATCCATATCAGCTCGAAGGTCTCAACTGGCTGCGATACTCCTGGGGACAAGGGATTGATACTATCCTCGCCGACGAGATGGGCCTTGGCAAAACTATCCAAACTGTAACATTCCTGAACTCTTTATTCAAAGAAGGTCACTGCAAAGGTCCCTTCCTTGTATCTGTCCCACTATCTACAATTATTAATTGGGAAAGAGAATTTGAATTGTGGGCTCCAGACTTATATTGCATTACATATGTCGGTGATAAAGATTCCAGGGCGGTTATAAGAGAAAATGAACTAACATTCGACGATGGCGGCAACAGGGGCGGGAGACCTTCAAAAATTAAATCTCAAGTCAAATTTAATGTTCTCTTGACGTCTTATGAACTTATTTCAATTGATTCCACCTGTCTCGGCTCCATTGATTGGGCTGTTTTGGTTGTAGATGAAGCTCATAGGCTAAAGAGTAATCAGTCCAAATTCTTCAGGCTTTTGGCTGGTTACCACATCAATTATAAACTCCTGTTGACAGGAACTCCTTTACAGAACAATCTGGAAGAATTGTTCCATTTACTTAACTTCTTGAACAAGGATAAGTTTAATGACCTGGCTGCTTTCCAAAATGAGTTTGCTGATGTTTCCAAAGAAGAGCAAGTAAAGAGGCTTCACGAAATGCTCGGACCACATATGTTGCGGCGTCTCAAAGCCGATGTATTGAAGAATATGCCTGCTAAATCTGAGTTTATCGTGCGTGTGGAGTTGTCACCCATGCAAAAGAAATACTATAAGTATATATTGACCAGGAATTACGAGGCTTTGAATCCAAAGAGCGGGGGGCAGACAGTTTCCCTACTTAATGTTATGATGGATCTAAAAAAGTGCTGTAACCACCCATATTTGTTCCCTGTAGCTGCTGAGGAGGCACCTCTTGGTCCTCATGGAAATTATGATACTCAAGCGTTAATTAAGGCATCTGGTAAGTTAGTTCTTATGTCCAAAATGTTGAAACAGCTCAAGGAGCAAGGTCATAGAGTGCTAATTTTCTCTCAAATGACAAAAATGTTAGATATACTTGAAGATTTCTTGGAGGGCGAGGGTTACAAGTACGAGAGAATTGATGGTGGTATCACAGGGACGATCAGACAAGAGGCCATCGACAGGTTCAATGCTCCGGGTGCCCAGCAATTTGTCTTCCTTCTTTCAACAAGGGCAGGAGGTCTAGGTATTAATTTGGCAACAGCTGACACTGTTATCATTTACGATTCAGATTGGAATCCCCACAATGATATTCAGGCGTTCTCCCGAGCCCATAGAATCGGTCAAGCTAATAAAGTTATGATATATCGATTCGTAACTCGTAACAGTGTGGAGGAGAGGGTCACTCAAGTAGCGAAAAGAAAAATGATGTTGACTCACTTGGTTGTACGGCCTGGTATGGGTGGCAAGGGTGCTAACTTCACCAAGCAAGAATTAGATGACATCCTAAGATTTGGTACAGAAGAGCTCTTCAAGGAGGAGGAGGGCAAAGAAGAAGCCATTCATTATGATGATAAAGCTGTCTCAGGGTTACTCGATCGTTCTAAGGAAGGTATTGAACAAAAAGAATCTTGGGCTAACGAATATCTTAGCTCGTTTAAAGTGGCTAACTATTCTACCAAAGAAGGTGACGGCGAAGAGGAAGTTGACACTGAGATTATTAAACAGGAAGCCGAAAACACTGACCCTGCTTACTGGATCAAATTGCTCAGGCATCATTATGAACAACATCAAGAAGACCAAGCGCGAACTCTCGGTAAGGGTAAGCGAGTACGCAAGCAAGTCAACTACAATGACGGTAGTATTGCCCAAACGGAAAACAGAGAGGACTCAACATGGCAAGAAAATGGCTCAGATTGCAACTCTGACTTTTCTCAAGGTAGCGAGGATGATAAAGAGGATGACGATTTCGATGAAAAGAATGACAATGGTGATTTACTCAGTCGCCGCAGCAAGAGACGCCTAGAAAGACGAGAAGAGAGAGATAGGCCTCTGCCGCCACTTCTCGCCCGCGTTGGAGGCAACATGGAGGTCCTGGGCTTCAATGCTCGACAGAGGAAGTCCTTCCTCAACGCCATCATGCGATACGGCATGCCGCCGCAGGACGCGTTTAATTCACAGTGGTTAGTAAGGGATCTCAGAGGAAAATCAGAACGTAACTTCAAAGCGTACGTGTCTCTGTTTATGCGGCACTTGTGCGAGCCCGGCGCAGATAACGCAGAAACGTTTGCAGATGGCGTTCCCCGAGAAGGTCTGTCGAGGCAGCACGTGCTCACGAGGATTGGCGTCATGAGTCTTATTAGGAAGAAAGTGCAAGAGTTCGAACATATCAATGGATATTACAGTATGCCTGAACTTATACGCAAACCAGTGGAGCCAGTGAAAATCGCAGGCGCCGAGAGTGCCGCCCCGAGCCCTGCGCCGTCCACCGCCACGCCCATCACCTCCGCCGCGCCCTCGCCCGCGCCCACGCAGGCCGCGCCCGCGTCCGGCGGCTCTGAGAAGGACGATAAGGAAGAAACCAAGGAAGACAAACCCGACTCCAAAGACAGCAAAGATAAAGACGAGCCGATGGACACCAGTGACATTAAGGAGGAAAAAGATAAAGATGACAAGGACTTAGCGAAGGAAATTAAAGAGGAAGTCAAAGATGAACGACGCATGTCAGTGGACGAAGACTCCAAGGAGGACGATAAATCAGACAAGAAGGAAGATGACAAAGATGACAAAATCAAAGAGGAGGCCAAAGATGAAGATAAAAAAGAGGACGCCAAGAGTGATAAGGCTGAGTCGGAGGGCTCCGACAAGCCGAAGGACGAGAAGAAGGACGAGGATGACGACGACGTTGTCTTGGTCAAAGAAGAGGAGGACCTGAAGGTGGAGCGGCGCAAGTTCATGTTCAACATTGCAGACGGAGGGTTCACGGAGCTGCACACCCTGTGGTTGAACGAGGAGCGTGCAGCGGCGCCTGGCCGCGAGTACGAGATCTGGCACCGCCGCCACGACTACTGGCTGCTGGCCGGCATCGTCACGCACGGCTACGGCCGCTGGCAGGACATACAGAATGACCTACGCTTCGCGATCATCAACGAGCCCTTCAAGATGGACGTCGGCAAGGGCAACTTCCTAGAGATCAAGAATAAATTTTTGGCGAGGCGGTTTAAGGTAAATGATTTGTTTATAGTCTCAAAAATTAAATATTTTATACAAAAATAATATAACCTATGTGGTATACTTCCAGCTCTTGGAGCAGGCGCTTGTGATCGAGGAGCAGCTGCGGCGCGCGGCGTACTTGAACTTGACGCAGGACCCCAACCACCCCGCCATGTCGCTGAACGCGCGCTTCGCGGAGGTGGAGTGCCTCGCCGAGTCGCACCAGCACCTCAGCAAGGAGTCGCTGGCCGGCAACAAGCCCGCCAACGCTGTGCTGCACAAGGTCAGGGCTTCATAATCTTGTCTAATTATTATTTTATATATTTATTAACACTTATATTATATTGAAAATCGACCGTTATGGGAAAAGTTGAAATTCGATAAATTACGTGATCGAGGCCAGTCGATAAGACAAGGTGTAGAAGTAAACTTTTCAAAAAAAACTGTGCTTAAGTACTGTCTGCAAGCCAGTTTTCTTATGCGAAAAGCACTAGTGGCATGATAATCTGAGCCTGCAGTTGAAGCTTATCAACACGGTACAACAAGCTTAAAACACTGTGCTAAAATATTTCTCTTATCGATCCTCAGGTGCTCAACCAGCTCGAGGAGCTGCTGTCGGACATGAAGTCGGACGTGTCGCGGCTGCCGGCCACGCTGGCGCGCATCCCGCCCGTGGCGCAGCGCCTGCAGATGTCCGAGCGCTCCATCCTATCGCGCCTCGCCGCCACCGCCGGCAACCCGGTGCCCTCGGGTGAGCCCCATGTTACACTATTATTATTATTATTAAGTAGGGAAGGTAAATTATTAATTAGGGTCAGATCTGTTATAGGCAGTTTGACAATAAATTATAAAAGTTATATGATGCGGACTTGGACCTCAGAGAACATAGTATCAATGCCACTGGAGGAGGATCGCGCAAAATGCACGAGGAACTTCCTAAGAGGCGAAAGAGGAGAGGGACCGTAGTTTTTAGTCCTCCGTTCTTAATGATTATTCACTAGGTATAAAGCGTGAAGATGTAAAAATAATACAATCGTATTGTGTGTAGTGGAGTTACATCTCTGTCAAGAGATTTATTCATATAAAAAAAATTGATGTAAAGTGCAATGCTAGATACTACTTTGAAATAGTCATACCTACCTACCTACATTACATAAATATTTTCAATATTGTCACATTTGATCGTCTCAAGAAATACGCAAACACTGATGTGTACTAATGACAAACGACGTCCGCAGCTCAAATGGCGCAGTTCCCGGCCGGGTTCGGCGCGGCGGGCGCGCTGCCGGGCTTCTCGCCGGCCGCCGCCGCCGCCAACTTCACCAACTTCCGCCCGCAGTACTCCGTGCCCGGACAGCCCGCCACGCCCTCCTCCAATGTATGTATTTGTAGGCAAAAAATATACGCATCGGCTTAATCATTTTAGGTGTAGAAGTTTTATTTGTAATAGGATTTACATTACTTTGTAAAATGAATAAATAATGATGATAAGAAGATAACATCATAAATGAGGTTTATCTTATATCATAAATGTTATGTTATCTTCATTTTTTTATTTTAAGTTATTTTATTTTGATTTCTATTTGATTCCATTTTATGTATATGGGATATCTATTTTTTATTACACTCATGGTATTTTTATTTGTTTCAGAAATCATAAACTTCGACATAATTAAAAATCTTCCAAGCATTGACAAGTATGCAGGTAAATAATATTTTAGTTTAATAAGTTCCGTCAATGTCTGTTTGGACTTCCAATGAATGTAGTTGCGAACGTAAACACATATTAAGATGCTTGGACCTTATCACTCTTAAAACATATCCTGCTAGCGATCCGCCCCAGCTTTAGTCCCATGTGTAGCACTTCAAATGATAAATCCGTGAAGTGGTTCTGGCGGAGGAAGAATTTCTTCTAATTTTTAGTTTTCCTTGTAAGCAACACAGCAGACTTTTCTGTAGACTTTTTAAAGGTGTTTTTATACTGTAGTTCATTATTTAAATCTATCGCGTAGGTTTCAGCCAGTATTTGCGATATAAGTGGAAAAAAATATGTTTATATACGACATCACATTAGACATCTTTAAAATGAGCAGAACTATGAGAACTATATTGTGCATGTGTTATACATGTAAACCTTCCTTTTAAATTGTTTTATATAAAAAAATATCCACATCAACATCCATTGCTTAGTTTAAAGATCGAAGCATATGTAGGGACAGATTGCGGGAAACGACTTTATTGTATACTTTGTAATGCTGTATACATTAAATAAGTTCACTAAAATAGTTTCTAACACTTATCCTTAATATGACAGTTGTATTGGAATAATAATTTATTTAATTGATTTCAGCGAGCGGTCTCAGCATCGCACTTAGAAGAATAATTTAGATGTAAGCTTTCTAAGATTCCTGTTCCACCTTGGGTTTGAAGTGATATAATTAGTGGTTAGTGCGGTTATGTTAGGTAACATAATATTACGTCATACTAGAGCAGAACTCTCACAATATTATTTATTTCATCCTGATCTGTATGAATCTTGTTTTATCGCGTAAGTGATTGTGGACTTATAAAATCTTTATTTTTAATTTACCAAAAATGAAAATTGAATAAATCATACAATTACGTAAAAACACTTGTTTTATTTTCAAACCAAATAACAGATTACAACATATTTCATTATTGATTTGTCTTTGGAATAATACACAATACTTTATAATTAGATTCAGTTATTATTGACGAACCTAGCCAAAGTCAAATTTTCAAGTATATCTGAATCTAATTAATAATAAAAAAATATTTAACAATTCAAATGTCACCAAGTATAAGTATCATCTTCTGGGTTATATTTAACACTGTCTAAGGGCTGCACAACATTAGGGTCAGTCGAACAGAATAAATCCAAAACATCTTTACTTATACCACAATCTGATAAATTTTCCTTGTTGAATGCCTGTCCAAAATCATTAGCTTCTTTTTCTCTCGATAATTCCTCTGTAACAATATATAAAATATTGTAATATTTGTAAAATGTTATTAATAATATTATAATCAATGTGTTTTATTTTAAGGAGCATGTAATTTAAGTGATAACTGTGGCAGATAGTGTATAAAAGTATAAAATATTGCTATCTCTCTTTTAACTTTATCAATTCTAGGTGATCTGAGAACAATTGGATATGGGGAATTTCAATTTGTAATCCTGGAATGGTAGTTTTTATATTAAATATTTTGTATCCATAAAACCTAATATTATTCAAGAAATTATATGTAAGTCGGAATATAAACTTATAAAACGGATTTCTATATATGTTAAAATTTATTATACGAGTAATAATAAAAAGGAACAAAAATGACCTTGTGCAAGTTTCCTAGCCGCCCACGTGAAGGCCAGCGTCGGGGCGTGGTGCGCGAAGGTGGCGCTGCAGTGCGCGCCGCCGCCCCCGCGCTCCCCGCCGCCCCCGCGCCCCGCCCGCAGCGCGCCCAGCACCGCGTGCACGGCGGACGGCAGGATGGGCCCGCGCAGCTCTATTGAATAATACTTCTTGCTCTCAGCGTGGATGATATTTTCTCGCATCTGTTTCGGAGGAGTTCGTTGTTATATTTCACGTTAATTTTAATTAATTAAAAAGTCATTGTGAATTGTACATGGTTACTGTAAAATTTTTTTTTTTGAAAAATGCCTTTTCTTGGTCCATTACATGTGGAAACATCTTTTGACGTCAATAGATAACGCGTGTGATATCAACACCAACTTCGCTGGAATGTAACGTTTTTTAAGACAGCATATATAGTTTTTTATGTATTTATTTTCTTATTTTGTATTTTACTTTTACTCGTTTCTTATCACTCACCCCACGAGTTCGAGCTCGTTGACTTAAGAAATGAGACTAAGGAGAATAACGAGACAATAAGAATGAGTGGTGCACCTTGAGCGCGTGCAGCGTGCCGCCCGCGAAGGCGGCGGGCGCGAGCAGCGTGGGCGGCACGGCGGCGCAGGGGCCGGCCGCGCTCACCGCCGAGCGGCAGTTCAGCAGGAAGTTGAACAGCGCCTGCGCGTCCGCGCCGCGCACTGCCACCAGCGACTCCGCCGCGCTGTCCACGCTGCTCTCCGCCGCGGCGTGCGCACGCGCCTGCGCCCCGCCCCCATTGTAAATGGATAAACTGATTCAATTGTTCTTTGATATTGATAGGTGCGGCTCTACTCTCTACCGCACCGCTCACCGCCACCTCTGTGCTAAGCTCAGGGAGATAGATCTCTACAGAATAATTAAAATGAAATTAGCGAACAAAATTGGAACTAATTGGAATTAAATCCATTTAAAACAAAAAAAACCTTGAATTTGTTTAATATATATTGGTTAATATTACATTTTAAGATTACTTTATTCTAAAGATTTAGGTAGGTCTAGAAAGGTCTAAAAAAAGTAAACACATTATGACACCATTACTGCCCAATTAATAATTTAATTACATTACTGTTATCTAGCAAACCTTACCCACAACGAGGTTACATTATAAACTTTGATTAATTTACATTAATCAATTACCTACCTGCGCAATACTTATTTTCTTAATTTCTTCATCTCCCAAGCCCATTTGCGACAGAATCTGGTCAGGGTCCTCTTCGTCACCAGACCCATTTTGCTCTTTCATGTCGTCCATGGTGTCGTAGCAACTGTCGAAAGATGTGTTCCTTCTGTCTTCGTCTGAATTGTTAAGCTTCTTTTTAACGTCCGTCCGGAGAGGCATTGTGAATTCAACATCTAAAATACAAATAAAGATATACATTACATTAAAACAATTAATTACAAATTATAAATTCAGTTAATATATTAAAATTGATAGTATAAGAAGTTCTACACTTATAGAAGAAATAAGAACGATTATTTGTTACTTAAAGAAAACATATAAAAATTTTAACGCAGCGGGATTCGAACCCGCGCCTCATGGAAACCGCCCAAGCGCTCTGACCACTAAACCATGCGTTCTTCCTCACGCCGTGTCGAAATTCTTATATATATACATCTCCCTACAGAGATGCTAACAACGTAATAAGTTGTATAAAGCATATAAGAAAGACGGTTTCCATGAGGCGCGGGTTCAAATCCCGCTGTGTTCAAATTTTTATAGGTTTTCTTTAAGTATTTTTTCTGTCCTTAGTGTGGATTAATGGCTTAAAAAGTCGTCAAAAACGATTATTTGTTTATAAAAATATGGGCTTATGTTTTTTTACACAATTTTCACTAGTAGGTGTAATAGCGGGGTTAGGTTATCTCACCCTCTTGTCGCAAAGCATTGCGGAACCCACTCGTGGTAGGAGCAATGAACGCGCTCGGCTCCGGCCCGCAGATGCCGGCCGCGTGGAACACGCACGTGAACGTGTTCGCGCACACGTAGAAGTAGGGGCAGTGGAGTGCACGCAGTAGCTGTAGTGGGAAAATTTCCGTCATTTAAAATGAATCCAATTCCAATAGGCATTAATAATAATGATTATTCGTTGTGGAAATATACGTACAAAAAGTCTTATATTGTTTAATGGCATTCTTTGCGGAATCTTAAGGCAGAAGCAATAGCAAACTAAGATATGGACAGGGTGTATAGATAAAAATTATAAAATATTACTGATTAATATGCATATCATATAAATTGCTATTACATTTAATTATATTCATACAATAATATCGGCATACATACAAATATACTAACATACATACATACCTATTAACAATATTTAAAGAGAGAAATTATGATATTTCTAAAATATGCTTATAGATATTTGTTGGATGGCATCATAAACAGTTCAGTCTATAAATATTTATCAGTTTATAAATATTTGTTGGATGGTATCATAAACTTGTTCTATTGTAACAATAACTTACCTGAAACAAAGATCTAAAGCTTTCAGTCCATTCAGTAAATAGTGCTTGTTTGACCTCTTCATTTGTTGCCATGAAATTGGTTGCCGCTACTTTGCCAGAAGACCTTGGAAATAAATTAATCCAGGGTAAATGTGGGTGTTGCCAGTATAGGCAGACCTGGTGGAAGCGCGCCCGAGGAGATGTGTCCAGGGTTGACGATGTAGAGGTATCGAGACAACGTACAAAACTGAAAAATAATAATGCTGTTAGGTCAGGTCGGTTCTTTAATTATTCCAAGTGTGCCAGTTGAGCACATGTCATTTTGCCACTGAACATTTACTATTTATTAAAAGTAAATTTTTAAGACTATTTCATGTTTATTTGTAGAACTGATCAAGTTGTATTACTGTTTTAAACTTTTTTAAACTCTTACATCAACAAATACTGGATTTCTAGTCCAAACAATCATAGACCTTCATAGCTGAGGGCAGGATTTAGGTTTCGCATTGAATTTAAGTTTAATAATACAGGAATATCTATTAAAAAGATGACAACACAATAACTTACGCAGTTATGCCAGAAGCTTCTTCACTGGCTTTTAACTTAGAAGTCCAAGGAAAAGGTTTTGTAGACATCAATCTTAATTTTGTTTTGAGAGCCCAGTCTATAGTGAGGTGTTTATATTTCTTTTCTGTTATTTGCTGAAAAATATATCTTAATTGCCTATCATTATGTTTATTAATTCAATATTTTGTTATCAGTAAACAATTTAGATATTTAGTTTTGATAATATGTATATCATTTTAGAGAATTATGTATGTACATATTATTATGGTTTAAAAACTAAATCTAGTTCTCCTATAAATTTGGTACTATATTAACTATATTAGATATTCCATACTCTGCTTTTTGCCAAAATGACACTTCATGTTGAGTGGCAGAACTGAAAACTGCACTTTTCAACTCTAGTAAGGAAATGAAAATAATTCATAGCCCTGTCTGGGGCATTAAGCCACAATGACCACATATATTGATTGCAAAAATAATAAGTAAAGACCAAAAAGTTTAACATATACATCAGGGTGTACCCTAAATAATGCTATGCTTGATTTCAACTTTAGAAATGTCATCACCTAATGTGTGGCTTAACTGCCTGACATGAGGTGATGGTATGGTATGATATAAAGTATGGATGATAATTTATTTAAGTTCGTACTTACAGTTTCTACTGTATGTTCTGCTGTAAATTTTTGTAATAAATTAGAAAATGTTGATAGTTTTTCTGTGTTGACTTCTTGAGCAGGTTTTGGAATTATTTTAGTAGGCATCTTTAATATTGCAAACAAGGTTTTGTCATTTGATTCATCTAACTGTGGACTCTTTTCAAGTTTCATTTTTTTATTTTGTTCTTCATTATTTCTTTAAATACAAAAATACTAAAATTAATAGTGGTGCAAATTTATATAATAACACAATATAAATTAGTATACCAAACAATTACTTTGAAAATGGATTTTTTCTCTTGTCACCATTAAGGATTCTTGAAAAATTAAGGTCAATAATAGTAGACTTTTGACTAGACGTTTCTTCAGTATTTGAAGTTGAAGACTGCCGCATTCTCTCCTAAAAAAATTTGTCGTTATTATTTAACATGATAATGAAACACCACTAATTTATAGTTTGACTTAAAAAGTTATCACATTTATAAAATTGACAAAACATATTCGAATTATTTATTTTTATCAGTTTTTAATTACTATTAAAATATGAAATAATTAATTTATTTACCTGGAGTGCTTTTTTGCGTTTCTTTAATTTGTGAAGCTGCATTACTTGATTTGGTGTTTTCCATGGTGATGGAGGATCCATTGTACTGTACTTATGTCTTAAAAAGTTTTATAAAGCGATAAATATAATAATTCAATTAATAAAAAAAAGATTTCATTGAAATAATGTATAAAACAGTGTTAATTGCATTGTAAACAACCACACACAGCGACAGCGTATAAACGTTATTTTGTGACTTGACTTATGACTTTGACATTGTTTTTGATTTCCGTTTAGTAATTGGTTATTCGTTTTAAATTTTTGATATTACTTATTTTTAAAAGATTTTTTTATCAGTGATCGTCGAAAATTTTTATTAAAGTGCGGGCAATTAATGTACTGTATCATAACCTATGTGCATAAAGAAAATAAAAAAATAAATCGTAAGATGTATACCTAAATAGAGCCCTTCTATAATTATTATAAAATATTTTTGATAAAAAGTGCAAACAAGAATAAATAAAATCAGAAAAAGTTCATAAGGAGGAGTTAAAGAAACAAATTTCAGTGAGCATAACTAAATATTAATGAAAAATTATTAAGGTAATAATTCAGTACATATATTATAGGGAATAGATTTGTTAGTTTTCAATAAATTTTTTTTTGTGTATTCAAGGAAAAAGAAAAAAGGAATAGATAGTAAATTAATTTCTTCATAAATATTATTTTTTATTATTTGAGATTACAATAATATTGAATAATTAAAGTCTAAGCTTGCCTATATTTTGCAAATAACATATTCAAATTTTAATTACTTGATTAAAGATCTTGTGTAGTATAATAATTATGACTAAAATTTAACAGATTAAAGTGATTTAGCGCACAGTGTGACTGTAAATTAAACGGTTGTGAGTTCAATTTCCACTTAGGATAAATTAATTATTTTGATTTTCTTCGCTGTGGTAATAACTAATAAAACAAGAGTTGAAAGAAAAAAGTGCGGGACACAACGTGAAGCTAAAAAAAAAAATACAATTTCTATAATAATCCGTGGATGGATGCCCAAGGTGCCTAAGACTGGGATAATTTGGCAGTGGAGTGCGAAAAGCAGAAAAAAAAACTAAATGGCTTTTTTATAAATGAGCTTTTTCAAAGAAAAGTATATACGAGTATGTTAAAAGTTAAATAATTATTTATTTTAAATAATATATATGCCATATTAGTTAAGTAAATTAAATTTATAATGATGTCTCAAATTACGTCCCATTGGGTAAGATATGAATATATAATAATAAAAAATTTAGAAAGGTAACCTTAACATAAATGTTGCTTGAAAGATAAATATTATAACGGTAATAAAGGCCATGGCCTCGTGGGTAAACATATAAAATAATTTTTTTAAATTTTTAACCTAAGGTAAATTTCCTTCTCTATTCGCCAATAAATAGAGAAGAATACTACTTAGTTTAAAAAAGAATACCTATCACTTACATTTACTTATTCATGAAAATTAAACATAATAAATATTAGTTATATTAATCAAATATAAAAGAATAATTACTCAGCTACCGGCGTTCAAAACATTAATTTTTTAAATTAAAATATATAAATTTCACTATATTTTTTCCCTGTGCAGAGCACCCAATACAAAACATTATTAACAACTAAGAAGGAGGAGGTTCTAAGTTCAATGCTTATATTTAGTTTTTTGTATGTCCATAGATATCTCTGTCATTTGTGTTCACGAATAAACAGTACACTAATGTAGAGAAAAAACAATAAACGAAAGATACCATACATTTACTTATTTACTATGAAATAAATAAATTTCGCTATTTTTGGATTCGGTACCATAAAAAGCAAAGATAAGTCTAAACGATAACAAGTAAATATACTGAACAAACGCTAATAAAATTAATTTATAAATAATCACCATAATTGGCACCAACGACGCGACTCCGATTGATCGTTTTTAAATACCTACAAAATATATGATTATATGTATTCCGTTGAGTAAAATATTACTTAACAAAAACACAAACTTAAATTTGCGGTCGTATCCACTCGTTTTGTATGAAATGAGCTCGTCTCATTCCGGATTTTCCTTTTCAGGTACGGAACGCTAAAAATAAGATCGTAACTATAACAATTTTATTTAGGTTTAACGATCGTTTGAATGATCGATCGAGAAATTATTATAAAAAAGGTATCGGTCCAGTGCGAGTGGTATTTTATGACTGTAGGTCAACGATAAATACAATACCACGATTTTGAGAAAATAGTCTACACAGACGGACAGTCTCTTATGTGGACAACAAAGTGATCCTAGAAGGGTTCCATTTTTTTCCTTTTGAGGTACTTTGAGGAACTCTTAAAAGGCTTATTGTAATTTGCTTTTAAAAAAGTATTACAGAAAACTAGTACAATATAAAAATTATAGCAGTTTTTAAGCTTAGAGTTTGCTGTTTGAACCATTTAAAATATAACAAAGATAATATTTTTAGAAATCATTGAAGTTCTCATAAACAGCTGCCCACACTGTTCCTACAATATTACTATATAGTGTATGTATAAATAAATTGTAGTGACTCCTATTAAATAACTGTGAATCATTTTTACTATAGCAAGATTGTAAGGAAATGGTAAAGAAAGTTTTACTTTATTTATATTCAATATTTTTTTTAAATATAAAAGATGTAATATTTTTGATACTATACATTATAAATATTATTGTTATTAAACATAAATTACAAATTAGATTAATATTAAACTTAGCATAACTAGATAATATTATAGAAGCAATGCAGCAGCAAAGCTTCGTCAGCATGACAATGAACGAATATTTATTTGATTTATTTAGCTTTCATGCGTCTTCGAACGGGTTTTTCAGCTCTGACAACTGAACAGCTGGACTATAGCAGGGAGTGAAGCGATGACCTGTCAAATCTCGGCTTATTTCTCCCGCGCTCGGACGCGGCATAACGGATACCGGCAGTCGCACACAACACTCGCTCACACACGCTATGGGTCGAATGGAATTTTATCATAGATTAACATTTTGTTGCGAATAAAAAAAAATAAAAAGGCGGCAGAATTTCAAACATGAATAAATTATGATTTATGTGTAACATTTCTAAAATGACTGAACTGTTTTATTTCATTGGATACGTCTTGTAGTTCGTGTATTTATATATTATACGCTTAATAATATGTCGCGATGTATATGTGATTTTTGTGCATTTTTAAGAAGACGTATCTATTTGGTGAGTACTTTTCGTTTATTTATTGCTTAATTATTCTTATATTTAATTAGATATTGATAATAAAAACTAATATAGAATAACAATTTTCAAACATTTTGTATACCTACAAAAAACTTGTTTACCGTGACCTGAAAGGTTTAAATTGTTTCACTGAAGGAGTAGGAGCGCACCAATTTTACTTTTTAGGCCGTACAAACAAAAGAAAGACTACTTGTTTTTTTTGCACTTCTGAAATTACACTTTCTTTGCCTAAAAATAAAGTAAAAGATAATTAGGAACAAAAAACCCAGAAAAGATAAATATTTTTCCTAAAAATATATTAAAAAAAATGTTATCTGCACGCTCTTTGCTTGGGAGGGCTTCCAAGAAATATTGGATGATGTCAACCATGCATACAATTGAGAACTAATATTAGTTGTATAAAGTACAAATACATTACGTCACATAACACAAGGAAATTATTTATTGTACTAAAACACAGCAATGTATAACCTTATACTCGTTTAACGCTAGCAGCCTGGCTTGTAATCGCAAATCGTGAATCACTTTAATTGCATTCTTTACAAAAGGATACCAGAGGAACGCCTAGGTTGCCTTACGAAATAATAAATGAAAATATTTTTGAAATTTAAATAATTTCACTCTAAAAACATATTTTCTTCAATATACACTTAACGTCGGACACTGGAATGTGTAAAAATTATAAGAAGATGTTATCAGCATTATCAGATATGTTGCTTTGCTAAAATAATTATAATTGGACATGCGTGCTTTACGTAAGCCGAAAGCAAACATTTAGACAGTTACCCAGTGTAGGTTGCTTGAATAATTAATTAGCGGTTGAATATTAGATGATAACATATCTCTATATTTTAGTGGGACACTATTATTAACGTAAATTAGCGAAATCGACGGGTTCACCATTTAAAAAAAATTATACCTACTTTAAAACAGCTTATTAAAAATGACAAAAGTTATTAAATTGATCTATATACGAAATTCTACTAATTTTGTAGACATATTTATTTACATGTAATTTTCTTCAAAACTGAGCAACTTATAGTGTATATAAAATTGATTGTAATTAAAATAGTAAAGATGAAAATGACACTAAATCTTCCTTCAAATTGGGTTAGTTATATTTTATAACACTACATAATATGTTATGTACATTCTTGCTACAATTCCTCATATAATTATATATGTGATTTGTAAAGTCAGGTAGTCATCTACATACATACATAGATCATAACAGAAATAAAAAAAAAACAACAGAACAAAGGAATAACTATTCAAATATAAAAAAAATAATATTTTTTATGATAGACTTACAATATATTACAAACATTTCATCTCTTATTTGACAACACCTGTTAAATATACATATGTATTGGTTAGAAATAAGTATGAATATACCTATAAAATATAACTTTAAATATGATAAAAATAATAGTACAGTAGCAATAATACAAAACGAATAATTGTAATAGTATTCAATAGTATACTGCCTCTTCAATACGATTTGATTAATCAGCTAATTGGCAATCATTTCAGCGCCGTTACATATAAAAGACTCTCGTTAATGCTACATGGGTATTTCTTATCAAATGTCGAAATTTGAGTTATTAATTAAAGAAAAAAATGTCGTCAAATTAAATATTATTTTGCTGGAATTAAAAGTGTAGCAATAAGATTTTTTTATTTAGAATATTAGTCTTCCATTTGTGTCTACAATGAACTAAAAAACTGCTTGAACAAAAAAAATGAAATGACGGAATGATTATAAAAGCAATGGAATGATTTTTAGACATATTTTGATAAAAAATCATGAAATAACATATGTTTTAATGTATTAAACAATGAAGATACAACGGTAAAAAAATACGCTATAAAATAAGGAAATAAATGTTTAATCTTTTTCACCTTACACTGTTATAATTAATTTAATTATGTTTATCATCTGTGTCACGTCGTCCCAGCGATATAACTGCTCATCTTTAATGGTAGGCCATCGCCAAAACTCTGAACCTCGCTTCATGCACCTAACCATTAAGCCGCCTTCAAAAACAGATAAAACTTCTCTGTGATACGGTACTTTGTTCCATTTACCAGGACATGATCTCCAAATGTACCAGTCTTTATAACATAAAATATATGTAATTCTAAACATAGAACATTTTTACAGTGGTTTTGTTTAGAAACTTTGTTTTACTTTGCCGAAGTTTTTTATCTTATTAAAATTAATGAACTCGTATGTATATTAATATACATTGTATACAATTTCCCGTTGATAGATTTATATGAAACCCATACATATATCAATATGTTTTGCAGTTCGACAATTTGATTGGTCAATGCTCTAGTCCGCTTTTTTAACACTTTAGCCAAATCTGGGATTTTTTTGATATATAAGATAAGTTATACCCTAACGGATATTCCAGTTTCTACTATTTTTTTAGTAAACTTTATAATTAAACTCATAGTATAATTTTTCAACATTCACATATTTCCATTGATTCAAATATTATACAGGAAGCTTATACGCACGGAAGCTGCGTCGCGCTCAGATTCCAATGGGATATTGATAACGACTTCGACATGTATTAATTAATGCGAGACCACACTCCAGTTCGCTGTCATCGGCTCCATTCAGATGTTCAATGGAGGTGGGCTGTCAAAGCGTTGTATAGGCTGCTGTCGTTACGCATAAGATTTGAATAGCGTCTGCACTGAAGTGGCTAGCTGTGCCAGTTAAACTTCCGACGCACGTCGTACCGTTTGCTGGGACTTGTGTCCTTTTTGAGACCTGATATCTGAATGAAAACTGTCTCTAAGAAAATGGTTCGTACTATGGTTGTATATATACCTCAAGACCCGCAGCTTCCTTCCTTTGACCGGTATAGTGTTGAATTATGTACATTCTTGTCTTTTTCATCATTTAAAATGTTCACTCTTAGTTATGTGCAGATAAAAAATTAATTCCCATTTAAAATTGGCTTTTATTACTATTTCCTATTTTAAGTTATTTTGCGAGATGGATATAGATAATTTTCTGTAAGAATGCTCTATTTTTTCTGATTTTCTTTTCTTATGCCGACTTTACCGTTTTGGTGGCACTTGATGTAAAAGTCTGGAGAGACTTTTTAAGTGTTAGATTTTTTAAAGCTATTTTGACCGGCGTAATAACGTTGTTTGATATTCAAATATATATTTCAAAAAACCCAATGTTTTGACCCAAAAATTTTAAGTCCCAGGTGATGTAAATATGAATGATGTACATTCATATTTACATCACCTGGGACTTAAAATTTTTTTATCGACAACTTTACCAGATCAGGGAGCATGATAAAGTCAGATGGGTCAGTCAGTCGGTAGTTTAATATTATAATTGTATCAGCTGACTCACCAATGCCACCTCATACTATCTGAGACTACAGACTACTGTACCGAAACAGGGGCTTTTTAAAATGTATTCTTGTATACCAAAATATACGCTATCAATGTGGTTATAACAATTTCATATAACATGTGTAAAAATTATCAAAACCATCTTATTAAGTTTTTTTTAATAGAATTTTTAATCTTAAATTGTGGGTTCAACCCAACGTGTGAACAGCCAGACACTTCTCAACGGCGTCAAGGTAACATCTACTGTCTTATTTACAAATAAAGCTAAGTTCTCTATACAGTGCAAAATGTTCTGTTTAATGCTATTCTAAATGTGTAGTTCTGCATAATTTACCGAAATAAACAAACAGCGCTCAAAGTATAGCACACCTATATAGTATTTTCAATATTCTAAAGCAATGTTTAGTTAAAAGCTGAGCAGATTACACTATGAATATGTATACAAGCTGTTTTATTTTCCAGACCACTCCTTAACATTTCTTTTACATCTTCTAATGTAAACAACTATTACAAAATATCGTTGCTAAGTGAAATTTATTTATTGTCTTCTTCTTCTTCTTCTTGGCATTAGTCCCGGCTTTTGCCAGGGTCTGCCTTCCGACTGAGCCTACTCCACTTTGCACGGTCTTTAACATCCTCAGTGGATAATTTAATTTGAAATTTATTTATTGTATAATGATTAATAATATAATAAATAATGCTTGCAAATCAACGTGGTCGGTGACAGCTTGATCAAATGATTTACAAGAATGTGAGTCACAAGCCAAGCATTTTGTCGAATGTCCCAGTAACAGCGTTGAGCTATAAACAAATTTAGTCGTAATGACGTCGGAACTTATTGTTGAGTAACAGATTCATAATTAATATTTATTAAATTATTGTAAATAACTATTAAAATTAGTCACGTTTTTAAAAAAATAATAAATAAAAATGTAACTTTATACGGTACATATACTACAAAGACTACTAATGATAAAGCATTTATAAATGTGATAGAAGCCAAAGCAATTATTTTTTTTATTTTTTTCTGTTTGTCTGTGCGTTTGTGCACGCTAATCACAGGAACGGCTTAACCGATTTAAATATATTTTCGCTGTTATATTTTTTTAAGGGAAGCCCCTTAATATTCTGTATTGGTTTTATTTCCAACTGTCCATAAATAATAAAGTTACATAAAATATACAGTACAGATGCATATTATATTAGAGTAAATCTGAGAACATCGAGCAGGCGAGCGAAGCCGCAATCGGATCACTAGTATATATATAGCTTTTTTCGCTTCACTTTTTATACCACCTATTACAATACCGTGCAATGCCGAGGCAGAAATTCGTGCGTTAACACGAATTTCTGCCTCGGCATTGCACGGTATTGTAATTTCTGCCTCGAGACAGTGCTTATCAACGATGCGCTTTCGTCTTTTTACCAGAACGAAGAAATTAACAAAATTCATCTCACCATGTGCAGTGGTGGTGATGGTGCGAATTGAACCCACAAAAATTTACATATAATATAAACGTATTTTTGCTCGTCCAATTAGTGATGTTTTTTTTATTGTTATGAGAGAGAGTAGCGATCAGGTTTAGTAAAATATATTCCATCAAAACGTATTAGAATACTGGCACTATAATATATAATTTTTTTTTCTTACAGTTGTAATTTCTTGTTCCAGATACTATGGATCTCATTAGTTATTTATCTCTTTTACAAATCTTTTACATTTTATTTAAATGGACGCCAATTCTTCTATTTGAGGCGAATGTTAGGGGTGAGTTTTAATTATAGTAGTATAGTAGTAATAGTAGTATTAGTTGTTTTGTTATTTAATTGTGATATGAAGTATTTCTTTTTTGTACTTTAAAATATTTACTTTTTTTAATTTTTCAGTTAGGATTGTGCGTGTCCCGCGGCACAGCAACGGTCCTCAACCTCTGTTGTGCTCTAGTCCTACTTCCATTATGTAAAAAACTGAACCAATTGCTCTATAGAATTTTATCTAAGCTTTGTCCAGGATTATTTTTCTTTTGGCTTGAAAGTGCTAAAAGCTTCCATATGTCCGTGGCCATAACTCTAGTAACATTTGGTGGTAAGTATCGTATATATATATATATTTAATAATACTTGCAACTATGAAGTGTATAATTTAAGATGAAAATCTTTCGTAATAATCTATTTTTACTCCCACCATTATTTACGTAATTTCCTTAAGGTATTTTTGTAAGATTTCTTTCCCTCACTCTTGAGACGGACTATTAATTCGGGTGAAGTATTTAAAATTAGCAACAGTTCTAACTTACAAAGGAGTTTTAAATCGCTTATACTCCTAAACGCCTCTCGCGCGCCATTATGTTCTTCAGACAAAGGCTAATGACTACGACACCATTCTAACTTCAAGACTATAAGCGTAGTGCGTAAGATCAACGCACGATTAGCCCAGAAAACAAAACATTCATTTTTTCCATTTTCTGCTTGAAAAGACTTGAGTGATAGTCGTGGGTTTGAATCAAAAACTCAATGAAATTGCTGAATACTAATTGGTGGTTAGAGTAAAAGCGATATCAGGCTCGCAGGTGATGCCTTACGTGTTACATGACACGAAATATATCAGAATGATGGAACGGAAATAGATTCTTATCAACAGGTTCCGGTGGCGAAGTATGCGTATAACACGATTCCCATCGGGTTGCCTTTTGTAAATCTTGTAATTAAAGGAATAAATAGTAAATGACAAATAATTATTAATTAACAACAATCTTTCAATATGTAGGTATATATCAATTTCATTTCTAGAAAAAAAAAATATTTACTGAGTAATTAAAAAAATATATTCTATTGAATTTATTTTCCTTATGTCTTTTTCGACGCTGGCTTTATAAAAATTACACTAAAATGTAGGTTGCGTGTATATTGATAAAATATTAATTTGTAAAAAGATTAAAATATTATTTCATGGCTTACTTTACTTTATCCGATTTATATAACATGTAGTGTTTCAATTACATTGCAATAATGCAATCTGCATGTAATGAATGATGTCACTTGATGAGGTGAAGTCACTTGTAAGTTTTATCTTTTTCATTGTTGACATAGCTAATGGCCACAAAATTGTATGAAAAAAAAACAAAACAAAATGTAAACTTCCTTTTTGTTCATTAAAAATTATGAAATCGAGCCCGATGCCGATCAATGTTGGTTTGCACGTTTGCGTGCTTATAGCATATAAAATTAAGAATATCAAGAGTATAAATCTAGTATATAAGTAATTTATTTATGAATCACTGAAACCAATTCATATTACGTCTTTAAATTTAAACGAATTAAAACTACAACACCCATTTTTTGAATTGTATCTTAAATAATTTATTACACAATATGAAGTAGTCGGTAAAGATCTAAAGTCATGTATATCACTTCATTCCTTACTTGCAAACCGTTTGTAAAGATTTCTAGCTAGATCTAAGAAACCAATGTAGGTACCTATATAAGTAATTTATGTAATATGAACATTTTGTAAAGTAGATATCAAACTTGCAACAATCGTTGGTAGTCCAGTTTGGCCATATTGACGTTAGCTTAGAAAGGCTCAAAATTATATACAGTGTCCTTAATAATTTAAAAATTTACATACTTATCATATACCAATATTGTGTTGTGTAAAAATGTGACGTTTATTTAGATAATCTTGGTGTTAAATATCACCAGCGAGGCATTAAGGGGTCTTATCTTTAAGGTTTCCCTAAACTTTTGTATTTGTTTTTAGTAATACATTCCGTATCACATTTCGTGAACTTGTGGAATTTCTCGCGTAACTACGACGAAGAAATAGAGGAAATCAACTTGGCGAGATACAAGAACGAGGTAAGTTTTTAAAAGCTTTGTCAAACTAAGTGTAAAGTTGTGAAAAATACTACACAGAATCCTTTAAAACTCTAACACGTCCTAGAGTAGCGTACATACTACACAGGCTTTTATCGTGTCATGTACAGAAAGTCACCGAGATTTAAGAGATTTAACTGTCTATATAAATATATATATATATATATATATATATATATATATATATATATATATATATATATATATATATATATATATATATATATATATATCTATATATATATATATATATATATATATATATATATATATATATATATCTGTCAATGTGTTAAATGTAAAATAAATTACTATATTTATTATAAGTAAACTAAAACTTACATTATTTGAATTTGAGTGTCCACGAACTGCGTTTTGAAATTCAGCAAAACTAGACGGTGAATATAGAAAGGGAAAATTATGCTAAACGCCTTTTAAATATTTAAAAAGTTTTCGCACACAAAGATGCAGACTGATTTCATATCTGAAATGACGGAGGGTTGTGAAATTAATGCGAGACAAGTCAAGGGTATGCAAACACTTGTTCCAGAGCGTTCCAGGTGTTTCAAATGCAAACATATTGTCAGGTAGACCCCTGGCTGGCCGTTTGTTACAGACAGATTGACATATTATATTATTAAAGATTAAAATTAATTTTATGTACATACAACTTTGGTGATGGTTTGGAAAAAAAGAGCCTGCTGTAGTTTATAAAATTGAATTTTTCTCATATTAAGTTTATTGTGTTTAGTTAAATAACTTCTTAAAGTAATATTTTACGTAATTAAAAAAGAAGACGCTGAGACAATTTATTTTTTTAATTCGAATTAAACACATGGTAAATGCTATTTAAGCATAATAGTCATTAAAATGACCATAATGGAGGCGTTTACTTTAATAAATAATTGAATAAGTGCTAATGGGTGTCTGTATTTCATGCCATACATTGCACGGCCATTACAATTTATTCAACGCTGCACGGCAGTGATAAGCAGCAAATATTACCAATTTACGTGAAATTTATGTTATTTACGTCCTGAAAATACTGTAATGAAATATGTAAAGCTTTCATATTGAGCCTAAATGGGTTTTACCAAATATGATTTCTAAATATGAATGTTACAATTAATGAAAGTATGATGATAAAATAATTATTTTTGTAGGTAGGGGTAGAAGGATTCTAGTGTTAAGACCCTCTGTTCCATAGTGGTATCGAGCCTGATAAAGCGCATAGAAGTCATTCTGGCGCCTGAATGGCCTCTATGATATTTAATAACAGTTATTAATTATGATTTTGGACTCTGGGTTCGATTCCCACTCGGTGGAAATAATAATTATTTTCATATTCTCGCTTTGGTAAGAAGACAATGCTTAGCTTTGACTTCCGCCACTCAATATGCAACGCTTTGAAAGGTGGAAAGCGGGGACGGAGTGCCTTAACACTAGGGTGTCTCTACCCTGCTATACAGCGTGAAGCTATAAAAAAAAATTACATAGAAATATTCATAAAGTGTATCTCGTGTTTGTATTACGTTTATAATACTCGCATCCGTTGCCATGAACCGTTAAAGCTCGAGACGCGTACTTGTGACCCACTGTACCGTACTCACGAGTGACTGCCGTTGACGCGACGGTATCCTGCAGACTCTTTTATTTCATTAATGAAGCAGAGGCTCCGTTTTGAATGCTTTTCATATCGCATGAGTTACATAAATGTAAAACTTTATTTTTCACATACTCGTATATTGTAGCACTTCGTCGTTATGACACTCGCCTGCCAGCTTTTGTACTGAGCATACCATTAAATGGATTTAAAAAATAAATGATATTTCTATTATCTCTTACGCAATTGTCTGGGAATATGAAAACTTTTTGTTCTTAATTTTACAATGACTAATAATGTTTGGTTTAAAAAATATAAAATATGTTAAAGTTAAATGTAAAAGAGAATTAAGAAAAGAAATCTAGAAATCTATAAAAGTATATTATCAGCTCAAACTGTATTTAATATATAATAGGGCATGCAAAAAGAGCTTAGCGTCCAGATAATGAATTCACTGCTCTTCGCCTGTATTTGGATGTTGTGGGGGAAACTCAATGTCGCACTTTCTCTTACCAAAATGGGGAAAAAAATTATTGTTTCCAGGCAATGAGTATCATCAACCATCGTTTTAACAAGCTTCCTTTTTCTTATCTAAAATTTGCTATACTAATAGACGTTGAACCGTGAACAAGGAAATTTTCAATTTAAGTATTCGACTGAGTATGCGTATTAGTAGAAGGGTACTGCAATTTTAACACAAATGAAATACGTGAAAATAAACGTTGAAAGTTCCCAAAATAAGTAGATACTGTTTCGTTTTAGAGCACTATCAACTAGTATAAGCGTAATTCTAAAAGTATTCTACGTTACGGTTTCCAGTACAGTAGTTTCCAACACTACTAAACAATTTCCAAGTCAATCTAATTATTTAAAACGTAAAAGATTTTCAATATTCATATGATAAAGAGGAGGAGGATAAGAAGGTCCTTTAAGTAGGGACTAAATAAATTAACCGACTTGGTATTACATGGATCTCACAACTTTTTACGTTAGAAAAACTGAGTTGCGATACTTGGTTTTTTTTTACATATTATATATGATATTATTTACTTTCACAGAATCCTCTCTTCTTGTTAATGAGTTTGGCAGGCGTTACGGGGCTATCAATGCTTCTTATAGTAATTAGTATGGGATTAACGTCCACGAGGATCGTAAGGCGAAAGGTGTACAATGCATTTTGGTACACACATCAACTATATCTGCCTTTTATGATATTGCTGATGATTCATCCTTTAAGGTATAATATTTATAATAAAAACTATATATATTTATAAATAAATATTTTTTTGAGAATGTTGTCATTATTTACATTTTTTTTCTTTTTCAGTGGAGTTTTGAAAGCAGAAATTTTAAACGAAAGTGTATCTTTTATGCCTGAATTAAATAACAGTGATCGGAACATGACAATTGGATCACCTAAATTTGCTGCTATACAATCTATGGTAAGGCTTTTTATTTAAAAAAACCTATTTTTAAATTAAAGATAATTTATTTTTTGTTATTATAACACGTATATTGTATAGCATTTTAAAATTAAGTTTACTAAATGTCAATAATATAATGATATCATCATCGATTAGCGATTTTCCACAAGTAATATTTCTAAATTGGTCGGAGAGTGGAGAATGTGAACAATATTAGTGCTTTTAATTTTATTCAATTAAAACTAATAAGTACTTGACGTATTACTTACTTACATGACTAATTTGTAAATGAAGTTAAACGTAGACTGGCTCCATCAGGAGGCACTTAAGAGCGACTTAATTGAGTGCTACGTGAGCGATTGTTTTAGATGGACCACTTTGTATTAATAGAGTGCTGGTCCTAAGTGCTTATATTTCATATTAGCAAACAAAAGTAAAATTAATGATAGCTATTAAAGATATCTTTTGTATCTTCTTAAATTTTTTTATTTCGCTCGTGATTATAGTAGTTTTTTTTTCTGTTTGTTTTTAATAGATATTTCTTAGAATTTATTATTTTTTACCTGTATTACCTGTACATTTTTGTAATTTGTATAGATAGGGCTTTTTGCTTAAGTTAGGTAGAGATTCCTACATATATTCCCTCTTACATTATATTGATCACCACGAATTTCATTCAGCAACTGTCCGATCATTCAATAAAAGATTTATGAGCCATCATAGGCGCGCCTACCAAATTTATAGCTTGTGACCTTCGTTAAATACTTCATACTTATCAAATTTTACATATGAATGACGATTTGACAATTGATATAATACTGATGGTAATTTATTAAGCTTACTTGTATAGATTACTTTGTATGATTGTTATTTAAATGGGAATGTGGGAAGAAGTCTTATATTATTAGAATGTCTCTCGCATTCAGCGGAGTTAAAAAAATATCATCTATTTTATTAATTATTAAATTAAGCTTTATTTATTAATTACTAATAAAAATCTAATAAATCTTGATAACTCCCTCAATGATTAATAAAAATTTCAAATGATAACAAATAATTTTGGACGCCATCGTATTTCAAGCAGCTCATATTTGCTATCTAGTATCCTATATATAATTCGAAATCTCCCATAGATGTCGATTAAATGGAAATTTATATAACCTACTTTAGTTTCCTTTATTTAATTGTAACTTTAGTTACATAACAGGTATTACTGATGTACTACAATGTCTTCCTAGGTAAGTTAAACTAGTAATCCTGGCTAAGCCCCGCGGTACTGATTGTATTGTCCATCAATCTTACAATGTCACGAACGTTTGATTTAATCTATTGTATAACGACCATTGTTTTAGTTTCATCATGCATGCTATCAAATACGCTATATGCTTAGTATAAATAATAGCGATTATTAGCTATAAATTATTTGATAGTGCAGAGTTCTCCATGTCTCTATTAAATTCTAAATTAAAAGTAATTTTATTGATTACTTAAAGAAAACATATAAAAATTTGAACTAGAATTTTCATATGTTTTCTGTCAGTATTTTTTCTATCCTTAGTTTGGACTAACTTGTACTTTAAAAATCACAAAAAATTAAGTAAAAAATAGCATTCTCTCTTGCCAAATGTTTGTTCTTTGCAATAATCTTTGGGTAGCAGAAATTTGAAAATCCTCCCTATAATATAAATGCTAACAACGTAATAAATTGTATAAAGCAAAAAAATAAGAATTTCGACGCAAGTGAGGAAGAACGCGTGTGCTTTTTAAATTTCCTTGTGGGAATTGTATTTATACTTTTTTCTCTAAAAAATTTTAATGTTAACACACATTTATACTTTCGTCTTTTGTACTATTTGATGGCGTAGCATACTTAAACATTTTGCTGCCTTTTTTTTTACGATAACATATATTTTTTATTTTAATATTTTGCAGGTGGTAACAAATCTTATACTACTTCACATATATTATATACTGGCGATCCGTTTTACTCATTCATTTATTCATTTACACACACACACACACACATATATATATATATATATATATATATATATATATATATATATATATATATATATATATATATATATATATATATCTTCTTCTTCTTCTTCCTAGCATTAGTCCCGGCTTTTTGCCAGGGTCTGCCTTCCGACTAAGACCAATCGGTCCATATGAGTGGCGAAGTGGTTTTTTGTGGAGCGATTGCCATCTGACCTCCAAACACATTACTGGGAGAAACCAGGAAAGGAAAGGGAATAAGAGGCAGAAAGACTTGGAATATAGGGGAGGGACACCACTTACATGGATTGGTTCGGGTTATGAAAGTGGTGGCTCGAGGTCCCGGGGTCGCGTACCCGTATGCCAGGAAACCAAATATCGGACAGATAATTGGCTATATATATATATATATATATATATATATATATATATATATATATATATATATATATATATATATATAAATAATAGTTGTAAACGTGTTGTTTTGGATTTACCTTTTTTAACATCCAAACAATTTAACTCCAAAAAGTTGCCTATATGCTGCTCCAATCTTCCTTTATCTTTTGGTTCATTAACATGTATACGCATAAAATATAAATCAAAAACAGATATATACATTTTATCTACATGTGTAGATTAGGTACTGGGAACCTTAAAAATTACTATGTTTTAAATATATATATATATATATATATATATATATATATATATATATATATATATATATATATATATATATATATATATATATATATATATATATATATATATATATATATATATATATATATATATATATATATATATATATATATATATTTATAAGAATTCTTACATTTCATATCTGTGGCGGCAACTTCAGTGTTTATTTCATAAATATTCATAAAAATATTTTACCTTTTTTAGACATGGCTGTGGATGATCGTGCCATTATGTTGTTTCTTTATGGATCTTCTTTGGAGAATATTTACAAGGAATCTTGCGAGAGTTCCTATATTGAAAGTAAGTGTATATCATTTTATTTAAAATAAACACGACAGCATCTGGTAAACTTTGGCATTAAAATTTATTGGCATATCATAAGTGAATAAGTAAAGCGTAATTTGTGTTTTGCAAAATGCAACCTAAGTAAGAAAAACAACACAATTTGTCTAAATAGAGCATTGATAAATAAATTGTTAAATAACAACACTTTTAAATAACAGATATAATAAAAAATATTTCATGTGGCCATTAAATTGGTAAAGCCTTGATCCTTCAAATTAAAACTTTCAATTATTTCAATTATACTGTACAACGAAAGGGAATCGACGTTGTGCGATTAAGTCCACTAGCCGATTAAACTTTGCATAATTCACTTATGTAGCGTCCGCAAAAAATATCCTTTTTATCCTTAAACGCTCGCAAATGTGTGTTTGTAGTATTTCCGGTTTATATTAAATGTATGTAGAACAAGTTAGAACTTACATGATACTTTTAAAATTGAGTCCAATATTCTGTTGAGATGAAAAATATGCGAATTAATTTATCGATATATATTCAATATAATAAAATTTATTTTATTCGAGAATATAATAAAAATGATTTTGTTTTAAAAAAAGAACTAGTCCAATCTATATAACGGACAGTTTTTTTTACATTTTTATATATAGAATATTTTTAACTTTAGGTAAGTCACATGGCGGGTCGTACTATAAGTTTAACCCTCGGCGCTCCTCCAAAGTTTGTATGCAGAATGGGACAATATGTGCTGATGCAGTGCTTGGACGTTTCTGTGATAGAATGGCATCCTTTTACGGTTGTTGAGGTGAATCAAATGATTATTTTATTTAGAAATAACAAATATTAATATTGATTTTTAATAGGTACCTTCTAATACATCCAGCGTGCATGGAGTCATTGTTTGACTGTAAAGACGACGGTAGTGGGTTCGATTCCCACTCGAAGGAATTCATTATTTTTCATTTTCCTGCTATATGCATATATTTAATTCAGGCGGGAAGCAGTGGAGAGTGACAACAGAGTGTTTTGACTCTTAGTACTAGATTACTTATTCCTTTTTAAGCTAAAAAAATAGATTACAATTTTAATAATTCGTCATTATGGTTAATTGTATAAATGGACAACTGCTTAAGTTATCTATAAATTTCCTTAAAGAAAAATAGTAAGAAAATAAATAGAATTAATTTTTTTAGGTTCCTACAGAAAACCAAAGAAAATTTACCATATGGATTAAAGTTAAAGGAGACTGGACAGAAGCGTTAGAAAGGACGATAAAAGAAAAAGGGGCAAATAATCTTAGGTAAGTACACTTCGTTCTTCATAATGAATAGTGAAATAAAACTTTTAGAATATAGTTCTGATTGAACTATATTCTGATTGAACTTTTTTTGCCATAATATTTTTTTTAAAAATGCGTAAAAAATTTTATTTGAAAGATAGACGTATCGCTGTATTACAGCGTCTGAACTTAAACGTGATAATTGTAGATTCATCATCATTTTCTATTATTTTAATTTCTTGGTTATAATTAATAAAGCGCAGCGTTGATTACCGCCTCAACCCGGAATGTCTTGAATTCGGCATTCTCAGTGGGTACAAAAAGAACAATAGATTTGACTTGTGCTTCTTGGATACTATATTTATTATTAAAATAAGACACGTATATTAAAATTGCAAGAATCGAGTAGAATATCGCCAAGGTGGGATGTTAACGTATAGCTTACTTATCCAAGCGAGACTTGGTTCCATTGCCAGGATGTCAAATCTCTTTATTTTGAATCCAATAAAATGGATTTGGTCGCCTTCTGTCATAGTATGTTTTTTTAACTAACATTTTTTTTAATAATTACAGTGTTCTCATAGATGGTCCATTTTCAAGTCCAATGGAGGGTATAAGTCAGTGTGATATATCTATATGTGTCGCTGCCGGAGTTGGTATCACACCCTTTGTTACTGTACTTAAGGATATGTTAATGTGAGTTATTGTTAAATTACTTTTAATTGAATTAGCTTTAAGCAAGCTAAAAGTATAATTAACTTAACTTAACGTTGGACCAACAAGTAAAATAAAATAAAAAAAGGGAATTATATTCTTTTTCATATTTTTATAATAAAATATGAACTAAATATGTGTATTTTTAGGTATCCCAAGAACAATTCGCCCGGTAGAGTCCACTTAATATGGATAGTCAGACATGAAACTGAATTGACTTGGATTGCTAATTTAGCGACCGACACCATACTACAGCTACATAACAACAATCGACTTGATAGATTACAAATAGAACTTTACGTTACTAGCTCTAATGAAAATACCAAAATAATAAGAGAAAACTCAGATAAAATGCATTTAGTCGTACTTAAAAACAATGGTAATATTATAAACATAATTAATAATAAAGATGGGAATCTTTTAGTAGACAATAGAAATGCTCTTCATGGAGAAAAGAAAATGGATAATTTTAGCGAAATAAGAATTGATAAAGATGTAATCGAGAAGAATTATTCCGTTGATGAAAGAAAGTGTCTCTTAACTCCAGTTAATAGGAGGAATGGTGGTGAAAGTAATAGTGTAAATAAAGTGGAGAATAAAATGGAGAATATGAATGACTGTGAATTTGATATTGCTAAGAAGTATCCATTGTTAGGTTGCAGAGTGAGAAGAGGGAGACCGCATTGGGATAGAGTTTTTGGTTACTGGGCTCATTTATATCCTGGGTAAGTTGACTGTGTTAGAGATTCTTTTAAGCCTTGTTTAGTTTTAAGAATACTGTAAGATTACATATTGAGATATTGTAAAATCTTAGATAATTTTATTAAATATGGATAATTTCTTAATTTATGCGGATATTTATCAAAATGTACGGATATTACAGATAACTATTAAAATATTTGATATTATTAATTATGGTACTAATTATGAACCTTTTGAAAAGCATAATACTTGTCATATATATATATATATATATATATATATATATATATATATATATATATATATATATATATATATATATATATATATATATATATATATATATATATATATTTAAATGTTATTACAGATATCACATAAATATGTATTGCTGTGGACCAAAGAAATTAGTAAAGTTACTAAGAAGCAAGTGCAAGTATACGTCGAAATCCACCGAAACCGGGCTCACGTTCATACATGAAGCTTTCTCTTAAATTGCGAATCCATTATAAAAATATATATTTAATACGTAGTTTTATTTTCTAAAAATTCGTACTGATGTTACCATACTTTTGTATTTTTGAAAAGTTTCTAACATTCAATAAAAATGATTTCAATATAATAGTTGCAAAGTTCAACTTTAATTGGACGATTATGTGATTAAGTTGCCTTGCAAATGTTTTATTTGTAAAATGGCTATCTTAAAGGCAATAAGCGAACAAGTGCTTCATAGGGATTTATTTGATTTCAATTTAAAATATCTTACTTTAGTTGGTTTATGGCCAGAAAATTGGAGTAGAAATAAGCTATTCCTTTACAAAATATATGAAATTAACCTTCATCTTTTAGCAATAATGTTCATTGTTTTAACGGGTATCGGATCATTTCAACACAGGGACGATATAACAAAACTGATGACTAATTTGGATAAATGCCTCGCTGCCTACAACTTTGCTTTCAAAATATTCTTCTTCATATTAAAAAGAGATAAGCTTAAAGCTCTCATTGCTGAGATACAAAGCTCAAGTGATATAGTTAGCGATGATAGGAAAATGCTTATGGGTATTTATGTTATAATAATAACTTGTGTGGCAACAATGCTAGTCGGTGGGTTCACGCTCGTCGCTCAACTCAATATGGAGATGACGATTGAAGCCTGGATGCCATTCGATCAGTATGAGAACAGATCTTCTTTGTTAATGGCTACTCAAATATTAGCTATTGGCTTCGTCGTCCCATGTCTATTCCGAGCGTATGCTATACAAGGCATTGTGTGCAGCATTATTATGTATTTTTGCGACCAATTAGCTGGGTTACAGGATGATTTGACAAATTTGGAATATTCTGAGGAAACGGATCGTTATGTGAGAGAGGAACTTAAAAATATAATCATAAAACACGTCCGGATAATGGGGTATTATGGATATTTTTTTGTAAATAGTTTTTATATCATTATTATTTCCTTGATATTTGTAATGTGACGTTTCATATGAATATATATTGAGACTCTATCGGTTGCAGGTATTGTAAGTCGTTTACGAGTACGTTTAAAGAATTCTTTTTAATCCAAAATCTGGCAGTAACAATTGAGCTTTGTTTAAACGCTCTAATGGTTACAGTCGTAAGTAATATTTTGAGACTATTAAAATATAGAAGAATAAATAAATAAATAGAATTAAGTAAATATACCTATATATGTAAGTATATTTTATACTTTTTTAGGTAAGTCTACAAGAAAAAACACTGTTAGCAAGCTTTTTAGTATATCTGGGTCTAGCTTTAGTTAATGCTTACATATTTTGTTATTTGGGAGATGAACTGATCAGTCAAGTAAGTCATTATTAATATATTATATTAAAATCTATTTTGTTTAAAGTAGATATAAAGGATATCAGGGACCATTAACATTTGTTTAACATAAATGCGTCTATAACCATTATATACCATTATACATTTACACGTTTATTACCTACGATATTTTATAAATATGTTTGAATTTTAAACAAGTTAAATATAAATTAAAATGGTGGGCATATTCTGTTATACTTAATATATAATGAAAAACACATATCCGTCAAATCTATATGTTTACACATAATAAAAATGTTATTGACCGCCGTCTTATACGACAAAAGCCTTGATTTAAATGCAGATGTTGCTTTTGTGTTTTAGTATATCATATCAAATGTACAATATATACAATATATACAAACAAGCGTATCCGCTATCGTGTCACTTGTGATGAATCTATACGGTAATGAATCTATGCATTTAAACCAGAAATGTTATAGGTATTCTCTTATAACTACGACTACGCCTACAACTAAAAGTATACACTAAAGATCTAAAACATTTATTTTGTTTGTCACATTTCTTATACCTACTAATTATGAAACGTCGAAAATTGGTCTAGAGTACAGGTATCGCAAACGCAGCTTACGAGATTGGTTGGACGTCATGGCCAAAAGATTTACAAAAAGATCTATTAATCTTAATCCTAGCAGCGCAAAAACCGCTTACATTAAGCGCTGGAGGCATGTCTATTATGTGCATACAAACGTATAGTCAGGTAAAATAATTATATATCAATCAAAGTCAAAATAAACATTGATAAAGTTCATAAGAAAATATAGCAGTTTGTGAAATGGCGTCTGGGTTGGAAAATAGTGCGTAAAATACCTAAAGTAGGAAGACAAAACGCGAGTTTTATTTCGTGAAGAAGATAAGTACAATTTCGACGCTCATATCAAACACCAACGTAATATATGTATTTATTTTAAATACACATCTAATATTTAAAAATCCGAAAGTTAATCAGTCCTAGGACCCACAAGCATTACGCTTACATAATGGTTCTGGATGGGACGAATGGGATAGATTCGATTCCATTTGAAAAATGCATATATTTAAAGTTATTATCACTTAGTTCACGTACGTTTTTGCGTAATTGGTCTTTAGGAATCATTAGTATTAATACACATATATACGGATGAATTTATCACATAACAAGTGGATTTTTGTGAAGCTGAATAATCTAATCTTTGTTACTATTATTTTCCTTTCCAGGCACTCTACAACGCTTATTCCATCTTCGCAGTTCTGAACGATGTTGTAGAGTAAAAAATTCCAATGATAATTTAACCTTTGCTTATATACTAGAAACATGCTTAATTTTTTTATTAAATACTAATTTCGTTGAATTGTATAAGCAAATATAAATCGTTCTTTATCCGGCCTAGAATCAAAGCTTTCAGTAGGTAGGTAATTTTTAATTTAAATTTATTCATTCCATCGTTGGAAAAGGAGTAAAAGCTATTAAAAATTATCAGTACCTATTCCCTTTTAAGCTAATAAATAATTTATATAAGTAATATTATTATTATAAGTAATAAATAATTTTACAAGTCCTCCCAAGAGTTAAGAGATTCTTGGCATATTGACAAAGCATGTTAAATGGAAAATGTAAAAATTAATATTATTAAGTAATCAATTACTTATAAGTCTTATACATTAAGTCTTTTAAAAACACCTTTGAAGTTATCGGAACTTCACTTTGTGCATTATGATCTACTAAATTGTTTGTCGACATGGTTGATTTTTGTTATCTGGATTACCTACGGCAAAATAGTGTTAAAGCGATGTAAATTTAAGATACATACATTAAAAAATAAACTAAAAATTGTTGTAATAATGTACACCGATTATAAATATTTTCTGAACGCAAAAAAAGAAAGAAAAGAAATGTCTCTTTTTTACACTTCTGTCAGAAATTATTGTCGTGAATTAAATTTTTTGTGAAATTGACCAGAATAGATATGAAAGTCAATAAATATTCGGAAATCACGACTACCGGGATTGTATTAACGAAAATAAAATCTCCAAGAAAGAAAAAAGTCAAGAATGAGGAAAAGGGTGGTGCGAAAATTTCAAAAGTAATTGAATAATTTTTATTTTTGTAATATTTCACTTTGCTTACTTGTCATTATAGAGATTGTACCTATACACCAGGTAATTGCCAAATTTAATTTTACAAATGCCTAACCGCATTTTTTATAGAAATATACTAGATATATAAATATATTATACTTAAACTAGATGTATAGGTATAATTTTAAATTATAACTTAAAAATCATTTGATATTTTTAATCATAAAATATAAATTATACTTTTCAGAGTAAGTCGAAGAGAAAAAAGTTTTTAAGCATGAAATGTCCTATATGTTTTAATAATTTCGACACAGAGTCTGTATCGTCCACCATTTGCGGTCACGTATTTTGTACTGAATGCCTTTTAAGAGCTGTAAGATTTAAGCCGTCATGTCCAACCTGCCGAAGAAGTTTACGAGGAAGCAAAGCACATCATAAATTATTTTTAGACGACAATGCTTATGAATGGAATTATAAATAATATATCACACCAATCCTTTATGTGTACTGAACGTAATTCTAATGTGTTATAAATGTTTGAGTTATTGATAATCGTAATATAATAAAAAAACTTATTAATTTGACTTTCTTAATAAACTTGCACAACGTGTTTCTTTGTTAGAAATAGTTTCGTTAGTTTTCATAGTACATAGTTTACCGAGAAATTCATTACATTTATGAATATTGTAATGAGGCTGTTGTGTTCAACAATTTTCAGTGGTGCCAACCATTAGCGAGTGAGACAGACAAAGCAGTGCTATTAAATTATTCTTTCGGTTGGAATCCAAGATTTCATTTCATATACATAATTCTTAATATTCTTAATTTGTATTTCAAATTGATTATAATTTTTGGAAGACTGTTTTTGTCTTCCAAAAATCGTAGACCTCATATATTTTATATGCATAATTCATAAAATGCGGGAAAATGTTTACAAATATTGATAACCAAGTCGTCAAAAGCTTTAAAATAGTGATTTTTCAGAAATGTTTGACATTTTGAATGCTTACGTTACCTTTGCACTCTTGGCGGCGAATGAAAACACAAAAAAACAAGAAACAAACATAACAAAACATAAATATAAAACGCGAAATACTAAATTATTTATTTATTTAGTTAACACTTCCTTTGCGGGGTAGCCAAATAGAACGAAACGCCAATCAACCGCGGTTTCTTTCATCTTTTACCACTTACTTTTGCTTCATATATCTTTTTTACTATTCTTTTATCACTCATTCTCTCGACGTGCTACATTTACCTGAACACGTTATTCTTCAATTTCACTGCGACATCCTCGCTGGATTCGAATCGAATTCGGTCACTTAACTGACTTTGCATATCCTCAGAAGAGATCGCATCTCCACAGCATTCATCTTTCTTTCATTCTTCTTCTGAAATACCCACGTTTCACTGTCGTATAATACAGCGTCGGCAACTGCATTGTGCACGGTCGACCGTGCAGCTGCAGTGCAGAATATAAAGTAACAAAATATCATTATCATTATTTTAAAATGAAAAGTGATTAACTCAAACTCATTTAACTGTTTCATTCAAAAAATCCCGTATAATCACGGTTCCAGGTATTTCCCATAGATAATCCATAGATTTTGAAAGAAATAATCTGTGACAATTTTATCATCTATCATCTTTATATTTGAGGTTGACATTTTCGTTGTGAAAGATGGTGATTTACTGTTTGTAAATAAAAGTAATAAATAAATATAATTAAGATCTCGTTATCCATCTTTAATTACCAATAATATATACTTTTGACAAAATGAATTTGACTACAGATATTCATACTCCGAGTAATCAGAGAATATTTGCTATGGATAACTCAGATATTACTTACAAGAATTGCATAAAAAATGTAGCTACGTATCATTTTGAAGTAAAGGCAATAATACAGGTATGTGTTATTTTCATATTTAGTACTCAACAAAGTAAAGCATAATAGTAATCATAGCTACTTTGACTTTAGGATATTTTAGACTGTCGAAAATCAATGGACACTTTAAATGAGCTCAATGAAAAAGGCAGAGCAAAAATCTCTTTATTGCGAGAAGAGTTAGAAAATTTAGTAGCTTATGCTACTGATTTTGGTGATCAAAAATACATGCTTGAAGTGGTTTCACAAAGACATCTGCTATCAGGGTAAGAAAAATTAAAATAGTAAATATTAGGTGATAAAAGTTTATTTGAATGTTTTACCAGAGAGAGGTTTCTAATTTTTCCAGATTACTAAGAGAATTTAAAGAAGCTAATATCAGCAGTATGTTTGCAATTGAAAAAGCTCAAAGGGAAGACTTGCTAAAATCTCCCAATGGAGAGGAAAAAAATATTAGAAATAGAAAAAAGAAAGCTGATAGAGACAGCTTGTTGAAAATGTCAACAGGCAAGTAGTTTGTTGTAATTATTCACAAAATTTTAGCAAACTTAATATGTTTATATCCAGTTACTTTTTATATTTTCTCATTACATATTGTTTTATTACTTCTCACCATAACTAGAATTAATAAAGTAACCATGGCAAATTATATAAAATTTTTAATACAATTGTTAAATTATTTCTACATTATAGTGTTTTTTTTTTACTTTAGTTACCTACTAGTGACCCGCTGTGGCTTTGCATGGGTTCAATGCTGATATTACATACTTCTATATCTAAATATGCTTCTGATATTGTGTGTCCCACTGAGAATTTTTTCCCAAGAGCCCCATAGCTTTGCATGCTTGATAAGTATTGAAAATAACACCTTGTACAATTCTCAGGTGTGTAAAAGATATTTGGGCTTTTTACAACATATCATAACAACCTCAGATAGAAATATTCACCAATGTTGGGATGAATCACATAGGCTCTGCCAAGAGCATCAATTTTTTTACTCTGGGGAAGCCTTCGATGCAGTACATAGTTTTCACTGTTGAAAGGTTTTAAACTCTGTTATATGTCAGTGTTTTAGTGAAATCATTTTTGGCACATAACTTGAATAATGCTATCAATGTTGGGTCCCGCGCTTATTAACAATTTCTAATATACTCTTTGTCCATTTTCTAAATTAACTGAAAGGTGGACAATTATGGGAGCCCAGTTGTGCATTTCAAATGATAGATTAAAGTGGTGCTGGTGGAGGAAGAATTTCTTCTAATTTTTAGTTTTCCATGTTAGCAATGGTCTTTTTTGTAGACCCTTTTAAGCTAAATAATACTGTAGTACATTATTTAGATCTATCTCGTGGGTTTCAGCCATTGTTTGCAATGCGCCAAAAATATGTTTATTTACGACATCACATGACATGTTTTTAAAAAGTAGCAGTGTTCACCTACTATATTGTGCATGTGTTATACATAGAAACCTTGCTCTGAAATCATTATATTTATTTAACAAAAACCGCATCAAAATCCATTGTGTAGCTTTAAATATCTAAGCATACATAGGGGAACCAGCGGGAAGCAACTTTATTTTTTACTATGAAATATTTAAATTTATTTTTATTTTGTATGTACTTCAACACTGATAATAATCAATTTTGGTTTGATAATATTTTTGGTTAGGTTTGATAATATTTTTCTAATATTTATGTTGAACTATATTAAAGAATAAGTTTCTCTCATATTACAGGTGTTACAGACCAGCTGCTTACTATCAGTAGGCAACTAGCGGCTACAACACAAAGAAGCCAAGATACCTTGGACAATTTAGTTTCTTCCAGCTCAATAGTGCATGTCAGTATACCAGTATCTCAGTTGTGGGTTCAATCCTAGAAATGTATTATTTTCATTTTAACACAACATTTTAACATTTAAAAACAAAATTAGGCGACATTGTCTTAATACAAGGCTACCAACCCTGCTATATACAGCATAGAGTGTGAAGCTGAGTACAATACATGGTATAGATCTAAATTTGGCAAAAAAACTTCTGCCTTTTATTGTTTTATGCGTTGGCATTATGAGTACAAATCTATATTGGTAGTAGTTTGATTTTAATAATATAGGATGCAATTATGATTCATATTTAAAATTTATATTGTTAACCATTGACCAATGAAATTAAAATTTTTTCTCCCTTTAGGGCACACAATCTGAACTTCAAAATACAGGAAGTACAATCACACAGTCTAGCAAGTTGTTAAAGAAATATGGCAGACGAGAGTTCACAGATAAAGTGATAATGTTCTTCGCTTTCCTGTTCTTTTTAGCCGTCTGTTTGTATATTGTACAAAAAAGACTATTTTAATTTGAATTGTAATAGGTATTTTTTATTTATTTTATATTTCTATTTAAGTATATATTAAGTGGATAATATTATGTAATAAATACTGTGGATGTTTTATTCATTTTTTCCAATTTAATTAATGTGTTATTAAATTTTTTTAATAAACTTTGTTAATATTTATTGATTGTTATTTTCTATTTTACCAAAATTATTTATATTATATTAATAGTTGGGCTTCTATTAAAGGTTTTTGATTTTACAAAGTAAATAGCATAGATTAACTAATACTAGTATATAATTAAAAGATTATATAGTAATCTAAAAAACCATTACTACAATAATATGTAAAGAACGCCATTTATCTATAGTTGCCATAGTATGTTCAAATAAAATATTGTACTATATAACCATAATTGGTTAATTAAAATAAACATAATTATTATACAGTAACTTTGTCGCTGTCACAAATATGTGTTACAATTTATGGTCATGATAAAATATTTATCCTGTTAATTTCGCATTCAGTTTATAGCAAACACTCGTAGCGGTTGATCGTTACCGCATTCATGTCGCGAGTTGATTGACCTCAACATGTCAGATTGGAGGCTCGTCTTAGTTTTTGCGTTCTCGCAAATATATTTCGTTTTTTCCTTAAATATACTGGGAATAGTGTCGCTACCATTAAAAAGTCATTATATGCTTTTTAAACCGTTCTTTCATGAATTATCTTTAAAGGGACACTCTGTAACTATTATTAATAATTATCCGGAAAGTGATCCACTTAGCAATTTGAGCTATGTAAACTTAAATGCAGAACAAACGCACGGCATGTTGCCTTTGTCTGAATATGAAAAAATGAATCCTTTGCTGAGAGATTTGCACAATTTTTATGTACATTTTAGTGTTAGTCCTGAAGTGGCAAGGGCGGATTGTGAACACTTTTTCTTGAAAGATGAAATGAAGAGGTTTCGTGAGAAAAAGGAAAAGTTTGATGTGATTTTTGTAGAGCAATTTGTAAGTGATTGTGGACTTGTGTATGCGGCTGTGTTCTACGATGCACCAATTATAGGCATAACGTCCCATACTTTACTGCCTTGGGCTTATCCTCGTCTCGGAATACCATTCGATATTGGGTCTAACGCTTATTATTTCTCTGACGCCGGTTCAAATCCTACTTTATATAAGAAAGTTGAAACTTTCATTATGGACTTTTATTCGAACACTATAGGTAGGTGGCATATAAACGCGAAAATATATAAAGTTTTTAACAAATATGTTCCAAATGCTGTGCTAGATGTCGAAAATATTGCTAAAGAAAGAATGCAAATGATGTTTTCATGCCAGCACCACTCCATCACTGGAGCTAGATTACTCCCGCCGAGAGTTCTTGAAATTGCCGGGATACATATTAAAAAGATAAAACCGGTGCCAGACGTAAGTATTTGTTATATTAAAAAATATATATTTTTATTCTGACTGGGCGCAATGTATGTGAATTAAAAATATTTATTTCCCTAGTCTGTTAAGACTAAGTGCTTCTTTCAAAAAGTACGAAAGAATATTTCGCTATTGTTTCCGTCTATTTATAAGATACATGTTATATAAGAAGATTAAAAATGATTATGTGATTATTTAACACTAGCGAACCGCCTTCGGCTTCCATCACTTCAAATATACGATAATTTATTTAGCAAGGTGAATATTGTAGATATTAATACGTTCTATAGGTGAAGGTTGCTATCATTGGACCATGTAACTTTGTGACACCATATCTCATGAAATATCACCGAAAAATTAAAACCAATTATTGGAATATGATGCTCTTTATGTAAATAAATGATATATAAATTATTGGCAATGAAAATTGAGAGGCTTTGGAAATATACTAAAATAACCTTTCAATGACGTGTTGTGTTCTTTGGATCACCGTTACCTTCAATGGACTACTAAGTTGCTATCATTGGACTTAAAAACAAATGAAAAACAAAATAAGTATTATTTGTTATTCAAAAGTAGAAAGATAGATGTGGCTCTTGGATGACTTATATCTGGATGGCGCTTTATGAAGACATGGTACTAGTTTTTCCCTGCTGCTTCTTTGGTTTTATTAAAACGATATTTAATTTTTTTTTTCGGATTCTCTAATTGGAAGGCAAGCTCTCTGACATCTTAATACCAAAAAAGAATTCTCCATTTCAACTTAATTAATTAATTCAGTTTCTAAAGCTTCAAGGAGATCTCCTTTTGACCTCCTATGTGAACTTCTTCGACAACTTTTTGGTATTTCCCGACCAATCTTCTTTTTTATGTGGCTTTTGGAATGCCATAGATTCGACTCGCTTCATTTAATCTAATATTTTATTTTCTGTACTATGGCGAGTTTCACACTAGTTTCATTTCAAAATAATGTTTCCTTTTCTTTTCCTCTGCTCACAAAAACCTTTTTTTATTAACTTTGATATTACATTTTCAATATTGCTGGAGTAGCCAATAAGATGTTTGATTTTTTATTATTTGGAAAAAAAAGTAAACTTGCTTTAGAAAATTGTATTTGTAACTATTGCAATAGGAAATTCGCCTAGGTAAAACATTTCTTAGAATGATTCTAAGTTTCTTTGATTGGACCGGTCCAATAATGGCGACACCATTAAGGTCCATTGATGGCAACTAGGCATATCAACAGAACGAAAGCAGGTATTAAAAAACGTGCAAAAATAGGTAAAATGCTTCATAGTTTTTTTTTGTAGTTACAATCATTTGTGGTCCAATCAAAGAGCCGGTCCAATGATCGCAACTTTCCCCTAATACTATAGACCATTTTTTGCTCTGTCATCCATAGTTCCCGCAGCGCCCGCGATTGCAGACTACTTATAACTAATTTCTAACACCTTAGGTTATCATATCATATCATTAAAAATTAATAATGATTTTTTATTAGAGCTCCCTATTTTTTTTATGGGATTTGAAAGGTATTGTCTATGTTGCTCAATGAATATGCAGCTTTCCAATGTTGACAGAATTTTTGAAATCGGTCCAGTAATTTTTGTGCAAAAACATTATAAATATATGTACAATATAAGTTTAGATTTATAATTATTACATATATATATACAAATTTTATTAAAGAAAATATGAAGTCAGATTCCGGTATTTAATTTGAATTATATAGAAATATAGAAAAAGTGATATTCATTGGGTCTAAATCCCACAATCCAGCACTAAGATGAAAAAGTTAAAATTCTTAAAAATAGGTCAAGTTGGCCGTTACCAGTTCTTTGTATGCACAATTACACAGACACATTAAGCGTTGTTCTAAAATATTCTCATAGATGAAAATAATTATAGATTTAAGAAGATAAGTTACACGCATATTAATGATAAGACAACACGTGATTGCTTGTAAACACGATAAAATATATTTAAAGATAAAGGTAGGGATCTTAAAATAATATACATACAGAAATATAAGGAAGCCGTCGTCGCGTTTGACTGCCAACGCGACGGTTGTTGGTTCGATGCCCACTCGGAGAAAATCCATTACTTTCATTTTCCTCACTATGGTAACAATACAAAGCGCGGCCTTGAGTTCCGCCACTTAACACACATTGTCTCAAAAGGCTGTAAGCGGGAAATGGAGTGACCTAACATTAGGTCCCCTCTGCCTACCCTGCTACATGCGGAATACAGCGTAAAGCTAAAAAACTTTAATACAAGCTAAAAGCTTTTTTTCTTCTAAAAATATTTTATTTGTAGATTGTAAAATTTTAGACTTTTATATAAAATCTCTTTTCTCATACTCATTTGTTATCCATTTTTTGTCAGGTAAGCAGAAATATCGTGCGTGATCGATACATTTTCAATTTTTCATACATAGCGTTCTATATTTGAGACTAGCCATCTGTATACATCGGTATTGTACATATAATTATTGTTATTTTTTCTTTTCTTGTCATATTGTCAATAATATGTATATGTATATATATATATATATATATATATATATATATATATATATATATATATATATATATATATATATATATATATATATGTATATATATATATATATATATATATATATATATATATATATATATATATATATATATATATATATATATATATATATATATATATATATATATATATATATATATATATATATATATATATATATATATATATATATATATATATATATATATATATATATATATATATATATATATATATATATATATATATATATATATATATATATATATATATATATATATATATATATATATATATATATATATATATATATATATATATATATATATATATATATATATATATATATATATATATATATATGGTTCAGGTGTTCCGGAGATTAGTCCGGAGAAAACTGAAAGACAGACAGATAAACATTCTAAAATTGGTAGTTTGTGCTATAGTAACGTGTACTATTAATAAGCAATTGAAAAAAACAAAATTATTTTGACATTACAAATAGACACTAAAATTTTGTCTATATGTATAGATTTTTAAATAATATCGGTCAAGTACGAATAGTACTCGCTGTTTTATAATTGTAGGTATTTCACTGAGGAAAATATTACTTATAAAAATTGACAAACTTAAATCGGTCGTATCCACTAATTTTGTATGAAATGAACTACGAATATAAGTTTGAAATGGTTTCTTTCAGTCTGAAATTATTAACTTTGAGATTTTCCCCTTTATATATACTGTCAAATTTCGTAAATTAATCAAATAAAAGTCATCGAAATACGACTAATAAACGACAAACTTTAGTTTGCCTTGACTTGGTTATTTAATACTAATTTTACGTTGATTCCTCCACGTGTTTTGAAAATAGTCTTGACAGATAGACAGACGGACAACAAATTGATCCTATATGTATACTCCGCTTTTCCTTTTGAGATAACCCTAAAAATTAATAGAATCGATCATCATTCTTTTTAGGGTTCCGGTCATCAAAAGGTCTCAAGCTCCGTCTGTCTGTTTGTCCGTATTTGAAGACCCTTTTCTCTAAATTGCGTGCAATATTAATTTCAACTTAATATACCCATATTAAGTTGAAATTAATATTGAAATATGAACACAAATAAAATAAAATTCCTAAGACAAAGCAATCAAATATATACGCGCGATATTTAAAATCTATGGGCACTTCCCGTAGACCTAGAGATGAAATTTGGCAATAAGTTGAAACATAAGACCATAATAATATATAAGCCACAGGAAAAAGTCCGCCCATCCAATCTGAAATTTATGGATACAGTATAAAAAAATTATACAAAATTATGTGTGTAATGTTTAATTCAAAATAAGTGTATACGATCGCAAAGTTAACTTTGTCAATCTTCTCGATGACCGAAGATCGATTTTATTTGATAAAAATAACCCTTGAGTTGAGTTGCACTATGTTCCACGTGTTTGTATATGGTTTGTATATGTTCATATATGGGAGACAGCATGCTCAACTCTCAGCAGAAATATGTCCTAACGAACAAAAACTAACAACAGTAACGTAAAATTAATAAAGTTAAACTAACAAGAAGGAAAAGCATTTTTTATATTACGATTTTAATATTTCAGAACATACAAAATTTTATATCCAGTGCAGAGAACGGTGTAATATACGTCAGTTTTGGTTCTAACCTCAGAGCTAGTACGATGTCGGACCACAAAATTCAGCAATTTCTCCTCGCCTTCAAGAAAATTCCGCAGAAAGTGTTGTGGAAATTGGAAAACACTACTCTACCGCCGGGAAACGATAATGTGTTTGTGTCGACATGGTTTCCGCAATTGGATATTTTGTGTAAGTACATATTTTATTTTCAAATACACATACATATACATTTATAGAAATATACAAATATATATACATTTATAGAAATATTTTAAATTAAGTATTTGTGTCTGTTTTGAGACCTCACCGTTTTATTTTTTGGCATGTAAGTTGTTCCAATAGAGAGCTAGTGAAGTCATGATTAAGTTAGATTTGAATATATAATTTTTTACATATTCAATTTTTTTACACCCCTCGCGGTAAGCTGGTTAGGCGAGAACATGGAGCTGAGATATCTATTACATTCTCCACTTATCGTCCGTTATACGGTTACTTTGTGTTGAATAGCGGAAACCAACTGTTTTTGCAGACTGGAGGAATGAGAGTAATTTATCTGCGATGATTGACAATCGCTTGTATTGTAAGATGTACTTTAAAATTGCGCCACTAAAACGTAAATACGCTTTTAAATTAAATGTCGAATTACTAGAATAAATGACCTGAACCAGATATGTCTATTGGAAAATAAATAGTGGAATCAAAAGTAAAGCGTCTGGGGACCTTGTCCGACCCTCACCTGTCTGGTGGGACATGATACAAGGTTGAGGTTAAGAATTATTTAATAAGTCGCAACGCTACCGCGTCCGGTCTGTTTGTCATTTTATACTAATACATTTGGATTATGTTTGCTTGTTTAATATTATATACCTATATATTAATACATGCTTGAAGCAATAACTGGACCCCTTTTTACGAAAATTGCGCGGACGGAGCGTTATGAAATTTGGCACCTATTACACATTATAGTTTATGTACACACAAACGTGAGAAGCCGAAAGAAGACGATACGGGAGAAGTGCAGAACGCAAATATTAACAAGTAACCTCCTAGCCTCCTAGTACTCTAGCATATATAAAGATTCCTTATTGATATAGTTAGGTTTCACGGAAACTAAAAGTCTCTTGTAGCCGTGTGGCAACTGGCACCAGTTCAAATGTGTGGTGATATTATTTTTAAAAATCGATGCTTTTTTGTTCCAGGTCACCCTAAAGTCTTAGCATTTGTATCTCATGGCGGCATGCTGAGTATATCAGAATCTGCTCATTGTGGAAAGCCATTATTAGCCATTCCGTTCTTCGGAGATCAGTTCTCTAATGTTGCTGCAGTAGTGGAAAGTGGGCTGGGGCTATCTATGCCTTTTCAACATATTAACGAGGACAATTTTGCTATAAAACTTAATGAACTAACTAATTCAAAGTAAGGAAATTGTCAGTTTACCTATATTTAGAATATATACGTTATTGTTGACCGCAACTCCTTTTGCTTGGACTTTATGACCCCTGCCATACTTCCATACCACAATTTTTATTATTGTTATTAATTTTATATATCAACGACAACTGCTCAATGTACTGAGCCACTTTATCTGATATTTCTCTTAAGTCAATGGAAAATAGTTATCACGCTAAAGAATTTTTGCTAACATGGTTTTTCCTTATTTTTTATAGTTTAGATGAATTATGTAGTGACGCTTGGAATCTTTACCCTATACATATAAATAATTGAAGTGTCTGTTTGTGATTTCAAAATAATTGTGTTTTCAATTGTATATAGTGATTTACACCTTAGTATAACAAAAAAAAAAATTTAAACTTTTTTATCTCTCTGTCTGTCTTTTCGTTTGTCTGGGCTAATCTTCGGAACAGTTGAACCGATTAATGGGAATTTTACTGGAAAAAAGAAATGTACTGTGTGTCTACGTGTGGAGCACCATTTAGACAACTTGTGTCTAGATATATTATTTCATATAAAATGCTAATTTTAATTTTTATAAATAAATATATATTTTTCATTTTTTTAAACAAAGTCATTCGAAAGGAAAATATAATAAGTTTATTTATTTTTTTATATCCAGCATATGTATGTATTATAATATATTAGAGTAAATCCGAGATCACGAAGGCAAAGCCGCAAACATGTACAAATTAAATGTAATATATTTTACTTAATAAAATATTGTTGTTTTTAAATATGTTTTTTTTATTGCAGAATGCAAGAGAATGCCAAACGCGTTTCAAAGCTTTGGCATGACCGTCCAATTAACGTGATGGATAGTGCCATCTATTGGACCGAGTATGTAGCAAGACATAAATATTTGCCAACTATGCCTATTACAGGCAAATCGTGGTTCGAAAGCTCATTACTAGATGTCTACACTGTGCTTTTAATTTTGATAAGCTTTATTTTATTTATTGTTTATTTTGTGTGTAAGATAATTTATTTACTTTTAAATATTGTGTTGAAATTTGCATTTAAGGATTATATACGTAAGAAGAAAGATGCCTAATGTTATGTAGTGTATTTTTTATAATGTTTCTTTTTATTACTTGATGTTTTAATTTAGTTTTTGGTAAAATAAGTTGTTAATAAATGATTATTCTGTATTTTAAAATTGATTCAAGGACAAATACCTTCGTAGAGCAGTGGGACAGCATTTTACACTAAACGTCATATTTGTGGATTTGATTCTCACTTGGGGGAATGAATAATTTTAGTTTAGCTTGCTTCGTTGGAATCAACCTAGGCACTAGGTTCTATTCGGGTCTTTGCGGTCGACCCAGAGTACTTTGAATTCGACCCAGAGTATACTAAAATATACTATTAAATAAAAAAAATATATATTTTAATATTTTTTAAAAATATATAGAATTATAGTTTTTGACAAACACATATAAAGTAAACGTAATCGCTAAGTGAACAAGATGACTATGAAAGTGTTTGACTGAATAGGATGGTTATGTTCCTAAGCTCGACTAGTGTAAAAAATAAATATTAAGAAATTTGAGATTTTTTTTATCGAAATAGACTTGCGTCATGAATCATTTTCATCATCGTCTTCTTCTAAGCAAAACCAGCAAGATATTCAAAAGTTGTTCTTACTATTATTAATTAGTATGGAACGTCTCGAATATTCGAATATTCGTCGAAATATTTTTGAAAAAGTATAAAATACTGTATTTATTCTAAATAAATACATTTATTAAATACATCCGTGTGTCAAATACGTCACTTGTGACGTAAGGTGGAGGTCGTCTGATTGCCGACCCTGGCCACCGACCCCTTTATCTTCTACATAATGTAAATAATATTAGATTAGTAAATGAGCTGGCCTTATTGGAATTTAAAATAATATTTTATATTGATAAAACGATGCATAAAAAGTATTACGGTGTTATTTTAGTAAGTTTTATAGACTATAAATAGAATGAAATTTAAATTATAATCACAAATTTTTATGAATCAACTTACAAGTGACACTCAAGCTCATAATTTCTTTTAAATAAGTTAAGCTAGAAATTAAGTAATGGAGCTGTTAAATGGAGAATTTTTCACTTTTCAGTAATTTGCTTACGCACGTAGCAAGGTAGGCAGAGGGAACCATTACTAGAAGGAACAAGACACTCTGTTCCCCGCTTGAACGAGTGGCGGAATTCAACGCCGCGCTTTTGTCTTATTGTCAGTGCTAAGAAAGTAAAAAAAAAAATCTCTAAGTGAATATCGAACCCACCAACCGTCGTGTTTACAGACACCTAGGCCTCTATCCACGATGCCCTGCGACCACCACGATGGTTTTCAATTTTTGAGTACAATTTATTTTTATACCGTAATACTGTTATATTTACATACGCCATAAAGGCATAAGTTATTAAACGGCAATGGCAATAACCACATTATACTAAAATAAAAAATATATTTAAATTTTATCAAAAGATGGCAGAAATGAAAAATAGATCGTAATATAATTTTATAAGCTTAAGAGTTACATTCTATTTAAGTTTATAAGAATTTGAGATTTCCTTATAAACATTATCTTTAAACGAATTTCAGGAAAATGATGCAAATAAAATTTTATATTAACGAGCGATTTTATATAGCCGGTGCTGGAAACTGCCCTTATTTTTATAGCAATTAAGGGGTAGCTGCATAAAATTATTTACTTTAGAGTTTTTATAATACATATAAGTAGATGTAGTTACTCATTTATTATTTTAACACATTTTTTTAGTATCACTTTTATTTTTATTGGATAGTTACGATCTCTGATGTAAAAAGATACTGGAGCCATTATATACCATATATATAATATACCATATATATAATATAACATTAGATGCATATCCTGTTAAATATATAGGTGATATGTGAAAATAAAATACACATAAATATTTTGATTGCAAACTTTTCTCCTTATTAAAAAACATTAAACAATTAAAAAAAAAGCAAATCTTAGCTTATAGGCTATGCTGGAGATCATCTATACATATATCGCCTTAATAAAATGAAATTTAATTCCCGTTTACGTAAGTTATATTTATTATGTAGGCGGTTTTTGACTAACGTTATTCACCTATATGTTACATTAAAACTTCAGTTCAGTGTAGTTCTTTCATCATGGCGTTGCGAGTGTGTCTGGTGAGTACCAATCACTTCGCCAACGTCATATTCTATGAAGAATACACAAAGGATATTGTACGGTAAAAAAGATATAACTTTACACAATAAAATAATACATGTGAAAATGTTATCATCATCAGGTTAGTAGGTAATACTTTACAAACAAAAAACTCCAAAAACGATGGTGTACATACCATTGTGTGACAATTTTTAATATAAACATTTTTATAATACGTATCGGTGTCGCATAATATAAAAAAAATATCAGTTTGCATTTTCCTCGTTATTTGACTTGTTATTGATAAATCTTCTAAGAACAATATAAATGGTCAATGATTGTAATATGGGATCAGGGATATTATTAGTAATCTGTTTATGTTATTTGATTTAATAATATAAGTTTATTTAGCATTGCGCGTTGAGTGTTACGTGCAATGCTTCGAAAGGCGGAAAGCGGGGAACGGAGGGTATTAACACTAGGTTCCTTTAGCCTACGGTTCCCTCCGCCTCCCTACTTTATCTGGGAAACAGCGTGAAAAAAAAAAACAGAAAAATAAAACGTTTAATAATAATAGTTTCTTATAATTTTTTTAAAAATATTTTCTATTTCTTTATGTTCATATACATATCGGCTGCGTCGCGTCGTGGGGCACACTGTACAGGTAGACTATATATGGTTGAATTTAATATCTACTTTTTGTCTAGTTTTAGCTTTTTATTATAACATTTTTTATAGGAAGGACAATTTCAAAATGTCAAATTCCAATGACCGATAAACATTAAACGTAAACGATAATTTTTATTAAATTATACTAAATTACTTGCAAATGTTTCTATAACAGGGACTAGAAGAAAATCGTAAACAACGTCGGACCAAAGTGGGTTGTAGAATCAAAATGTGTATAGGCATTTCCCAACTTTCAAAACATAATGTGTTAAATGAAGAATATCAACACAGCACTTAACAAGTTAGTAAAACGTGGCGCAAAACATTTCGATCAGACCAATGGAAGTATTGTACTGCCAATACTAACTTATAGTAGGTATCTCAACAAGCGTAAATTGATTACGAGATGACTTACTAGCTTTACTTTGTGTATACATAATACAATCAAGCGTGAAGATAACAATGTGTGTGTTTGTTTGTCCCGTTTTTCCCAATCTGGAAGAATGACGTAGTGGATAAATAAAGGGATAGATGAGTCACCGGTTGGCCTTAGTGCGGCATTGACTCGCATTAACAACAATATTTGTCGCAATTGCAGGGTCGCGACGTTAGAGCGAAGAGCGAATTCGGCGATTACAACGGAGGCCGTTAAGATGATTGATGCAAAAATACGTTTGGCAATGGTTTATAATGTGTTTTTCCGCTAGATTTATAACGGTATTGGGTAACAAGTTGTTTTGACTGAATTGTATTGATAGGATTGTATCAATATAATTCAATTCAATTCATTTGATAGAGTGCACGCTATTTAAAGAGAACTTAATATTTCGTTTTAAATTGGTAACAGTTCTATTTTATATTTATAGTCTATGTAACGTATTTGATAACCATACTTATATATTAAGCTTCCAATACTGAGTGATTGGATGATATACAATGTACAGTCGACACTATTATGAGATTTCCTTAGGGAGTGTAAGTGGAGGACTTTTGAAAATTTCTATAGAAATGCCCTTAATAGTCTACGCAAATGAAACTGCGAGCTACAACTCGCTAGTTACATACAATTATTAGAAAATATTAGAAAAATATAAATATTGTGGTGATAAGGCACACCGTTAACCAGTTTAACCAGCATACACCAGAAAATATAAAAATATCCAAATTATTCCTGATAAAAACATACAAAATAAGTCACGTTGGGCACAAATATAATATTTAGAAAACACTTTATTTAGTAGTGTAAAATAAATATCGTGTATGGAGTAGCTAACGGCTTAGTGCAAAAAAATCTTACTGTCATAATATTTTTTTTATTATTTCATTGAGCTAAGATAATGTACTATGGGGTTGGCGAGCGAAGCGATCTAAACGGGCGAAGTCTACAATACACTTAACAAATCGATTAATTCTTGTTATATTTATCAATAATTGTCAAAAATGACTTCGTTTTAAAAGTTATTCTTACTGTCGGTGAATGGGATGTGTATTTTGATGATATCACTGTACATTATGTTTTAAATACCCAAATCGTATAAAAAGCACTATTTAAGTTGTTTTTGCCTGTCCTGCAGCCCTGCAGGTGACGCCACCGACGACTCCTCTCAAGCAGCCACGTTGAGCTTATTACCCTATATTCAAAAATATTTATGTTGTAATAAAGTAATTGGCAATATTGTAATAAAGTAAGTGTGCATTACTGGACATCACTTAAATTCCATAGATCATTATGTAACGTTGGCTTAGAATATTTTTATGATAAAATTTTTTTAAATTACTTAAAAAATGCTAACAGTTACTTATTGGAAAATTAAAACGAATGAATCAAAGTTTGATTTTCTCTTGAAAAAAATTGTACGTAGTATTAAAATAAAAATATGATTTTCAGCAAAACTTTAGAATTAATGATGAAAAGTGATTCTATAAACGCTACAAAATGGTCGTAACAAGTCGTAAATTTGTATTCACGTACACAAATAAAAGATAAGAAGAATTACTTACGGGACTTCTTTATAATTCTGATATATGCCTATCTATCACAAGTTTTATGTTTCGTCGTATTTTAATATCGTAGAATAAATTCGTCGTTTTTGATATAAAAAATATATTGCATAAATATTTGCATGTTTCTTTTAAACGGTATCATAGGCATGTAGGAAGCAATTGTCGTGTCGTACACGTGACCCGGAAGGTAATGTAAGGTTAAGGCGGTTAAACCTGTTGACCACGTAACGACCCACTTATCGGGATAAACCCACGAGGTCGGATGAAATGCTGGTTGTATCGAATTATTCTTTAGCTAACAAGATATCCCAATTTGACAGAGAGTTCCTATTGTCCAGGTATTCCGTTCTCCACTTTCCGTTCAAATTCATGATATAGTATGTTGAGCGGCGGAATTATTTATTATTCATATATATATATATATATATATTGTTATAACTTTATTGTTAAGGTTATTTTTTTTGGTTGCATTAGTGTCACTATGAATTTGAACAATACTTAGAATTTTCGTACTTTCAGGTTCAGGCTCTGGCTTAAAAAAGTAAAAAATAAAAATGTATTGTGTAAAAGCTCCATCGAAGCTCCAAGCTCGTCGTTTTGCACTTAAATATTTTTTAAATAACAACATTGAAAAAAATAAAATATTTTATACACTTATAAATATTTTTTACTTAGATAAATAATATAATATAATAGAATATAATATAATAATAAAAAATGAAATATCAATAAAAAAATATTTTATTATTATTTTAATTTATTTTATTTAATAAATTAAATATATATTGTATTGCAGATTTTAAATATTATAAATAAATATAATAATATGTCATTTCCAAACGCATTTTTTCCAATTTCCAAACATGTATCATTTTATTTACGTCATCTGTCAAAACTCATAATTACAGACATTTCGTTATTACGCGTGTTGGTGACCTGGACTCAGATTTCAACCTTCTAAAAAGCGTCTAACGATCACATATATACTAATGGATATATATGTACAATGTAAGAAAGTGCTCAAAGTGGCAAAAGAAGTTTTCACTTTAAAAAATATTTTTACTAAGTACGTCAAATTTGAAACTACTAATTTCCAATTTTCTCAAACTACGACTTTGCCTAATATAATATGTATATATATAAAATAAAAAATTCAAGGTAATTGTAATATATACAAAGTACGTACAAGCTGTCTCCATAAATTATTTTTGTAATGAGCATTCCACTGTTTCTACAGAAAGTAGTTTCTTTGTTAAGTCTTAAGCCTTTGTTAAACGCAAATGTGATTCGGTTTTATTAAGGAAGCGTGTGATTTAGTGCATTGCCGGTGTTGACGACGTATAATACACCTAATAAAATGCTCAGTTCATGTTTCTCATTATATCTGTGGACCTCATAGGAATAGAAATACGCAAATATCAAAAATGTTTGAACACATATGAAAAAAAGTAGGCAGAGAAAATCAGATCAAGACGGAGTGTCTCTGTTCTCCTTGTTCCGCCCAAGTTTGAACCTAAGACTCTATCCCTTCCAGAAATATTTAATTAATTCCTTCCCCCGAGAGAGGATCGAACTCACAACAATATTAAAGCGTTTATAATCAGACTCAGTTCCACTGCTATACGATGGCATGAAAATTTTACAGAAAAAATCGTCAAGCATAAGTTGACCTCAAGCAACGGGCTCCGTGCCAATTTATAATAATTGAAGTGCAACTTATAAAAGTTGACAAACTTAAATTTGCAGTGAATGCAGTAATATTATTTGAAATTAACTACCTATAAATATATTTTTTTCCCTTTTTACTGTAAGTTCGAAGTCCTTACCAATATTATATTATAGTTTTATCACTTATAAAATAAAATACTCCCTGTGAACTGAAAATAACCACCAATACTTCACTTTAAATATTCTACTTTAAATATAAAATAAAATAAACTTTTAATGTGGTTATTGATGTAGATTGACCCTATCCTGGCAACGTCAAATCTGTCGAAGGTTTGAATTCTGCTCAATGGAATTTTAAATATTATATACAGCAGGGCCCATTGTGGCGGAGTGCGACAGTATCTGACTATAAGCACAATGCAATTGTATGTTCAATATCCAATCGGGCAATTAAGTTACTTTCATTTCCCAGCTTTTGTAAGACAAAGCGCGTTATTGAGTTCCGCTACTAAACACGCAATGTCTCTAATTCTGGTGTAAGCCGGAGAATTGAGTGGTATGACACTATTTTCTCTCTGCTTATCTTGCTGTATGCTAAGAAAAGCTAAATAATATATCTAAAAGTGGCTTATTCTGTAAACAGTAATAATTACTAACGTACGGTACTATGATATATATTAAAAATGTTTGATAATTAAAAATATATATCTGGACTGTGTATTAAAAAGAATAAACTCTCCGCCTTCATAAGTAATGACCACAACTTTAAAGTGAAAACGAGTTTACAGATCGAGGAACGCTATTCGCTAATTAACTCACAGAAATTTAATTTTTGGCTCGATCTATTTGCATATGAGTCGAACTGAGTGGTCTCGGGTTGAATAATGCCTTCCTTCTTCACATATTCTAATGCTAATTTTTATATTGAATAGGGAAATTGTTCCGTACATTTTAATTTTTAATGTCAGCTAGATGTTGACAATAATTATGAAACTTTTGTGAGATTTGAAATGAAGATTTCGAGTTCAAATCAATTTAAGCATGCTGATATCGTAGATCATAAACTCGATGAAGGTGGGTTCAAATCTGACTCGGGGGAATGAATTATTTTAAATTCTTAGCTTTGGTAAGTCAAAGCGCGTTGTTTTGTAATTTAAAAAAATAGAGACTCATTTTTAAGAAAAAATATAATTTTAGAGATGGACACATAAAACCATAAGCAGGTTAATTTAAATTCTATACAAGTAAGCGGTTTATCCCAGTAACATTATTTTAATCTTATTTTTCAAAGGTATTTATATAGCTGAGATTTAAACCAGTTTCTGAGTAACACTCGTCTTATGAATCATGTAAATACATGTGGATCGTAAAAAGTTTAATTTAATTTTGTTTATACATACAAAGATACACATTTATTTACTTTGTCGTCAAATGATTATTTATTACTTAGCAACTTTTGTAAAAAGCTGCCAGAGTTGCCTGATTTACAAAAATAGCAATGGAGTTAAAAGTTATAGCTTAGTTGGTTAGAGTACTTTTACACAAATTCGACCAGACAGTACACGCCTAAATTCTGCTACATGTGAAATTTTTACAATATGAAAAAAAATTCTTTGTGTACATGTAAATTTCTCAATTAACGCCTTAACGTTAGTTGAGAAATTTAGATGAACGCAAAAATTGTAAACTTGATAGCTTTGGAAAAATTGTATTTAAAATCGAGAAAATCTTATACATACTTGCTGCTATGTCTACAGTATGACATAAATGCATAGAACTTAGTTATTTAAGTATATATAGATTCTATATAACATCAGAATGAATTATTTCCATTTTCCTCGCTCTGGTAACAGCGCGGCGTTAAGTTCCGACACGCAATGGCTTGAAAGTCAGGAAGTGGAAAACGGAATGTTTTACGTTACCTAGTTACAAACCGAACCAATTCCCTCTGCCTACCCTGCCATGTGCGGAATACTGCGTGAAGCTAAATATAGAGTAATATATAATAATATAATACTGTATACCATAAATGTGTCTATGATAATGCTAAACTGATATAATATTTAAAAAACATATAGAAAAATAGAACATTACCAGTGCTGTTAACGTATTACATGTTTATTTGCTTACTTAGTATTAATTATCTTATTTATATTTAATTTTGCAAAATTATCATTTAACTTGCTTTTATAAGGTCTTTAACTCCCGTGCCAAGTTACAAAATACGTTTTAAACTTCTTAAAAGGCTCCTCAACCCGCAGAGAAATAACTTTCAGGCAAATATAATATTGAAAGTTATATAATATGGCAGTCGTTATAATTATTTATTAATAATGTCACATCTTCTGTTACATATTTAATAATTTTCTATGCCATATCGAATGTATCGAAGCACAGTTGAAAGTTATTTGTACGTGAGTGACGCTTAAATCATAATCTGACGAAAACTTACTCTAGGATATGAGTGAAAGAAAATCTAATAAATAATATCAGCTTTAATAATAATAATCCTTTCTCTCATCATCAGCATTCTGGCTCAAGGGCTCAAATGGCCGGTACGACTGGCTAAAAGAAAATAAAAAAGTGAGATTGTAGAAGATTAACCACATCTCACTAGAGGAGTCCGGACGTGTGCCTTTTAGGGCACATCACTAAGGAGCAAAGGTTGCCTTTTGACAAATATGAAAATTAATAATTAAAAAAAGCAACTGTTGAGTTTCTCGCCAGGTCATCTCAGCAGAACTGCCTTCCGAGCTGGTGGTAGCTTCTAGTAGGACTGACAATACTGACACTCATGTTAATTGACGATTTGAAAGTGCTTGTCATTTGAATAAAGAATATTTTGATTTTTGATTATTAATATAATCTTGTTATTAATGTTTACCAAGATTCATGCATAAATATACGAAATTTTTTATGTTCATTATAAACCTTCTACAAATTGGCATTTCTTATAGGAATATTGTCCAATTTCTATTTGTATAATATATTAGTGTTTTTTTTAGGCTAAAACTTTGTCACAATGATTTTCTATTCAAGGGATGAAAGCTAATGATTCTTATAAAAGCTGCACTTTTCTAGGCAGCAGTGTGCATTATCGTTTAGATCGTCATAACGCAGTCCACTCTCCTTTACGGTCCATTCGGATTGCGCTACTAACTGCTTTCTAGAATCTAATATAAGGTTTTCTTAGTGAAAATTCAAAAGTCTGTAACTTTGGTACAAGTAAAATATTAAAAGTATAAATTCATGCATTTTGACAAATAAAATAAAAGTATGTTAAAAATAAACTCATTAGCTATATTGCCTTTAAAATAAGCCAATTTTTTACCAAAAGTGAAGTGAATGTCTAGGTCATCCTTTTTCTGAATAGCGTTCATACTTTATAAGCCTTTGAGCTTTTTTTGTTGCATGAACAAAATATTCCATGTCTTAGCATATAACTTAGCGAGATATATCAAAATGTTTATGGCAACTCTAATTAATACTACTTTGTTTAACTAATTTGTTTTCAAAGTAAAAATTTTTAATAATTTCAATTGTTATTATAGATCGCTCCTACAATTTGTGAAGCTTGGCCTCTATCAAGCTAAGGAGGACTTAAGAGAAAATTAAGTAAATAAATTTATTTATTTTTTTAGCCTATTAAAAATATGACAATTAAATATAGAAATCGAGCCTTGCATTATCACTTTCATCCCTTACAATCACTCCATTTAATCAAAAACTAGCGGAACTCAACGCCGCGTTGTATCTTGTTCTCAGGTCGAGGAAAATTAAAATAATTCGTTCTCCCCAAGTGAGAATAGACTTCACAGACTCTGCGTATTAAGTATATAAATTGTTTAATGAATGGAAACGATATTGGACATTGTATTAAGAAATCTTATCTTATCTTATCTTTACTTAACCTAACCAACTACCCTTCGGAGACTCATGCGCGCTAATCCAGCTTGGATAGCCAAAATATTTTTCTCTTAGTAAGCATTACGATAAATGTATGGAGAAATTAGTTTACACTTTAGTACACACTTACAAATAGCCTAAAACGCATTTTCACAGTTAGCAAAATAACCGGAAACCTCGTCCCTTGTAACCATTTCTTGTCTGCATATATATATATATTGTGAAGTTATATATATATATATATATATATATATATATATATATATATATATATATATATATATATATATATATATATATATATATATATATGCATTATACTTTTCCAATAAAATATGCGATATTTTATACTAAATAAATTATTTAAGTGCAGACTGTATTTAAACCTGCGTCTAACATGTTCATTCAAGCATATGCTAATAGTGCGATGCTAAAATGGCGTCGTTATATACATTATATACACATTAATCTGTGTATTAATATAATGTAAATTAGAGGGAAAATGAATAAAACTAGGTAATAAACTTTTTCTCTCAATGTACTCTATACATATAAATGTCTGTTTGTGATATCAAAATAAATGTGTTGTTTAGGTTTTGTCTTTCTGTGTGTCCGGTTGAACCGATTTCCATGAAACTTTTTGAAGCAACATATATGCTTTTTGTCCCGGGATTTTTACGGAATTAAGCTTTACGTGAGGAACGTATATTATATTAGAAAAATTAAAGAACATCGAGCAAGCGGAGGAAGTCGTGATTGCATCTCTAGTATATTATAAAACACATGTTTTTGATAAATTTAACCAAAAAGTATATATATATATATATATATATATATATATATATATATATATATATATATAATATATATATATATATATATATATATATATATATATATATTTATATAATAATTATTATAGGTTGATTAATTACTTGTATTGAATATTGTTATTATTATACTTTCCTGCTATAAATCAAAAGAATCAACATCCTAACGTAAATCATAAGAGTGTAAAAGATAAATCATTGTACTTCGTGTTTGCCGTTTTACCTCATACATGGTTTACTTTAAGGAAGGTTATATCACATAATTTTATATGTAAATAAAAGTAAATGAGATATTGGACGTTGAATGGCGGATTTCAAAGTCACACTTTGTCTTGTCGGAGAGTGAAAACGAAAATAATTATTTCCCCGAGCGGGAATTGAATTTACAGCCACTGACTTCAAAGTCAGATACTGACCCACTGCTCCACGGGGGTGTTTAATATTAAAAATTATTAAAATGTGATAAATATAAAGTAATATAAAATGCTAATGCTTTCGACCGAGCACATCTTCCCACGCTTCGCTATTCTCTATCGTACGCCTTTATACTGAAACAGAATAACAAGTAAGAAGCGTTAGATAAAGATTTCGTAGCTGTCACATCACGTATGCTCTTGGTATATATACACATATATATATATATATATATATATATATATATATATATATATATATATATATATATATATATATATATATATATATATATATATATATATATATAAATTTATGGACTTTTTGTTTTGACAATAAAATTCAGTCTAAGGATTTGAATATGTATGGTTTGCCGCGTCAGGCTATCGAAAACTTTAATTCTTACTTGTATTGAAAAGCTCTTAAAGAATAACATAACAAGGACTTATTAAATGTTTAAGATCGGTTTAAATTGTAAGTAGATCACACTTAATTCATGTTCATATAGTTAATATATAGTTTTTATTTGGCTACAGTTAATCAATGTATGCATATATTAAACTTTACTATTCACGGCATGTACCAGATGTCAATTCCAGGACGACAAAGTTAACGAGATAAGTAAAATATATCAATTAATTAATAAAGCATATATTTTAAGTTATTATTTAAATTAATATATGTAATTTCATATTAATTACGTATCCTCCATGTTTTGTCAATTTTTGCTATTGCATTTCTGCATTTCATTTCATGCACCTATGTAGATTGTAGAGCTATTTTATTATTTTGATACAATTCGATACTATTTCTCATGAATTTTCAGTTTTGTTCACAAAACTGAAAGTTGGCAGTCAGCTCGGAATACTTTTCTCTATCTCTAGCGAGGCAAAATAGTTCAGCGGCGGTCGCAATTCCAGTCCATTCTCTGATGTTTCTTAACCATGATTTCTTCCTGCGACCAACTTTCCTTTTCCCGGCAACTTTTCCCATCATTATGAGTTGCAATAATTCGTACCTTGGATGTCTTATTAGATGTCCTAGGCACTATGATAATATTATACAAGCTTCCGTCTCACAAGCACGCAATATCTTTAAGTAAGCGGAGTGATGTGTCACTTTCTCTGCGTATGCCATAATAAATAATAATAAAAAAACATTGTAAGTAAATAAATCTATTGTAAGACCATCATGGCATATTTGGACAGCGTCTGGCTTTAAAGCCAATGCTTGTTGATTTCGGTTAGAGCCCAAGCTCGAAGGGAATGGGAATTCTCCCAAGGGAATGTTTATATTTAAATTGTTCCTTTCCCCGATCTGATAAAACGAAGCGCATTTATTATCAAAAACCTTTTAACTACAATAAAATATTATTAATTTAATTAAAAAACGATATAAAAATTAAAAAAAGTATATAGTCAATGCATTCGGAAATCATATTTGTACGTACTGGCTCTGATAGTTTTGTAAAAATAAAAATGTATAATTAATTATACACATATACCTTTATCAGATTATAAATGTTTATAAATGCATATGGTATTGCAATAGTAATAACTGTAAAGGAAGTCACTGTAATGAATATGTAAACAGATAATATACACAATGACGATGACATCTAGTAGCTATATATTATTTTGCTGTAGACATTTCTTAATTTATTCTAAAATAAAAAATAAACCAAAATGCTTAAGGATTAATTTAAAGAACAGATTCTAACTAACTCTACATATCTAATATATTAGAATCTATAATAAAAATGATGTTCAAAAATTTAAATAGACTACTATTTAAGAGAGAGAGAGAGATATTTATTTAAGAGAGGACTACCTCTCTTTGAGTGAGATTTAGACTCGAAATCACGTACGACGATACGTTGCATTCATGCAACAATAACTACGTAATCTCTATTAATCACCTGACAAATTTAGTCCAGTTGCTAGTTGACCATACTTTACAAAATCATAATGTATATGCTATAAACAGGCTGTTGCACATATTTAGAAGTAACCATAATAATTCTATAAATATTGGTATTTAATGAATTTAATAGACATAATAAGTAGGAAATAAACCCTTACCAAGATATAATATTATGCTCACGATAGGTTTTTAATACCTGCACGTGACTATAGCTGATTATTGCTTAGCTTTGATATATATCTGGCTCATTTGTTACAAAATCACAGTTTGTATGCACAGGTATTGCACAGACATTGTGAAAGCTCGAAGCTTTAAGCTCTCTTATATTATATAATTGTGCCTAGTATCTGGGGAATGTTCTCATTAAGGAAATATGATTACATATTATTTCAAATTTTCAATCAAAGGCATGTCAGATATAGGTGATTACCTAAGTGTTGTATACATTAATAGTAATGTATAGTGTTTAATGTAAGTGCTTATATGAAATTATTATATTTTCTACTGTCTATTTATAGTATAAGTTCAAACGATTAAGCTTTGGTTGTTCTTCCTCGTTACTGGCAAATATTATGCAGGTCACTTAAGTGGTTATTGAGAATAATATGTATACAATTTAATTAAATCTGAATATTGTGTTATATACTGTACTGTAAGGAACTACTATTTACATTTATCATTAATTTAGTATATAGCTTATTTTATAATACTATATTTTAATTAATTTATTATTAATTTCATTTATAAATATCAAAAATAATTATACACACATAATATTATTAACAGAATTTATATATTTTATATTAAGATTATTCATATGTAGTCTATTGATAAAGGAAAGCCCTCGATCGAGCTATGACGGTACTGACGCGTATTCTACCAACTATAACTAACACTCAATGTTGCCATTCGATACCTTTCGTTTTCATTATTATTTTTATTCGTTGTTTTCATTAAAATGTTCAGTTTTATATTATCTGTTTGTGGTTGACTTTGTAATAATCATATTGTGTTTAATAATCGTGTTTTACTGTGTATATATTACTTATATGTGCTTTTAAAATGGCGTTGATTATACTCTGCTAGCTCGACTACTAACCGTGAGTAAACTTTTATTCTATGAAATATAATATGTAAAATAGCAACATAACGTGACCGTATTCACGTCAAAAATCTTCTGTTCAGGAGATTTGTTTTGCTTTTTTCTAGTTAACTAAGCGAGATGAATTATTTCACTTTCTCATTCTGGTAAGAAAATAAAGCACGGCGATGAGTTCCGCCACTCAATACGTAAAGTCTCGTAAATTGGGGAACGGAGTGTCTTAACACTAGGTGGAAAATTCGTCAGCCGTCAAAATGCGTATTAACGTAAATTTGCACTGGTGGCTTATATATAATTCAAATGACTTCAAGCGTCTTTAAGTAGTGGAAAATCAATAATTTTTTTTTTTTTGTATTTTCTATATGTAAGCATGCATGTAATATATGTATATATTTATTTCATATAATGAGTTTATTAATAAATGTTTATTCATTTTTTAATTTCGTTGGTTAACGTTTATAGTAATTTCGTTAATATTTGTTTTACTTTATTTCTCAATACTAAATACATAAGTATTTAAATCTCATATAAATGACCCTTTAAGGTTAGAGACAGCATGTTATTCTTGGCATATAATATACGATAAAATTTGTATTTAGTCTAAACGATTTCTTTAAAATTCTAACGCATTCTTTGTTCTTTCGTTACAGCTTTAATAAAATATCTCCAGCTATTTTAGAGTAGTAAAGCCTTAGTCCATATTATATTACCCAATGTGCTGCTATGTTGATTTATAAATGGACAGAATTCGTTTTGACATTTACAAATGGACGCTTAGCTCAAGTTAGCTGAGCTTGTCGTGGATTTTGTAGAAATTACATACAAATGCTATAATTCAACTTATATAATAAAAAGTACCAGATTTTTTTTATTTTAATCTATTTTTGTTAAGAAATATATATGGCGAAAATTTGTTACCAACAGGTAATGTTTTAGATAATATTTATACATGAATGGAATGATTTTTTTTACATTTCGACGCTCTGATGAGAAGACAATGAGCGGCGTTGAGTTCCGCCACTCAATACGCTGTTTCAAAATTGAGCGGAAAGAGAGGAATGGAATGTGCTAAAAATAATATCCTTCTGTCTACCCTGTTATATTTGAAATATATCTAGAGTGAAATTCAAAAAACTATTTTTTGTCTATATTTTTGAAATGAAGTTAACGTTTATTTGTTAAATATTCTTTCAAATAACACTTAATTACCTGACGATGAATCAATTCACACCATATTCTTTTCGTTTTCCTGTTGCCTTACAAAATGTTCCACTGTACGCTCTAATGGGCTTATTGGGAGATATCCGGCCTATCTCAAGTACAATTTAGTTTAGATGACTTAAATATTACTTTATAGTAGCCATGCGAACTAAGTCCATTGCTATATATCTTGTAACTAACGACGATCATTTTGTTCTATACTGTATACGTTTCCAATAATTTAAATTTGAATTTTAAACTTTATAATATACTAGTGGGTTGTCTGTAAAACTTCTGTAAAACTGCGTTTATTAACAGTTTTTTTATTCGTAGAGCCGCTCTCTAACCAGCCAGTAACTTTTTACTACTTTTTAAATTATTTTTTAACAATTTAATAAATTGCAATTAAGTATCCCTTTTTTTCTTCACATCTAAGGCGGGAGCTCTGCAGAATGCGACCATAATCGATTTTTTTTGTGTAGCTGTCGTTCCATAATCACTGGGACAAACATCGGCTAAAAATGTACAGCAGCACGTCGTCGCTCAGCGGCATAGCGCCAGACTGTAAACGTCACGGTTGTGGGTTCGATTCCCACTTGGGGAAAATAAGTTATTTTCATTTTCTTCGCTCTGGCAACAAAGCAAAGGGGCGGTGATGAGTTTCGACTTCCGCATCTCAACATGCCCCGAAAGGCGGAAAGTGGGGAACGTTTGGGGAAGTTTGACTATGTTGACATGTTAGGGACATAGTGTGAAGTTAAAAAAAATATACTATATTATGTGTAACATATTTTTTTGAATTAATATATTGTAGTAGTAGTAATGCTAAGTATTGTTACTTATATATTTTTGCACCTTCCATTATTATTATAGGTTGCTTGTAAGTAATGGCTTTTAGTGGTAAGGCGGCCATTACACATCTATCGATACTTGAGTCAACGTATTGAATTGTAACTTCTTTTTTCAATTTGTGCAATGAAGTATTATAATTACTATATTTATTTAGATTTGCTAGTAGCTATTGAATAGTAAAAATTCATTAAAATTATAAGCATAATAATTTATCGCTTATGTATAACCGTCTGATAGGAAATATTACAATTTAGTTATAGTATTAAAAAAAACCCATACACTAAAATGTAAAGTACATATAAAACAAAATACTAATATATAAAAAGAAATGAAAAAGCGTAAACATATATTAAATAACAGACAACCTAAGCTTGACTAGTCAATTTAATTATTATAGCTTAAAATTTTAAAATTTTTAGTTATATGTTTAACATTTTTATAACGTGACTCAGTGATACAGAATCCGTGCTCTCACGCGAATTTTCCTGCTCTGGAACCTCTGATGAAATATAAGTGGAGAAGAATGGGACTAAATTAGAACTAGATTTCCTCTGCCTCTGCAATAAGCAACGTGAAGATAATAATTGTAGATAAAATGTTTGTGTTAAAGACAAACACATTTTGTACACACACAAGACCAATGAAGTAGGCTTTTGTTAGAATAGATAAATCTATTCTAATAAAAGCCTACTTCATTGGTCTTTAATATTCCAAGCGTTGAGATGAATGTTCTGTAAAACGATAAAATTAATTCTGTAAAAAGAAAATCACCTTAATTTTACGTATTTGTTGTAAGAAAAGATAACTACTTTATATTTATAAATTTATTTAGCAAAGGAAAAACGAGGTCTTTCATATGATTGCCCTTTAGAAATCTCATTTATGTTCAACCTATTTATTACGCTTGCTGGCGATTGAAGTAGATATCGTAAAACAATAACAGCGATATAAAAGATGACTTGTTAGATATTTTACAAACGTATCATTTTTCATTTAATAAATATTTATATAGTTACATTTTTTTGTGACAATTTATTTCAGGATTAGCGCCCCGCCTTCGGATTCGCCCGCTTGGACTACGTGATGATTTATTTAGCAAGGTGAATATTGTAGATATTTATACGTTCTATAATACTGTAGAACATTCTTTTGTTATGTCATCAATAGTTCCAGCAGCGCCCGCGATTGCAGACTTCTTATGACTAATTTATAACACCTTGGGTTATATTATTGAATTTTTTTAGGGATCCCTAGTTTTTTGTGATTTGGAAATATAATATAGCCTATATTGCTCATATCTTGTAAGATGCAGCTTTCTAATAGTGGAAGATTTTTTTGAAATCGGCCCATTAGTTTTTGTGTGAAAACATTACGTATATGTATGTATTATTGTCTGTATTCTCTTACAATAAAAAAAGAGAAAAAAGAAATCCCTCTTGTACATTAGAAGCACATATATTTTATAATGACCGTTACTAATTTAGATTGGTTATGGATACAATAAAACTGGCGTAATATTAAACGTACAAACAATTTAATTAAAACATTTATACTGATAAAATAAGTATATTTATTTATTTATAATATAGAAAATTTAATTATTGTTTAATATGTACAATTAAGTTGATTTTTTTTTTAAATAATTGAATAAAAGGCTCACAGCAAGATTATTATGATACTATAGTGTTGTTATTACATAACTTTTATTTGTAGTTAGTACCTACTGTCAATAAAATTATTGACAGTACGTAGAAATCTCATATCATTCAACGTGACAAGTGTAAGATTACGTAAGTTTTGCATATAAAAGGCGAATGCGTAAAAATCACTTTAATATGTGGATAGCGTTTGTCATTGTTTACTATTGAGTGGTCGACTTTATATATAGAAGCACCCTAGATTTAAACCACTTACAAATTAGTAGGAGAATTTAGTGTCAAGTACTAAGTTATCCATTTTCCGCCTAAATTCGAGATCATGTATGTTGAACGGCGGAGCTCATCGCTACCCCATGCCCTCAACCATCGGTGTTACGTGCAGACGGTGTCTTACCGCTCCACGATGGCCTCAGATTTAAACCAACTTAAATGATTATACCATTAATTATTTGTAGATTCTAATTGTTTCGTCTAATTTAACTGTGTAAATGAATTTCAAATTTGTGTTATTTGGTCAAGGGTGTTAACTTTAAAATCGAGATAAATTGAAAATTATTTAATAATATTTTTCTAGAAACAAAATAATTTTTATTTTCATTATTATATAAGTTTTATTATAGAAAGCTTTCGTTATTAAGCAGAATAGTACACCAACGTGATCTTCACGGCCAGAGGTGAATGCTCGCCGGCTGAACTTGACTTAGATACGGGCGCAACTACCATGTGGTTACGCGCTATAATGGGCCATATTGTTCGGTTAGCAATAAATTTTACTGTTGATTTATTTCTTAAAATTATATATATATATATATATATATATATATATATATATATATATATATATATATATATATATATATATATATATATATGCATTAATCTAAAAATAACTAATAGGAGAGAGATTACTTCATTTCTGGTAACAAGACAAATCGCAGCGTTGAGTTCCGTCACTAAACACCCAATGTCTCGAAATTGGACGGAGAGTGGGGAACAGAGTGTCTTACCTCTTTTTATCCTGCTTTTTGCTGTAAATAGCGTGAAGCGCAAAATTTATTTTAAAATAACCAAATTTAAACTAATATAGCCAGCTGTACACTCAGAATTGATGATTCTTTATACAAATTTGATGAAACCTAATCGACGCCGTTGGAGCTAAACACTATTAAAGTTTACGTTACCTCTAAATAGATGGAGTGAAAGAAATTAGTGGCAGTGTATTTACTAGAGACACTGTCTGGCTATCTTGAAATTTTTTTGAAATTTGGTTCATACTACTGTTGACCTAGTCTTCACAACATTATCGAGCGGGAAGGGACGAGTGTGGCTCACACTTGCAGAGTAATAATGAGCAGAGTGACTGCTCAGAATGAGGGACAGCTTGCGCAAGGATGTGCTCTGCGACCGCACATCAGTTTGGTCTTGGACCGTTGGGCCTTGTAATTGCGCCGAGAGTGGAGAACACTCTGTATATCGTCTTAGTACTCGCTACATTGTTATATGAAAGAAGCGTGAAGATAAAAAAAATAATGCAAAGAAATAAAAATAATAATTATACTTATTAGCTCTTACATGTGGTTATTAAATACGATTTACCGACATAAATTATAAATGAAACAACTAGTATGTACATATTAACATAGTATTGCTTAAAAAGCTTAAATAAACGAAACATGAAACTATAAATTCTTAAATCCTTTATTCTGCTTTATAAAAGCTTCTATTATTTATTACAAATAAGCGACCATATTGGATTCTCGTTCAATTTGTACACGAATAAATATTTCGAACTAGTAAGATTCCAGAGTCACGTATTTACTAAATCACATCGCAATACATGTAAATGTTCTAAGTTATGTAAATAATAAAAATAAACATATATTTTTTAAATAAAATAACTGCTATCTTAAATATAAAATTACCTTACAACTGTACTACGTTCTTGACATAATAATTGTCAAGTTGTGATTTGAATGTTTCAATTTTTTTTTAATAATTTTTCTTTTAGCTTCACGCTGTATACCGTACATACAAGGGTAGGCAGAGGGAACCGTCGGCTCGGGACTTAGTGTTAAGACACTCCGTTCCCCGCTTTTCCTATTTCGGGATATTGCGTGTTAAGAGTGGCGGAACTCAGCGCCGGGATTTTGCCATGGGAAATTTGAGAGAAAATGAAATTATTTTTTTTTTTTCCGACTGGGTATCGAATCCACAAACCGTTACGCTTCCAGGAAGATGCTGTGCCTCTGCGCCACAGCAGTCCGGTTTAGCAGATAAAATCGCGTTTGGTATATACATAAATATTAAACATATAAAGTAATAAAAATATATTATTGTACTTTTCATATTTATTGTAGAGCTGTTTTTGCTTTAAGATAAATCAGTTTTTCACCATTTACTTGTGTAATTAATGAACACATTAAAGAAATAATTGAAACTGTATGATACATATGTATTACAGACGATTATAAAAACCAATATAAAACAACGATGAAATTCACTCTAAGTGTTGTTTCTAAATAAATAAGAAGTTTTAAAACTCCAATCATGAATCCATGAATTATTGGAGATTTGAATCATACATTACGTAATTAATTAATAATATTTCCTATGTGGTTAATTTACGTTGCATTTAAATTAATCCGAGAAATAGAAGAATTATTATAGGGAAGTATGATAAATAACTTATAACTAACTACTTATAATAATACTATTGATTATTCCAGAAGCTTTTAACAAATATGTCAAAAGAAGTTTTAGAAGTGACATCCTCGTCCTGTTAGTAGATTTGTTTTCAATGCAATTCCCGACTGGAGACCGTGAACCCAACGCGTGCGCAATGTTTATCTCTGTACAGACAATCCGAGGCCGGTATATAAGCGTGCAATAAGAGCACCCGGCATCATTCGCGATCAAACCACTGCCCGAGTTCCGTGCGCCGAGGCCGCAGTGACCGTCATTCGAATTGAGACAATTGCCACTTGGCACCCTTCCGTGATGACTTCCATGAGAATATTATTTTTTTTCCTACTAATTGCGGCTGCGAGAGTCGACGCAGCCCCTTTCTTCGACGCCATATATGATGCTATTAATGGTAACAGTAGAAGGTCCTATGGATACAGCGGCTATGGAAATTACGGCTACAATTATGGGTACAACGGCTACAATGGGTATAAGCCCGTCGAAAGACCGAGACAAGGCAAAACGTTTAAGGATATCTGCAGGGTGCATTACCCAGACGCAGCAGCTTTCCCTGGTGCAGGAGGAATAGTATGCCCATATTGAGGGTCAGATCGCGTGTTCTACGCGATGGAGCGATTACTTCGCCGTCGCAATATCATGAGAATGGGTTGATCTAGTTCCAACTGGACTTAATCAACATACATATTATTACTTAGTATTTGATGAATAGACCTCTCCTAGAATCCTACATTAAATAACACACAAACAAGGGAAATTATTAAAGATATAAATATAACCTGTTTCTTTCTAACTAAAAAACTAAAAGCTTAGATGCATCGGAAGTTTGTGTTATCAAGTCTTAAGTGTGACAAATGTTTATTTCTCCGCATCTTATTGTGATGTATGTGATACGAAGACGACCAGCGTCTCGATGGCCTTGTGATAATTTTGTTATAATTTCGAATAGTGTTATTTAAGCTACATAAGTGTTAAGATATTTACGTATTGCCAAATGAACACTGCCTAGAACACGCGATGTTACTTCTTTGTTTTTTTTTAAACAGATTTTAAATTATAAATAATTGGGTAATTGTACTTAAAGACCTTCCAATATTTTACATTGATCAGTTTCTCCTTTTATCCTTGTAATATACGAATTTTCAATCATTTAATAGTACTATGCCATTATTAAAAATGTTCACCTACTGGGTATGTGTGTTCAATTGTATTGTTTAATTTTAGACATTTTTATGAAAGTTGTAAGCTGCATTATAATACTTTTTACTTGATAAGATTATGACAGGTTATCTTGAATATTAACCTTTTCAATAGATTCTATGGAACTCTATAAATGTTTGTAAATATACTTAATGTTTATTTTTAATATGATTGTAATTTAAGATTTATATAATAAAGTAGATAGACAGTAAGTTCTATTTTATTTTAATTTTGCAATAGTAACGAGGCTTTCATGGCGCACAGGGATAGTGTCTGACTGCAAACGCAATTTTTTTCTATTTCTTGCTATGATAAATTGCGGTATTAAGATACGCTATTTAACACGCAAAGTTTTGAATCTCAAGTGGAAAGTGGAGATCAGAGTGTGTGGACATTAAATTCGCTCCCCTCCCACCTTGCTATATACAGGATAAAACGTGAAGATATACATATATGTAAATTTGTGTATGAAAATCACAAAATATTTTTAATTTTTTTAACGGCTATTAATATTTTTTTAATAATAAATAAAATAAATAGCTTCCGCTGTATTCCGCAGAGACCAGTGTAGGCAGAGGGAATTTAATGTTAAGACTCTCCATTCTACACTTTCTGCCAATTTTTTTGAGACATTGCGTTTTGTCTTGTTACCAGAGCGAGGAAATGATTCATTCACCGCGAGTGAGAATTGAACCAACAACCGTCGCGCTGCAGCGTTACAGCATCTGATGTAAACGCGCAACGATCCGCCACTAAAAAATGGCTGAAATGTGGGTAACCCTGTCTTCTCATGCTGTATGCAGGATACAGCTTGAAGCTAAAAAATATATTAATTCATAGAAATATTTTCTGTACAAGATGATTTGGGCGGGTGGCTTTACGAGCCTCTCTATCTAGTATATACTACTGGAAGTCACTTAGAATTTTCGAATCATCTTGTTTGATCTTAAAATACATTTGCATGTTTTGTTGCTTAACAATGTAAATAGTGCGTACAAAAGATATAGGAGTGCCGATTCAAAATGGGTTTATAATGGGTTTTGGGGTTAATGGGTCGTCATTGGGTCGAATATCAGCTTATTGAAAATAGAGATATAGAAAATAGAATATCCTCTATTTAAAGTCAATATTAATATATATGTGACGTGTATACCTATACTTCGTTAAAACTTGAATACATTTCTGACAATAGAATAGAGTTGTGAATAAAAGTTTAAAAGTTTCAACGTCATTCATTTGAAACCAATGAAGCTTTTTGTTTATCTTGAAACACGTGCAAATGACAATACTGTATTGTTTCTAGTTTATAGTCTCTACTTTAATTTCAATATATTCTCTTCTATATTTACCTCTTGTTTTTGTTTCATACAATAATTTCTTCAAAAGACTTATCTATCTTAATATTACACTTTTAGAAAAACATATATAATTGGAACGTAGCTTTGAACCCACGCCTCTTGGAGACCGTCCAAGCGCAATGAGCGCTAAGCCATCGAGCTACGTACTTAAATTCTTATATGATTGTTAAAACTTATTTATGTTTTTCCAAAAGTATTTTCATTTCCTAAGTGTAGAATAATCTTTTAAAAGTACAAAATTACATAACATTGCGTATTTTGTGAAATAATAGTTGTAGTAGTAGTTGTGGAAGCAGTAGCAGCAGTGATATTTTTGAGACCTTGATCTACATTTTCCTTTTTTTTTAAATATTTTTTCTATCAAGCCCTCAATTATGAAGACTTCTGAATTCAAATCTCGAAAAATTAAGATAAGTCACATAAGTATATTTAATTATAAAACTAATAAAATTTTTTGTAAAAATAAAACGAACCAAGAAAATATCCTACAGTTAACAAATATTAAAAATGTAAATTAAATTAAGTAAGTACAGTAATTGTATTAAGTTTAACATAGTTATTTATAATTGAGAATACTAGTAGTTATAGAACTCAATTTTACGTCCTAGAAAATTATTATGAGAAGTAATTGAAAATACGATTATGTTTGTACTAAAATCTTTAACTTGTTTATATTTGCCGTTATAAAATATTATTAATTGTTAATAATATTATATTGCAAAATAGATATCATTTTTAATTCAATAAATATCTTGTGGGTTCTGTACCTATTTCATGATTGTAGGTATTCCGCTGAAGAAAAACTACTTATAAAAATTTACAAATTTAAATTTGCGGTCGTATGCATTCATTTTCTACGAAGTTAACTACAGTGTAAGCTTGTAATTATTTTCTTTTGCGACTATACAATTCGAAATTTCGGACATTTGCCTTTGTTTGTACTATAAGTTCTGACTTTTTGCCAAATTACTTAACTCTAGGCCAACGTAGTACCAGGGTACTTTTGATTACGCGACGATTTTCATACAAAATCCAAAAAAATAAGCATACACGCTAGTGATTGAGTTGACTTAGAAGCTTGACTTTTCCGGTTGTTCAGGAGGTTATTGGCTTGGGTATTTGATATTAATTTCAGCTTGATAACAATAATAAAGCCTGTTTATTTCCAATCTACTACTTTTTTCTACATACGTTATACTTAAATATACTCGTATAATTATAATTACTTGTACAAAAATTTTACGACTTAATATATAAAAAAATATTTTTATTTTATTCGCTATTGTTAATATTTTCAGTACTGTTAATCGGAAACCCTTCTCGAGTAAAGGAGTCCTCCATCTATTTCCAGGTTTCTCTATTCATTGCTTTCTTTCTCAAATTGCTTACTGCTTTTATATCTTCTATGTCTATCTCATTGCTATTTCTGTTTTAGGGCAAAACTGAATAGGAATGAGATATAGCAGGGCGTCTATCTCTCTTATATTTAGTACGCTTCTTTCCATTGCTTTCTGATATGCTACTAGTTGAGATTTTTATTTTTGTATTGTATGTCCACATTTGGCATCCCTATGCTTAAGCTTCATTCACCTTCAGATTCCAAAACTTTTTCCAACTCATCTTAATTCGTCGCTCTACCTCTAGTTCATCATTTCTTAATTTCAGCTTGATACCTTCAGTACCTATTTTCAGCATTCTAAGGCCAAAACGAAAAATAAGAGTATTCAGTTTATTTTTTATTTTACGATTGTTTAATATCAACATAACGATCATAGCGCGACGTTGAGTTCGGCCACTGAACTTGTAACATATTGAATTTTGCGATAAGCGCGAAACGGAGTGTCTTGACACTAGGCTCTAGAAAAAAAATATCCGAACCAGTTGTTCCTGAGATTAGTGCGTTCAAGAAAACAAACTAACAAACTTTTCAGCTTTATATTATGATATATAATATAGTATAGATAATGTAATTGTCGATTTATACATTACGATACTATCAAATTCACTCTACGTAATGGCGTCTACAATATAAATTTGGATAATCCGAAATCTAGACACGTCGTACACAGAATAGTCCATTGAATCATAAAGACAGTGCGGCATCTTAAATTTTAACTTCGCTGTATCGTGTCAGGTGTAGTAAAAAACGTTTTAACCTATGAGATCTCATAAATGTTATTTCTTAATAATGTTAATATTTCAAGCTGAAGACTAATAAATGTGATCTAAATACAGAAGCAATTTTTTTATTGTATTGTTTCATTTAAGCTTATTTTCGGCAATCGTGAGCAGAATTTAAAGTGAGGATTTAGTAAAAAAAATTACGACCTTCCAGCTACGAATAATCAAATATACATACATATTCTATTCTATTGTTTTATAAATATTGATTTGGAGTATGCGAGATGAATTTATATAGTTGTTAAAAAGTACCCCCCGTCGTTGATCAACATCTTACTCATTCAAGTAAAGTACCGCAAGTTTTTGCTATTTGAGTCTTGTATTGTTTTTTCTACTTCGTATTTGTCACATTTTATGGGAAAAGGTAATGAAAACTACTAGATTAATCATCTTCTTCTAAAAAGAACCTCCCTGAAGGTTGCAGGTTTAATGAGGCAGTGACGTGCCTAGTAAGCTCCCGATATATCCATGGAAGACTGTAGGCCTCGACCGGGGCGGAAGAGCACTATGGTGATTTAGTTGTCATTTGGACGGCCTATATCTGTTAATTCAATTACGCGCACTGCAATTTTTTCAACTAAACTCATAGAAAACTTATATATTAAATAGAAATATAGAACTGTTTAAGATTTTAACTAATTTTATTTCATATAATAAACAATGCACAGTAGAGTAAGTTAATAAATTACTTATATCGATTTGACAGCAGTAAAGCGCCAGATCCACATTTTGTACTATAATTGATTTTGTTTACATAAGAAAGTCGTGTGTGAGTAATTTTGATAATGGATGACAGATGAAAATTTGCATAGAATTAAAATCTAGAGATAATTTTGTTACTGTTAACACTCCGTTCCCCGCTTTTCACCTTTCGAGGCATTGCGTGTAGAGTGGAGGAACTCAACGCTGCGTTTTGCCTTGTTGCCAGAGCGGTGAAAATGAAAATAATTCATTCTCCCCGAGTGGCTATCTAACCCAGAAACCGTCGCGTTTACAGGTAGATGCTGTTCCGCTGCGCTGTCATCTCGTTCTATCATAAAAAAAATATAGTGATTTTGTGAAGCGTGAGGAGGTTGACTAGTATAGGGCGAATGATACGAAACCCCCTATTTTTTAAATAGAAGACATAAAGTACATGTATTATGTACATATAAAGTATTTTATATAAATTAAACACAACAATGTTTACTTAGTCCCTAATAAATCAAACAATGAGTAAAACAAACATTTAAACAAAGATTATTATTAAATATTACATGAGATTATGCTAGCCGATCAACACTTTCATATGTAGGGCATCGCGTAGTGACCCAATTTAACCTTGATATTCCGCTACGATGCGTCTATATGTTCTTACGACTATGTAGCTGTAAATATACCTCTATAGGTATATAGGCGTAATATATATATATATATATATATATATATATATATATATATATATATATATATATGTATATATATATATATATATATATATATATATATATATATATATATATATATATATATATATATATATATATATATATATATATATATATATATATATATACATATATATATATATATATATATATATATATATATATATATATATATATATATATATATATATATATATATATATATATATATATATATATATATATATATATATATATATATATATATATATATATATATATATAAATATATGAACCTGTTTGCTTCATGTGCAGGCTTAGGTAAAATAATAAAATAGAAAACGTTTTATTTGAAAGTATGCGTATATTTTTGAATACTCTCATGTACTTCGATATTAGTCAAATGTAATTATTAATTTCGACATTATTGTTTCAAGGCATGTACGAATTGTGTTTAATATAACTTTGTGCTTTTGCACGTCGCATCATCGCTTAATAGAGGCGGAAAGTGCAAGTGCATGGAAGCCTTATAATTTTTTTAGAATGTAAAATATATAAAATAATAATTATTTAGTCACTAAATAGACCATTTGTTGATTTGATCAATGCAACTTATGAAAATTAAAAAAAGAACATATTTATCCAAAAAAAATCTATCTGATTTGCCATATTTTTTCTTTATTTTACCAAGGACTTTACTTTTTATAAAAGAGTAACTTGTTAGGTGATTGAAAACGTAAATTCACAAACTTAAGGCATAAACAATTTTCAACACATTAACTGTCCATCGGACTTCAGACATTCCCGATTTAAAGTTTGGACATAAGCTTAATGCTAGGCCTTGATTAGTTTAGTCCAAATTTGTATGATAAATAAAGGATATTGTACTACTAATATATATTTTGTCTGTGTGCATTTATAAAAGTTATACTTTAATAAATGCATTAATTATAATTTAAAATTAAAAAAAATCTTAATATTTTTTTATACATATCTAACACTAAATTAGGTTGGTGATTAGATAACTGGTAACATATAAAATATTTATTTTAAATGCATACGACGATAGATAAATCTAAATCCAAATTAATTTTACTACTTAGTCGTCACATACGTCACGCCATTACTGAGCGGGAGTCGACCCACGACTACCACATGAGTAACCATAATTACAAACTAATATATCAGCACTGCAAAATCTACCTGTTATTTATATGAATACAATAATCTAAATCAATTTCATCCATTATATTAGAGAGATTGTTGTTAGACGTATTAAAATGGACAAATCGAACAAAATTGTTGAGTATAATTTATTTAGATTTAACGACGAACATGATATTCGGCAATAAATGTTGTAAAGTTACTTACATTACACTACTTATTCACAGAGTGGTCAAGTATTTGTACGATATTTAGTCAAGGGAATATCTCGAGTGTTGTCATACTTTTAAAGTTGTAGAGAAAACTGTTCTAAATGCTGTTATTTGCCACTTAAATAGATAGAAATAAGTTGAGGCGAAAGGAGCTAGTAAGAGGGGGGACCTAAATGGCAAGTGTAGATGTATAAACATGTGCGCAGTGATTTTGGACTTAATAGAAAGAGATTATTTATTGATCGTAAACTACCATATAGGCAAGGTGACTACGAAATCGTTCGTTTAAATGTCTGACGTTTCAAGTTCATCTTATTGTCATGCCATTTCTTCAAAGAAGCAAGTCTCCGAGATACATAAATCTGAGATCAAGCGGCGGTTACTGTATCGACTGATACCGACCGATTTTCAAATAGAGGTTAAGAGTCAAATAGTGTGAGATCGAGCGCAGTCGGCAATTATCACGACTGGTAAGCGTTTTCACGGAGGATGTGCTATTTACAGGGAGACATGATGGAGAGAGAGGTAGCAAGTCATTTCTTTTGAAGAAAATCTCTCTTTGTACTCCTATACGTACATAGTAGCGAAACGTGCCAGTAAGAGCTGTAGCCTGAGCACGTTGTGAAAGTTTATCACCACTGTACGATAAACTTGGAACTATAGAGAAGCTCGTATATATAAAAGAAATACTTAGTTAAAAAGTAAGCAATATTTGTGTCTGGAGGATATGAAAACTGGAGATGTGTGAATATGGAAACTTATGAGTAAAATGACGTACGCAATGCGGCTCCATCTAAAAAAACTAACATTTTTGATAGCTTTTTAATAATACAAATACTAAATACATTTTATACTAAATTAACAATTAAGTAATTCAAAGTACCTATTGTATGTAACATTTCAATTGGACTACATCGTAGGTGCTACTCGTGCGTGTTCGTACTTATAGATTTTCTCTACTGAAAATTCCAATATAAATTCCAGGTAAATGGATGTTCCTTGTGTGATTTTTTTATATTTAAAATGTTTACTATTACTAATATCAAAATTTGACAGACAAAAAATGCGCCTATTTTTTTTTATTAGCAAGCTCTAAAAGCGATTAAGTGATATGAAACATTTTAAGGCGTTATTTATAAGTTCCTACATATTTAATGAATAAATGTTGTTCCAGAGCTCTCAATTACTTTATTTATTAATAATAACTGCAATATTAATAACTATTAATTTTGAAGAAGTAAAAAGAAGTAAAATTAGATTTATTTAAATTCTTAAAGAAAGCTTGTGATGTCCGGTGTTAAGACTACTATAATTATATTGAATTATCGACTATCGTTCATTGTGGAAACACTCAATTTGTTTTTTTAAATATTAAAGTATGGTATTTTTAATAGACTGATTTTAGTAGACTTATTTTATCTCATAACGTACAGATAACCTAGTGGTAAGTAACTCCAGCATTATATAAGTTTAAATTGTAACATTAAAGATTAAATTTAATTCTCAAAATTTCAAGTATAAATAATAAATATACCAAGTAAAACAGTATTGAAACTTAATTAACATTTCTAACAAAATGCAGAAAAAATATTGAAATATATTTTCTCATATAAAATCGTCCAGAATACGAGTATTTCACTTGCTTTTGATAGGACGAGGGTCCTTTTTATCAGGGAAACAGATCGCAATGGAACGTGGAAACATTTAAAATTCCTACCCTTGTTTTGTTGACGTTTTCGTTGAATCAAAAAAAATATTTTTATAAACTTTTTTTGGCATTACTTTTTCGCTTTTCTAAGTTGTTTGATATTTCTAAGTTGTTCTCAGTTGAATTGATTTCACTGAGTGGGAATCGAAACCGCAACCGTCGTGTGTATAGTCGCTTACAGACGCTGTGCCGCAGCACCAGTCTAGTTCTAATAATTTTTATATTTGTACCAGTTATGTTATTGGCTCTTTTAGTTTAGTTATGAGTTGTCTATTTTTGCTAGTAACGTAATCTTATGATTATCAAATAAAATCATATTTTATAAAATATATATTGTGTGAAATAATATACATTGCTATAGTTATTTATTGAAACAACAATGAGCTCATCGTGTTGCGGTTTTCCATAGTGCTTCTGCGTTCAGGTAAAAACCTTTTAATATTTTATTCTTTCATTTTTTATTCACTAATAGTGGACATGTTGTGTCACGCACATTTCAGCCGAATGTTAAAATTCATGTGGCGTTTTACTTGTGAAAAAAATATTTTTCTGTACATCATCATTTGCCGAGATAAAAAGGGTGACAGCGGCGGACAGACAAATTGGGCAGTTTTCGCGGACATAAAACAATAAAGTATTACTTTTTACGAGTAGGCGCTTGTTCATACATCGATATTAAATAATATTGTTACAATCGTTATGTTTTGTAAGCATCGATAATTACTTGTTATAGAATAATAACGTATGACAAAAAAAAAACGTAGATATTTTGGTGATAAGTAAGCACAGATTCTTCTTATTGTGAGAGAAAGCCGTGAACAAAAATATACTTAACTAAGAGTACCAAAGCTGTTGAATTTTTATTAATTTCCACAGTTAAGTATTGGCAGCAAATATGTAAAGTTAATAGTAGAAGTACTCGTATATCAAAATATATAAATATTAAAATGAACAGTCAAAATGCTTAAGTACAAAAATATATTAATAATAATATTTAAATGTATGTCGTAAGCACATTTTCGACTATTTGATTGTGATAGAAACGTGAACAACCTATATCTATGCAAACGTACGAGAGGCAATTACTTGGAGAGTCGATCGCGGTTATTTGAGAAGCTGTTCGTTTCTGAGTGGTTTCGGTCTTAAAACCTAATTATAAGGTTATTACTTGCCCGTACTAAATTTTCTGAAAATTAGGACAACGTAGATTCTTTAATAATATTTTAATTATATTTTAGTTATAATTTATCACCATTTTTTTAAAAATAAGTATTGAGTATTAAGTTCTAACGACGATAGTAAATTATTGTATGGGGGGGTGTGGGAATCCTTGTAAGGGTAGTGAATTATTTTCATTTATCTGCTTTGAATTCATGAAACACGTAAGCCCAGTGAAGAACCGAGTGTTTTGGCACTAAATTCACTTTGAGCCTGCTTTGTGTGGAATAAGCAAAAAAGTGAAGCAGCATATAGATTAAGTTATAGTAAAGAGCAAATTTTAACAAAAACAATTGTAACACGCATATCATTACACGAACCAGATTACCAATTCGAATTATCATGAATCAGATTTGATTCATATTTATCTTAAGTATAATATACTTAAATACACACACATATATATATATATATATATATATATATATATATATATATATATATATATATATATATATATATATATATATATATATATATATATGTATTTGTTTATTATTCATGCGTTCTACCTTTTTAATATATCATTACACGAACGCGCATATCATTACACGAACCAGATTACCAATTCGAATTATCATGAATCAGATTTGATTCATATTTATCTTAAGTATAATATACTTAAATACACACATATATTTATATATATATATATATATATATATATATATATATATATATATATATATATATATATATATATATATATATATATATATATATATATATATATATATATATATATATATATATATATATATATATATATATATATATATATATATATATATATATATATATGTATTTGTTTATTATTCATGCGTTCTACCTTTTTAAATTATTTTCAATACAAGTTTAGTGAAAGAAATCAAATTGCATATTTCCGTCAAAAAGCAATTATGTGTCAGAGTGTCCGAACAGCAGCCGGCGCGGATGGAGCACTGATTGGTTTTATTGAACATTCTTGACAAGATATGCTCATTCGTGTTTCGATATCCGTATACCTTTATTAGTTATTATCAAAATGGAACAAACTTTTACTCTAGTTGAAATTATTGCAGTCAAATCTTAAACAGATTATAAATTACTTCTCATCAAATGAATGTAAATTTGACGTCTATGACGTGTCACACGTCATTGACACTCCGTTTTACGTTTTTAATTCGAGTCATTGTGCGTTGAGTAGTATTTCACTTATATAGTAATTCTCTTATATACTTAGATTATATGAATGAATTGGCAAAACATGGTATATAATTCATCATGTCTTATTAATATTATAGATTTTTTGTGGATTAAGCTTCCTTTACTTCTATTACATTTGTATAATATATAAATTACATTTAACGGCGTATCGTCAACGAATCACGATTATTACTTGAAATTCGATTATACAAGATTTAATCTTCGATAAATTAAAACCTGTCTTGGGAGAGATTTTTCTCAAGTTTTGTTTACTTTTAATTAACAGCTAAGGTCTGACGGCACCTTTTGTGAGGTACTTATATTAAATCGATAACAAAATTACAAATTTAATCGGAATTGAACGTTGCGTCGCGTTGTTTCTTTCTGTTATATTACAATTTTGGTTTTAGCTTCAAACTTTAGACCCAGAGAGAATTGTGTTAAGACACTGTGTTCTTCTCTTTTCGATCAAATTTCTACTAAACTTTTACAAGAACGGGGAAATGAAAATAATTCATTCCTCTATGTAAATCCATTTAAAGTCAGACATTGTCCCGATCTTAAAATGTATTCATAATTTTTATCTTATTTTCATAATAATTTAATGACTTTAATATTTATTAATTAAAATTTAAAGTGGTTTTAGATATTTAATTTTCCGATAACGTCAATATGGGGTTGAATTGAAAAGTCTTTGTATTCCCCGACTCGGCACACAATGTCGAAAAATAGGCGAAAAATAGAGAAAAGTAATACAAAATGTTTGAAAAGCGTAAAAAATAAAATAAAATGAGCCTCAACTATCATGCGCTGGGTAGTCAATTCTTGCCTAAATCAAATTACACATTTAAAGATAGCCATAGCTAAAGAGAAGAAGAAGAATGTTAAGATATATCAGACATTTTCCCATATTTCTAGTTTAAACTAAAAGTTTAATTTCCTGCAAACACATTATATATCTCTACAGTCTACACATGGCGATCTATTGAAAAAATACACGACGCTAGATTGGAAATAGTTTTGCGCCCAAACCGCCCACGGGCGAATGGAAACTCACCCTCTTAAGACTTCAAACGATTTTAAAATACTTTCAAATAGTATACTGAGTTTTAAAGTGACTTTGACTTCCTGATACTGTGTGGAATTAGTTTTTGAAATGCTTGCTTGGTTAGTGATTGATTTTATATTCAAGGAGTGTTTTATATCAAGCTATATGTTGGTACAAACTTAAATAAAAAAAGCAATAAAGGAAAAAATGATACTTGCATAGTTACTTATTTAAAATTCATTATTTTAGTAGTCTGTGCCAACATGAATATATTTATAAAATTTGTTCGATGTATTTAGTGGTTATCTATTAAGTTTATTTTACTTTGGCTGGCACCGATTCCAATCGATTCACCGATTCAAATCAGTTCACAAATAACTGAGAAATCAAGAATACATTAAAAAATATAGTCATAGAACCCTCTCTGTATTTAAAGTAAATTAAAACACAATTAATCTAATAGCAAATTTAGGGTTAGTTGGTCTGTTTGACTGAATTCTGTTACAATAAATTATATTAGACCAGCCAGACTAGTGAATATTTTGAAAAGAAGGTATAAATCTTTACTTGGCACGTGCATTTTCAGTACTAAATAAATGCAAAGTGGTAAATAGTGTTTATATCTAATTATTTTCATCTCCATGCAAATATATAATAGTATAGAATAGTTATTGTAGATTAATTACTTTAATAGAATTACTCTAAGATTAAAGTATAAACTTCTTTAATAATACAACAAATGTGCCATTGTCGAGGTAAACTATATTTTGTTAAGATAATAAAATATTAACAACGTATAAATCATAAAGGCGAAGATCGAGACCTTTTTGCCTATTTCGCAACGGATATAGTAGCCTATCAAAGAAATTCATTGCGTTATATATCAAGTCGAGTATTTTATAAATGGTTGTCTGTATTTCATTTCATTCTCGCAGATTTATCATTTCCATAGATACGGATTACAGCACCAAGTATCAATTGTGTAATAGGTTCACTTTTGCTTCCATTTTCAATTTTGTAAGGTTAAATTTAACTTTCGAATTAAATTTTAAACAGTCTTTTTATTGCTTATATCTGTCTGTCTGTCTGTCCGTATGCCTTTATTTGCAAGAACTCAATTTATATCAATATCAAGAGCTATAGTCCCTTGGACAACTAAACCAAACTTCTCCGTCAAACAACAAAAAAACAAAAAATACGAACACTTATTTATATTATGTTTTTGGCACATGTAGGTAATATGGAATTCGCCGCGTATATAATATCAATATCACATTAATTGTAAATTGGTATAATTTGATAATCTCGATTTGTTTTTCTTTTATCTTTACTGAAATTTATTTAAACGCTAGACTTGGAATCATTTAATAAATATATCAATGAAAATAAAATACAATAACAGCGTACTTATCAGTGTCTCTTCGTTCATTGCATTGGCATTGCTAAAGGTTTGCTGGGCAACTGGGGCGTGTTGATGCATGTGGCGGAAAATAGCACGCAATGGCGCGGCTTTAAGCTCGCATCGTACGATGTTTCTCAGCATGTAAGATCTTATTAGATCTACCATTTTGTTTTAAGCTGCTGGGCTATAAATAAAATTTATTTTCTATTTCAGTCCTCATAGCAAGAGTATTCTCTGCTTCACGCGCAATAAGTAAAGAAAATTTAAAAATAGATTTCGAAGTCTATGGAAAATTATAAATACGTTGTTTTTGGCGTTATCGACACGTATATATACTTAAATTAAACCAAAATCACCTTGAGAAGGGTTTTTTTTTATACATAATAGTAAAGTTGTGGACATATGTATATCATTAGACCCTCCATCACCACCATTACCCATTATGTATAAATATTTCTTATATTTACGTATATGTATATATATATATATATATATATATATATATATATATATATATATATATATATATATATATATATATATATATGTATATATATGTATATATATATATATATATATATATATATATATATATATATATATATATATATATATATATATATATATATATATATATATATATATATATATATATATATATATATATATATATATATATATATAATCTTCATTGAGAAGAGCTAAAACGTTTTGTAAGTAAAATAACAGATACATTAAACTCTTTCTTTATTTTTCTTGCAGTTTCAGTTTTAACTTTGAAATTGAATTTTCAAAGCTTTTGTTATAATGTTTAAAGACTTTAAAGTCACCTACCTGCAACTGTAAATGTATTGACTCGATTATTGAATGTAACATTACTTTCACGTATCCAAGATATGTGAACACTTTAAATATTAAATTTTTATAAAATTTATTTATTTTTTATAATTATTAAAAATATATAAATTTTAGTAGTGATCTTAACTCCAGTTATTAGTATTGGATAGGTGCCATAATTAAAAAAATGTAACAAAAAGATGAATGATGAAAAATGAGAAAGAACAATGGTCTAAATTGTATAAATATGGTCATAATGAAGAAATACATTTTAGGAGAAATATTTTTTTTCGGCCAAAGTGGGTATGTGGGTACGTGACGGTTGTGGGTTCGATAACCCACGACCGTCACGTACCATCTAAGCTACAAAAGCTATGTTAAAAGCTTTGTTTTCCATTGCATACCGATGAATTGTAAATATATTTGGTACATAATGTATAAAAGTCGGGAGTATATATATACTGGCTTTTTGAGTGCTAGTTTTTTTTTATTTGTGTGCTTATTGGTTAAATTTACTATAAATTATAAAATTTGAACAAATTAATTTTAAAACTGAAATAAAATCACACACTGGAAGGAATATTAAGGAATAATTACATATGTAACATTTTTTTTTGTATTGAAGATTATTGTAAATCTTTGTAATAGAGTTAGAGTTAGAGTTGTAATATATGGAAATTACTATTTATATTAATTCTTTAGTCTATAAATACCGTAACTTTTTATGCCAAACTAATTAACATTGTATATAATTATATAACTTTATAGTATATATTTAACATATAAAGTAAAATATATTTGTTTTATTTTAGTATATATTAGATTTTGTTCTATTTATATTATTATTATTATTATTACTTTTTTATTTTATTTTAATTTGCACCGTGCCTTATTCGCCTATTACAGTACCAACCAGTCCTTCATTTGTCAAAGATTTTCTGTAAGAAATTGCTTGAAGCAATAAGACCGCCTTTGCATATACATTTTTAATCTTCTATTCTTACGTTTTGTGTGTGCGTGTGTGTTTTCTGTTTTTATATGTGTGCAAATAAAAATAAAATAAATGAGCTATGACAAAGATATACTACAATTTACTCTTTCAATAATTTTTTTATATAATTTAAGTTATATACAAATAAAAATAAGCTACGAGTAGCTTACATAAAACACTTTTTTTACGTATATCGCTGCCATTTCGTGAATCCGGTCCATTTGTTATATCGAATGGGCCGGTCTGCTATTGCAATGTTGCAACATGAATTCACATTTGAAAAGACCATTCATTATGATTTTAATTTAATTTCATTCATGTATGGAAATTACAAGAAATTGTATACAATTTTGTTTTTATTATATAAGCTTTTTGTAATCTTAGTTGGAGTAGTTAATTTTTTTATTTATCACAATAATGATGGTTATATAATGCATGTATACCATAGCTTTCAAGCTTCATGATGTATCCCACAAAAAGCATCCGCCGTATTCGATTCTTGTCCGATAATGGAAGTGAGAATAACTCATCCCCCACGAATGTGGTTCGAACCCGCAACCAACGACTACCACCTAAGCTACAATAGCGAGAAAAGCGATATTAATAATTCAATCATATATGTAATTTTAACGTGTTCCGTGTAATACTAACATATTGACGGATTTGCTTGTTTTGCATCGATCAAACGATGATCGGCAGATTTCTAGCGCTAAATCCCTAATACGCCAATCTGCTACCGAAGCCAGATGTTAGTGTAGTTAGCACTATTGCTTTAAATTAGTTTTTCTATTAAATTCACTTTATACTATTGAAAAAAATATTGAATGTAATACTTGATGATTTTGAATGTAGATTTGAATGTGGTGATTTTGAATTGGGGATTTGGGACATACAAACAATTGATGTATATAAGTGAATTTAGTGTCAGATATGCCCCACTTTGTTCTCTTCTTATATACATATTATATATATATATATATATATATATATATATATATATATATATATATATATATATATATATATATATATATATATATATATATATATATATATATATATATATATATATATATATATATATATATATATATATATATATATATATATATATATATATATATATATATATATATATATATATATATATATATATATATATATATATTTTAGCTTCATGCTGTATCCCGCAAAGGCAGGTAGGCAGAGGGGACCGTAAGCTGAAGGAACCTAGTGTTCAGACACTCCGTTCCCCGCCTTCCGCCTCTCGAGGCGTTGCGTGTTGAGTGGCGGAGCTCAACGCAGCGCCTTTTGCCTTGTTGCCAGAGCGAAGAAAATGAAAATATTTCATTGTCCCCGAGTGGGAATTGAAACTACAAACCGTAACTCTGACTGCAGGTATCCAGGGTTACATCAAAACTATTAACGAGTAATATATCCTCCCTATAAATGGTTAAATGAATTATGCAATATATCTTACCAAACGAAATTTCCTAAAATTATCAAGTATTATTACAAAACCTGCTATAATATTTGTATACATACATTCTTAAGTCGATTACATTCTATACAAAGGATCAAGCCGCTGTTCTTCAAAATAATAGCGCCTCGTGACAGGACACTCGTGTTTTAATCCGTTTCGGAAGATTAGATTCTCTAAATGGCAACAATTTAATAACTTAAATTATAATAGCAAACCAATAATCCATTGATTGTACTTGAAAATGTCCTTCATTTTAATCATACTATTGATAATAATAATTAATGGTTAACGCCATCGTGGCGCAGCGGCACAGAGTCTAACTGTAAATATGACTGTTGTGGGTTTGATACCACTCGAGGAGACTTTTTTTATATGGTAAGAAGGCATACGAGCAGAAGGGCCACCTGATTTTAAGTGGACACCCTCGCCCACAGACATCTACAATCTGGGAGTATATGGATGCGTTGCCAACCTTAATGGTGGAGAAGATGACGGGAAAACCTCAGGAGGAAGATCATTCCATAGCTTGCATGTACACGGGAAAAAATATCTAGACGCACGCACGTTGAATGCAAAAAATGCATCCAAATGGTGGTGGTGGTGTCTGCTCCTTAGGCGGGAGGTGCGATGGTAAAAAGAAGATGGTGGCACCAAATGAAATGATTCCTGTGAACATTCCCCGTTGTACAGTCGGTAGAATACCGACAAAAACCAACGTCACGGAGATTTAATTATAAGATTTAAAGACAATTCATGATTCAATTGTTTGTCATTATTTAGAAATATATACAAATTTGCAACCTTTTAGTTACGAATTACAGTTTAGAGATTGTAAAATGTTTTATTTTGTTTAGATATTTTGTTGGTATAATTTAGTTATCTTTCTTACAGTTCATCATACAGCTATAAGAAGTGATCCAAAATGGTGATGAAAGTGTTTCGCACTGTTTGAGTGTCTCACATTGTTTTATACATTTGTGCAAGTAAAGCTTAAAAACGTGCTAACAGAGGGTACTGGTACCAAATTTCGTATAAAATTTCGCACGTACTGTGAATTGTAGGCAGAGTTAATTTATAACATGCTCTGTTTTTGGCATTCTCTATAGGGAGATTTTGTAGAGCATGCTGCCCAATTATTATTACAATGAAATTTTTTTAGGGTTCCGTATATAGAAAATAATATAAAAAATACTAAATTAAGCCCTTAAGAAAATATCAAATTTTCTTCGTCATTTAAGTCATATCGTCTCGAAGAGTCAGTAACAAGAACTTAATAATAACATATTATTAATAACCTTACGGGTTACTCTGTTATATGCGTGACAAGTGATGATACTAAGAAAAAAATTATAATTTTTATACACTAAATAATCAAATACATCGTAAATCTTCGTGATATTGTATACGGTGATATCATTAATAAGCATTGCACACGACATTAATAAAAACATTTTTAAAATGGAAAATCCACTGCGGTCATACAATGTTGACAAAACAAAATGTTGGCATTTTATTTGATTTAATCTTATAGCTCCACGCCGGACGCGACAGAGGTTATTCCACGCGGATACGTGGATATACGGAGTGACCAGCAAATAAAAAAGGTGTACACTAAAATCGCTCTTTAGCCCGTAATCTAAGAGCTATAATTGCATTAATATATTTTGTATTTTTGTAAATAATAAAAAGATAACCAAAGAGTGTATTTGAGGACATAAAAATATATGGTGTTATATTTTTGACGGATGTAACTTGGACGGGTGATCAAAATTTTAGATATTTATATCTTTTGTTGTTAATAAAAAAACAATTCTATGTTGTAATAGTAATTTAAAAATAAATGAATTATATAAATATATATATATATATATATATATATATATATATATATATATATATATATATATATATATATATATATATATAATATATATATATATATATATATATATATATATATATATATATATATATATATATATATATATATATATATATATATATATATATATATATATATATATATATATATCTATATATATATATATATATATATATATATATATATATATATATATATATATATATATATATATATATATACATATATATGTATATATATATATATATATATATATATATATATATATATATATATATATATATATATATATATATATATCATATCCTAAATACCGTAATGAATGTAAGAGTGAGTGCCTGGTGATTTGTCAAACAAATGTTTAACTAGTACGTACATCAGTCTTACACTTTTTACTGTTTAATTTTCACGTGTCATGTCAACCAAATGTCAAGTTATTTATCTACTAAATAAATAGTAATCTTTCTTTGTAACTGTTGAAACACTTTTATTAGGAAAAAATATATATAAAAAGAGCAAATAGAAAGGCTGTGTTTTTAACTGGCATCCGTCATAACGTCCTAATCTCGTAATAGGATGCAGCGTCGTAAAAACGTACTGCTCATTATAAAGTCTGCCTTTATGCCTGTTTGGAAGGTAGGAATGTTCTGTTATTTCATTAGTGTCACCATACCTTTAGACAGAAGCTTTTAAAATTAAAGGCGCATAGACTATAGACTATAGTCTATATAGTATACTAGATACTTATTCTAAGTCCAAGTCCCAGTCCCAGTCTGAGCTTGATTTTAAGTCCCCTATTACTAAGGCGATTAGGTATGTCTGTATGTCCGTCTCACCAGGTTGTATTTTATGATACGAATAGTTATGAGCAAGTTACAGTTGAAATTTTTACAGATTTCTGTATAACAAGATATACTAAAAAAAATATAAGTGAGGCTCCTATGTAATAACACTGATTTTTTTAAAATAATAGTACGGAACCTTTGTGTGTGAGTCTGACTCGCACTTGGCCGGATGTTTTTTCAATGTTTATCTTTCAATGGTGTGGAACAAAACTGCAAATATTAGTAAAAATATTGTTCTTGAATTATAGAGAACAGAGTTTCTGATTAAATTTATATACTTCACTTAATACCATAATCTTGACCGATACATTGTGTACTTGGTAGCTGCGTTGATAAATAGGAACTAGATCAGTATGTGGATCAAATTTAAAAATAATTATATACTTTAAACGTACTTTTATAATATGTCATTTTTTTTTAAATAACCTGTATGGTGTGTCTATTTTCTATGAACATGAAGACTAATTTATTCAAAAACTATATTATATACAAATCATCAATTAGTTCCTGGGATTTGAACATTTTTCATCCGTGCCTTTTTTGGTTCGTACAATTTTTTATTATTAAATAATAATAAAGTTAAAATTTGAGTTTTTTAAAGTTTAGGTGACCGATTCACAGGATTTTTCTTGCTTTTACAAATCCATTAAATCAGTCACATCCGGTTTTCTCTACTTCTACGCTCATTCCCTGGTCATCGTTACTTGGTCGATGGGTTTTTCTATGTCATAGTATAGGTATCTTGTTAGTAATTAGCACGTTGAACAAAAGAATCTCTTTTGCTATATGTTACGTAAGTAAATATATCTTTGTATAGATATATACATATTTTACATGATAAAGTTTTTATTCAAGTAATTGCATGGTAATCCTACGTCGTGAATGAAATCGTATACATTTTCAGTTTAGCGTGTTGCTCCTCGTCGCCTTTATATGAACGGTTTATAACTGACGGCTGTTACTTTATATTTGACTTGATAGTCGGTTGTTACGTTTTCGAGGGTTACAGCTGTTAAATGTGTGTAAATAATGTATGTATAGATTTTTGTTTGTTTGAAGATTATAGATTTTAATTGAATGTATTTTAGATAAATAGTATGTTTTTAACTTTTACATAATTTATAATACATGAAAGTAAGTTTAGAAACTATTTTAATTAAGACTGCTAGTAATGTAAATCGATTTCGATTGTAAATCTTGATACGTAGCTACTATGCGATGAAATCTGAAACGCTAAGAAAAATTATAATAAAAAATGCTAGTTTGCTTATAAATTAAAATTACACTCGATTTTTTTTATTGTAAATATTATGTATGTATACAGTATATTAATAATTCTTCTTCTTTTTCTTTTCCAATAATAATATTAATTCAAATAAAACAAATATATATATATATATATATATATATATATATATATATATATATATATATATATATATATATATATATATATATATATATATATATATATATATATATATAAATGTTGGACAATAGATAAAAAAATTCCCAGTAGTCCAAATTAACTATTAACTGTCATTGTTTTCTTTATGTTGACGTACGGCTATAAACCGGCCTCATAGCGGCTTACATTCCCACAACACCGTCCCCTAGCAAGTGACACATTTTGTGACAACAACAAATATCTCAAAGTGATATACATACATTTTTTTGTATGAAATGTTTAATGTTAGTGATATTTTTTTATTATTTTTTCTTAGTCGTAGACTCATGGCAGAGTGGTCGTGGTCAGGAATTGGTCGGCTCCTGTGTTGATTCCATCACGATGCGTCTCCATCTTACTCGACTTTTGTCTTCGTGCTAACATTCGTTGATGGTGTGCTCAGTAACAGACTTTATTAGATCTGTTCATCTTGCTGGTGAGCGACCGCGAGCTCATTTTCCTTCTATCTTGCCCTGTACAACGAGCCTTTAAATGGAAATTTCATTGCGTTGTATATTATTTTAATTATTTTGAACCATGAAAGTCGACCTAGGAGTTTGTTGTCAAAAGTTATATTTACCACAAGTCTTCCTTTAAGGTTTAAACGATAACACAGACGGATACCAAAGTGTTCCAAAGATTTAAGATCCAAAAATGACATTGATTTCTTATCAGAGAAATATTTTACTATAAAAATTGATTGTTTCGCATATAGAATAAATGATGTTTTGAATTAGAGTTCGGTACTAATAGCTTAGACTATTAGAACCGAATGTTTTTTTGAACTAGGTACAATGCGCCATTATGAAATATAATTATAATTATAATGGTTATTTTGAATTTATAGACCATAATTTTAAAATTATTTTTTAAAAAATAAAATGTTTCGTCTTTGGGTAACAATTATTTTATACTACACTAGCGACCCGCCCCTGCTTCGCACGCTGCTTATACTAAATATGACAGAATATCTTTATAGACATCGTTTTTTTTGAGATTAGAAAGGGCGACATATGAAATTGGCCATGTGAAAGACATCACATTAGAAAACATTAAAATGAGCAGTCTTCTATCTACAGAAGACTGCTCATTTTAATGTTTTCTAATGTGATGTCTTTCACATGGCCAATTTCATATTTTTTAATAGATTAGATTAGAATCTAATCTATTAAAAGAACCGCATCAAAAATTTCGAAGTTTTAAAGATAGTAAGAAGTAAGAAGTAAGGGTACATAGGGAGAGACAGCTGGAAGCGATTTTCTTTTATACATTCTTTCTTTCTTTTTATTAATATAACTTTTAGTGATGGTACATAAAAATAAAAGTACTTTAATATCTGATGAAAAAAAAAGTAATTATTATCTTACATGAAATAATACTCCAACTAAACTAAAAAAAAAAATAAAGAATAAAATCATTGCATTATGGTTGTAACATTCACGCAAACGAAGATGCGGACGGCCACTAGTAGTATATCAAAATAAATATGAAATTAACTCAAGCAATCTATATTTTTTCAACATAAAAAATTAAAAATTCACATGTATATTTTACGTGTGCATCCTGTGCTCAATAAGTTATTTTTTGTTTTGCCGGCGATATTTTTTTTGTAAGCTTCCTTCCTTTCTTCAGCGTAGCTTCAGCTTTACAAATTATACTTTCAACTTGAAGAATTATTTACGTATATATTTTCTTTACAACTTCATGATTTATCTTGGATATAGAGTAGGCGATAAGAATTTAGTGTCAAGACACTATGTTCTTCGCTTTCCAACTGAATTTGCGACACTACGGAGATGAAGCTCAGACACGTACACAAACACAAACAAACAAAAATAAATTGTAAAAAGCATATAAGAATTTCGACGTAGCTGGTCAGAGCACTTGGACAGTTTCAAAAGCACGCTTTAAATATAAGTAATTTGAACCTATAACCGTCACGTTTACAATTAGATGGTGTTCCACTGCGCCACGAGGGCCGCGTGTATTATTTATGTTATAAATTATTATAAATGTACTAAAATTTTCCAATTCATATTTTGTTTTACAGTAAACTTATTTAAATTTTGCAGTAATGTTTTGTAACGTAACGCTTTCCGCTTTAATTGTTTTATTTTTTTGTTGTTTATCTTCTTATTTCATCTTCTCAGATATATTTTTTAAAGATATTGTGTGCACAGGTGCACAGGATCCAACCTCGTACTTAGTTTATAAATGTGGTTGTTCTCCTGTACAAGATTTATACCTGGCTGGTACTTAATTGTATTCAGACTCAAATACCAACTATTCCATGAAGTTTGATGTTTGTTATTTTAAATAGATATTTCCAATAAAAGCTTAGCTTTTTTTTATTTGTAAGACTCACCTTTGGTAGACTGAGAGAAGGTAACAACCTATTATAATTCATATAGTAAAATTGTTAAAATATTAAAAAATAATAATAACAATTGAATACAAGAGTATTTAAAATTCTATTCAACTATGTTAAGTACATACTTCTGACCCACAAAAGTTTCCATAACGCGTTTAAAGAAAAGTTTAAGAGGAGGAGCTTATTCACGCACGCGTAGAACAATCGCCGAAGAAATGCTTGCCATCGTCGACAATTCCACTGTAGAGGCAGTAGCCGCGGACCCTTGGTACAATGCGGACGCATCCGATGCACTGCATAGCTTAGTTGTGAACTACACGTAAATATATAAAATAGCTAAAACCATTTAAATACACTTGTCGATAAGTTATATCACTTTAGAAGTCAAAAAAAGTTTTTTCAAAGTTTTTGGAAAACTTTTTAGTCGGTGGAAATTCGTCTCTGGGTAATTTAGAATGTTTTTTTTATTTAATACAACATTATCGGACTGCTCTATTCAAACATTTCAGTACATTTCAAATATCTATATATAAATAATAATAATGAAATATATAATAACATTCGATAACAAGATAAATCTAAAAATCATATTTACGAGTATATAAAGAAAATATTAACTACACAATTGAAAAAAAAATCTAAGTCAAATTATTACAAACTATTTTCATATTGCCAACATGGCCTACGAAATTAAGAAATAATGCGTAGCGAAACAGGAATGCAAGAATCATAGTAAAACCTATACCCAACACTTTATGAATAATTCTAAAGCAATTTTACTCTCGAACTTGTCGCACGAACCGTGTAAGGTCGCGAATGCAATAGAAAATGGACCGTAAATAAATATTATCGTAAAAAATATGAAGCTTTATTGTGTAAGATAGCTAAAAAAGTTTTCTTTAGAAAAGTTATAAATTTTTTTTTCATTCTAATTGTGGAATGGGTTTGAAAATGTCAACAAAGCTTCAAGATTTTTAAAGTTCTTTAAAGAATTAAATACATCCTATTAGTCTACGATAATTAAAAAAATGCATATTGTGAAACTAAAAAAAAAAATCTTAAAGAGAAAAATTGTTTTATCGTGACATATTAATTTAGTACGGAATAAATAGTTAATAATACTATAGAATTCATAGCAATATACTACTTATTAGTTATTATTTATGGTATTGTTAGCTTATTAGTTATTATCTTATTTAATACAAAGAAACTATTATTATTAATATACAATATACATATTTCATATTTGTATATATATATATATATATATATATATATATATATATATATATATATATATATATATATATATATATATATACATATATAACAATCTATTAATAATAATAAAAATTTACTTTATTTCTCGTAATGCCTCTTGCATATCATAATAATTTTACATAGTATTTCGACAAGACGAGAACTTAGAGCTAAGAATAAGCTTTCCATCTGAATTTGAGGCATTGTATTTCCACGACATTAAACGTCGTACCTTTGTCTTACCAGATGTCAAAATAATTTCCCTGGTGTAGGTATCGAAGTCGCGTGTACAGTCCAACGTTTCACACTGCGCTTAGCTAATATATGTAATCCATTATTAATGAGGAAAATGCACTCTTTAAAGTGATAAGTTGCGTTAGATATTTTATAAATAGTTGCCTATTATAATTATTATAATTAGTTAGATAGTTGCCTATTATAATTATTATAATATGGTTATTTCTAATAAATTAAAATTAAATAAATAAAGTAAATTTGTACCGTACCGTATGTATTTTTCATATATACGGTCAAAAGAATATTTGCATAATCTAAAGTATGAAGAAGAGACTTGAAATACTCGGCTTATATATATATATATATATATATATATATATATATATATATATATATATATATATATATATATATATATATATATATATATATATATTTACTAGTCTCCCTCATTTTTCTCAAAATTTTCTTTCAATCAAATGTTACGCGATATGCATCCGGTTGGTAGTCCGGATATTACCAAATTCATGTATTTGAGGGCCGGATATTCAAGTACTGTAAAACTTTTATATTTCTATACAAATTTTGCAGTGGAGACTCGGATGTCCTTATAAAGGACTTTTAGCTTAAAAATCTTAATTCGAAATTATTCTTATATGTTAGATTTTTTCATGAAGTGGTGAAGCAAAAAAAAACATGATGTCTTTATATTTCTTTGTTCCAACAATAAAGCTAGTTATATAGGTAATAATATAAAGAAAATGCCATAAGCAGGGGCCCTGTTATATGTGGGACGAGCACCGCGTAGCGTAAAAATGCTAAATCAATACTTTGACTACTTCATTATCAATATAACTAAATAATTTTGAAATAAAAAAAAATACACGCAGATTAACATAAATACCGCCATAAAAAAAACAATTTATATTAAACTATATTTTACCAATAAAATAAAGCTGATATTAACTGTATTAGTTTAATATTAACTTGATATTAAATTATCTTTATATACATAATATATTAACAGACGAACAATACTTGAATTTTATAAATTTTACTGTAAACTATATAATTATATAAGAAATAACGAATAAAAAAAAGAAACTTTAATAATTTTTTGATAATCCGAAACGTACTTTCGCTCATTCTTTATTCATTTCATTAAGAAATTTTATGTCAATGTTAAAGCTATTAAAGCTATACAGCATTTACTAGTACATTTATACTCGTAAAACTAATTACTTCCAATCTATGTAGTACATATCGTTCATTTTGTAAAAGTTGTGTAAAAATCCTCAAAGCTTGGTTGTCGTCTCCAAGAAATACGTTTTCTCTAATCCACTAGCAATTAGTAATGTCTTAATTGCTTTTTTCGTCAGCAAATAAGTTCGCATTATTTCATTTGGTCTCATTGCCGCATTCGATTTATATTTATGTTATGTTTCTTATAAATCTTATTATGTGTTAGTTAGTATATATTAAAGCTACTTTTCGTTATATCTATTTACTCTATAAAAGTAGACAGACAGTCCTATTTAGCTTTTATTTTCATTGAAATTCCAGCCTATAAATTAGAAATTAAATTTGAATGGTTTTTAAACAGTGAAGTACTATGTAGACTAACTTTACGTTTAAGAAGTTGAAATTCATTTATTTACATTAAAAGTCAAATATTAAACATTGACATATTATTTATAAAATTTAATTTATTCGTTTTTCTTTTAAATTATATTATTACCTGATAGGTATTCGGAAAATTATGAATAATATCAAATTATTTAAACAAAATAAATGTTATTTATACAGGTAAGCTCTTTGTAAGCATTTTAAAGGACTCGGATCGTGAAAGGGATCGGAATCGTGACAACATCACTTCATTCATTTATTCTAATTTATATTCACTGAGGTGGAATTTGAACGCATAGCTTTAATAGTTGGAGAATTCGAACGAGTAAAGATTTTAATCTTGAATTTTCAATATATTTTTGTGTTTTTACACTAAGTTCTATCAGCATACTCTGTATCCCACATGAAGCTAAAATAATATAATTAAATAAATATTTATGAAATCTCAGAACAAACGGAACCTTTATACGGTCACTTTTTTTTGATCTGTCTGTTCGTCTATCAAGACTATTATGAGTAAATTATGTGGAGGTATTAAGCTGAAATTAATTAGTGTCATACATCCAGGTCCTATTGACCTACCTTGAAGCACAGACACAATAAGTTTCTGAGACAACTCATAACAAAAACAATTGGTTCGAATTTACAGTATAAACTAAAGGAAAATCTGAAATTTAAAATTTAAAAGTATAATATTAAAAAAAAATTAAAGAAGTTAATTTCATAAAAAATTTATGAGTACGTAAATTTTGTTGACCCACAATGGGCACGGAACCATAGATGCACAAGTATGACTTGCACTTGACCAATATATTTTTTATTGAGTTTAAAATTATAGACAGGAACGCACTATATAATACAAGATATATACGGAAGAACAAATATATATATTTTTCTTATAAATATATATATATGGTTTTGAACAAGATAGATTTAATTTTTATATTTTTTTTATTTACAGTAGTAATAATAAAATAATATTTATTTAAAAGTGATTATCACATATGTATAAAGAAGTCACACAGTAAAAGGTCTTAGCCATCCATTAGCGTTGAAGTAAAGCTGACTCTAGTAATGCTGAATTAAGAGGTTAACTCCGTATATGTTTTATTTTTTTTACATCCATTTTTGTTTTAGTACTCTGTAAATCGTTATTTTAATTGTACAATGTTAGGTATACATATATTTATTTTTTAAGCTTTTCGAAGCTTAAGCTAAATATTTACATTATTATATTCTTTGGGTTGCCTTCTCAAGAGAATCTATGTAGTAGATTATATGAATTATTATTATGAATTATATATAGTATGAATTATTTTGATTTGTAAAGCGCGGCGTCGAGTTTTGCCACTCAGCATGCAGTAAGATACTGAGCTCGATACTCGAGCAGGAGGCGGAGAACAGAGTGTTTTGATATTGAGCTCACTCTGGGTACCCTGTTATTTACAGTATACAGCGTGAAGAAAAAGAATGTAGATATATATATATATATATATATATATATATATATATAAATATATATATATATATATATATATATATATATATATATATATATATATATATATATATATATAGACTTATGATTTGAGAAAATGCCTCAAATCAAACCAAACTATCTGGTTTGGTGGAATTTTAGATATTTTGATTTTTAACCTTTACATAATATATATATATATATATATATATATATATATATATATATATATATATATATATATATATATATATATATATATATATATATATATATATATATATATATATATATATATATATATATATACATATATATATATATATATACATATATATATATATATATATATATATATATATATATATATATATATATATATATATATATATATATATATATATATATATTTATATATACTAAAAAGTGACTTTAGATTTGAGAAAATTCCTCAAATCAAACCAAACTATCTGGTTTGGTGGAATTTTACATATTTTTAACCTTTACTTAAAAAAAAGCATGGCCTTCTTCCTTTTTATATGGTAATAAATTTTTTATTTTATTATTTATTTTTAAATTAAAAGCTTTGTACTACATGCATATGAATATATACACGGTGTAATGAATACTAAAATAACATTTTTTCCAATTTTTATCTGTTTGTCTGTTTGTTCCGGCTAATCTCTGAAACGGCTGAGCCAATTTTGATGGGACTTTCACTGACCGATAGCTGATATAATAAGGAGTAGAGAGAGAGAGAGAGAGTAAGAGTTTTATTTTAGAAGACAAAAATATTTTAGAGTTAATACAAGTATACGAACATGAACGTTATGATTTCGTATAACATATGGAAATGAACGTAATTCAGTTTACATAAGCGGCGAAGCCGCGAGCGAGTCGCTAGTTCTAAACAAATTCGTAATTATTTAAATATTTTCATATTATATGATAGTTTACTTTGTAGTTAAATGCCAGAGTGAATCTATGACCAAATTAGTGAAGCTAGCTTTCCTTTATATTATTAGTCAATAATAAACATAAGAGATACTTTGTTATAAATTTAGAATTCTGATTCATGGTCCAACAATAATAATATATACGTGGTAGAAACGTGTTCGTGGAATATGATGGTTCTATGAAAGTAAGACTATCAAAGTTACATTAACATAATTTATAAAAGTCGACTTTCTTAACCCCCGTCGCAAATGTTAAAAGTTTTTCTATAAGTTATGTATTTCTATAAGCTATATTTAATGGCTATATTAAGTAGTCTATGGAATTTTAGTTTTAAATTTTGGATATGATTTTTTTTAATAAGTCTTAAAAACAATTTAACGCTCTATCTCGTTAATAGCAAAGTAGGCATAGCGTCGCCCATTTCGTTCTTTTTTTTTAAGGGAAATACAAGGCAAACGAGCTTTGCTAATAGTCTTGACTAGCCAAATGATTTTTAGTTAAGCTTAGTGGGCACAAGCTGAGTCATCTTTCTCTAGATTGAAAATTTTTTAATTAAAACTTTGAATTCTCCCATTACTTAAAATAACCGAGTTTTAAAGTTACATTTTATTACTTCCCTCACAAACATTGTGATTTCGCGGCTCCAACTTAACAACGGGCTGCCCAAGGACCTAAAAAGTGCTATTGTTCGCTTATTCTTTCACGAAAATTGTTCATTTTCTACGTTCATCTGTGCTACGAAGTCATTTAATTAATAATAAACGTACGTTTTCCTTACAGCGCAGTTTTCTTGGAAAATGACATACAAGTAAAACGCATTGCAGAATTATCTAAGCTTTATTAACAATTATTTATTGACAATTATTTTTTTTTATTGACTTTATTATATATTTACATATTTATTGACTTTATTGACAATTATTTGTCCCAGTAATATATGAATATATTTTATGTGAAATTTATCGATTATGCGTCCCTCAATTATACGTATCCGGTAGTATCTGGACTACCAGACATTTGAGTGACTTTTAATATCATTAAGTTTTAAAAATACACAAACATACTTATATATATATATATATATATATATATATATATATATATATATATATATATATATATATATATATATATATATATATATATATATATATATATGTATATATATATATATATATATGTATATATATATATATATATATATATATATATATATATATAAAAATACACAAACATACTTATATATATATATTTTATGATATGACCCCAGTATTTTTTATATATCTTCTTCATGTATTCTTTTGTACGGATCTGGATTCCGGATATTCATGCTTAAGCATAACAATTAGTTAACCCGGCTAATCTGGTTTCTACTATATCTGTAATCCTAATTGGGGTAATTTAGCAATTATAACACAGGAGTTCGTTCAGGCTGATTGTGTAGAATGCAACATCGTATATCACCACTGACAAGTGAAGCATGAGGTAAAAACATTTAACTGTTGTTTAAACAACAATGCTTAAATATTGTATTGTACGACGAATCAGTTACAAAAAAGTATTTATCAGGAAGTTTAATAACACAATACAAAATATATGAACTTACTTCATAGTTAAGGCTAATATCTTCACGCTGCTTCCCGCATAGCAGGGTAGAGAGAAGGAACCTGGGAAAGACTCAATTTTCCCCCAATTTTAGTGATTTGACGTGTAAAGTAACGGAACTCGACGCTGTGCCTTGTCTGGTAGTGGAGACATGAAAATAATGTAATCCCCCAAATGGGAATCGAGTTTTACTGTACGGAGGTTATTGAACGACTATTAAGCTAACAATTTGGATTTGACATACGCTTTCAAAATATTCATAGTACAAAAAAGTTATATATAGAAAATTACGCTAATAACAATTCACTGAGCAAAGTTTCGGCGAGCCGTTTGATTTGGAGTCATGACCCGTAAACCGATATGAAAATTTGTTTTAAAATTTTTTATTCATTTTCTTCTCTATTGAATATCTAATGAGGTTTATATTATGTATTATTTTATTTCGCGAAATTGTACGTAAATATAAAATGTAATCAAAATATATATAAATAAAATTGAAGTATCTGTTTGTGATGTCAAAATAACTATGTTATTAGAAATATTTATAGTTATTACGTGTTACACAATTTTTGTCTGTCTGGCTGTTTTTCTGTTCGTCCGGTTTACCGTGTTTATCTTATACAAATGAAATATTGCATATAAAATGATAATTTTAATTTACATACATACAATTTTCATAATTTATCTTAGACAAAGCAATTTGAAGAAAATATATAATAAAATATTATATGTAGAATACATTATTATTATTATTATTAAATGATGATACCTGCTTCTTGATCAAGCGGGCAAACCGCTAACAGGTCGCTAGTACGTATTATAAAAGTATATAATCATTGTATATAAGCGTGTCGTCTCTCGTCTAACTCTTATTGTGAAGATTGATGGTTCGACTTCCACTCAGGTGAATAATTTTCATGTCTCCGCCCTGCCAAAACCACATTCAGCGTTGAGTGACGTCACTCACCACACAATACCTATTTTAAATTTGTGCGAAAAGCCGAGAACAAAGTGTCTTCTCGTTGCTTTCCTTGTGAAAGCTGAAAAACTACTTATATATCTTGAACTGATACAATATATAGAGTAGTTTAGTACCGATTGACAGGACCTGTTGACATATCGTTCAATACTTGACACTCATTTAGGCATAGTGCGTTAAGCGTGGTGTCAAATCAACGTACGTAAGATAAATAGGTCTACGCCATTTTTTTTAAATAACTGTATGTTTGACCGTCTCATATATTCATGAAATAATATTGTATACAGCCACATGGCTTTCATCAATGTTAACTAAATTTAAATGATTAACAACGGAGTTTTAAATAGATAAAAATGTAAACGATCGCAATCGGTAGAGATGAGGAAAGCGACTAAAAAAACTGGGTGTTCTTAATTTATATGCATATATTTAAAATTTGTATAGTGTAAAACAGTAAAATTTTATAGAAAATAATTGCTCAAATTTCGTTCGGTAAAAAGAAGGTTTTATACGGGCTCCTGATATCATCGTCAAAGTAACAAAAGGAATTGTGATAACGATTCAAAGCTTCGATTATACCATATAAAATCAATAGATATTTGTGATGGTGTCAGCTTGTATCTAAAAATATATATTGTTAAAAAATTTTCCACAAGCCAGCCTTGTTCTGACGTTTTATTAAAAAAATTTGATATTTTTTTTATTTTATTTAGTTTTACTTTCTTTTTCCTTAGTGTGCGAATAATAATTTAAAAGCGGCAGAAAATACTTGTAATCTAAAATGTTTCTAATATAGAAATATGTAATATAATAAGATTTTACTTACTGCTTTGCCTACAATATGTTCGTTTGGAAATAACTAACAATTTCTTAGGTTAGGTTACTTCGAAGAAAATAACGTGATGTAATATAATCTCATAACCTGTCTCGATAAATGGACCATCCAAAATAAGCTCTTTAGCTTTATAATATGTATATAGATTTTCATTGCCCACACCCGTTTTGACATGTCCATACAAGCAATCAGTATAAAAACACAAAGCTTATTATATGTCATTCACAACCGGAATAATACGAATAATCACAAAAGGCATACCGTTTAACTAGTGAAATGTGTGATGTTTATACAACTGCTCTTATCTTTTATATGAGGGCTGCGACATTTTCACGTCGTCAATAAATATATTGGAGTGGCATCGATTCTAGGGAAAGTGGATAAGTGTCATTCCAAAGTTAGACAAGATAAGGCAAGTTATTGTGATCTGTTCCCTTTAGGCACGTTTCCATTGTTCTTAGAAATGGTTTTCTTCAAGTTTCATTGTCCAAATAGAATGTTATTGTTTATTGATTTTGCTACAATGTCTTTAATGTATTTTTATAGATTCCTAACTAGGTGATTCATGTGTGTTAAAATGTGTAAAAGTCACGAAAACCAAAGATTTTATTATGTAATATTGTTCCAAATCTCTTTCCGACCTCTATTGTGTCATGTATCAATCTCACCATCTGAATTAAGCCCCTAGAGCAGTATAGTGTTAAATCTGTAGATCGCCTCTCTCATGCATACTTAGTGAAATTTTGAGCTCCAATTTGTGATGACCATGTACTTTGTTGTTCTAGTTGTTAATTGGTTCTTGGCTTATTAATTGGTATATAAGCTTACGACATATTCTTTAAACGTTATAACTGACTAACCTAAAACAAAAATTGTGAATATTTTTCACTCACTGACAAGTTAAGTATGAGGAATCTCGTTCCGGTTATTTTCAATTTAACACAGTCCCCGAAGCCGTAGTAAAACAATGGAAATGGTCTCTTTAACGCAACTTTGAGGGCTATTATTCTAGAGGCTTTGTTTTGTCCAAAACGCTTTCAAAATATTGCTTCATTATTTTTTGTTTGACGTTGTTTCACAAGCCTTTGGGATAGTGAGGAAATTTGTTCATTACAGTTGGGTGAAGGGCATTACTTTTTCTCTGGACAGAGTACGATTGTATTAACTTAAGGAAAATGCCATTGATTTTTTTTACTTGATGTTGCAAACGTCTCATTATACTCTTGCGATGTAATAACGCAGTAGATTGATCGGCTTGCTTATTTTTTTTAATGTATTGGCTGTTTGGGTTATATACCAAGGTGTAGGTAATTATCCGGATGAGAAAAATCTCACATATTTCTATTTACTTTAAAATAATTTGATGTAACATAAATTTCAAGAAATTAATCCAAAAATAGATATACCTTTTTAGCACTAACTGCTTCAGACGCGTAACTAACTAATAGTAATAATATTAGTTGCAAATTGACACAAGTACGTTCAAGTTGAATGTTACCGGAACCACGACAGTATCGCTTGTGACATTGTTTTACCGTACTGTCATATTCACACTGTTTAAATAACCACATCGACATTAGATATTCGACATTATATAGACATTGTATAATGTTAAATATAAATTTAGTAAATCATTCACACAATTAATACATATAATAAATATAAATAATAAATTAATAATTTGGGCCATTTTGATTCATTCCCAGAGAGCGTGAGACAAAATGAATTTGTACTAAATATTTGTAATTTGTGGATCAAGTCTTTAATATAATAATAATAATGTAATGTTTTAAATGTAGAAGAAAAAATGCTGACAGTCTATAATAAATGTAAAAGTTTTTTTTTTTAAAACGATCATTTTTAATTATCTATATTTAATTTGATTCTGTACTTTAATGCTTGAAATAATTCAGAAGGAACACAAAAATAAAAATTAACTGAAAAAAAGCAAGAGACGAATTTTCCCAATCACTTAGGTTGCAATCAATCAACAGTTCAAAAATAATGTAAGCACTAAACGATGGAAAAAGTTTAAAATTCAGTCATGAACTTGTGTTTGTATGAATTCGGTTGAGCTTGTGGAAAGAAAACGCCAAAATGATGTCCCAACACCTATCCAGTATGTTCGAGCAGCTTGGCAATTTTACTAAAAACAATTTGACTCACAACAGTAAGTCCGTGAAGGAAAAGGACAAGGCCAATGCCAATCATGTAGCTGGTCAGAACCAGCAGCCATCCCCCAAGCACGGGCAACCTCCTCCACCCTTGAAAAAACCATGTAAGCTGAGAAACGTCGCGTCGAAAGCTGAATCGTATGACACATTGTATGGAAACAGTATTTTGGTAAGTTTATGTTTTATTATTTTATTAAAAGTATTTAACTGTATATTTTCTCGTGCGTGCATTTTTGTTTAGTTTTTAATGATTTTAATAATACACATTTATATTAAAGAAGTAAGTTAAGTGAACTTTATAATAAATTAATCGATAATACAATATATATTAATAGTTACAATAATTTGTACGAGACGGACGGTGTCGATAGACCATTCATAAAATTATTGGAATTCTCAATGGTTCTCTGGTTTCTCTGGTTAAGCGAGTCTGGTTAAGAGAGCGAGCAAAATTTTATTTCATCGCCCAATATACAATCACCATAAAACTGGATGAAAAGTAAAAAAAAGAGAATCTTTTTTTTATTTTGAATAAATTATTCCCTATAATTATATATCAATGGGAAACAGCGTCGATTATTTTAAATATAAATAATATCTATGCCAACATATAATTATCGATAGCGTTAAACGTAAACAAACAAGATCGTGTATAAGTTATCTTGTCATATCAAACAGACCGCTGCCATTGTATTCATATCTGTTAACCGCTGTAGAGCATTAGTACACGTTGGCATGGATTTTCCACCATCATTTGATTGCAAAGTAAACGTAAACTAATGACAAATTAAACAGTCTTATCGTTTGTTTGCAAATAACAAATAATTATTAAGTAGAGATTTATCGAGAGTAATCTTCTTATATTCGATTTCTATATAAATACAATTTCTTGATACTAAAGGGTTTGTTGTCGTTCATTTATCATTATCATCGATAACGAATAATTTATGCTATAAATTACTAGTTGCTCGCCTGCAGGTTCGCCCGCTTCAACTACACAATGGCTTATTTAGCAAAGGTACTTGAATATTGTAGAATTGATACGTAGAGTCGATACTATGATACTGTAGATTTTTTTTTTGTTCAATCATCAAAGTTTCCGCAGTTCATGCGAAGACAGATTTTGTATAGTAAATTAAAAAATATAAACATACATACAAAAACACAAATGTTTGCTCTATATATATATATATATATATATATATATATATATATATATATATATATATATATATATATATATATATATATATATATATATATATATATATATATATATATATTATATATATATATATATATATATATATATATATATATATATATATATATATATATATATATATATATATATATATATATATATATATATATATATATATATATATATATATATATATATATATATATATGGATTCAATTTCTGTCATATTCAGTTTTTTCACCTTGCAAGCAATGGTTATAAATAGACAAAAGGGTCGCTTAGCCATCTGTTTAATCAACCAATATTTAAATAAGTATAACCAATAAAATAAGGTTTTATACAGACGCACATACGAACAGACAGACAGAACGTAACGTGACATTGGCGAAGTGAATTGTGCTCAACTGGCACGCTCGAAACGCCATATATAAAGAGAAGAAGAATAAGACAGACAGATAGCAATAAAGTGATTCTATAAGAGTTCCTTTTTGATATTTTAAGCGGATTTTACACGAAACAACTCTGAAAATGATGGTGTATATAAATTGAAAAACCTTATAATAATATTTTAATATATTAGCCAAAAGCAAGTAACATAAAGCTAATATTACATTTTTTCCACCTTCATGTATATGCAATATCAGTTGACAAGTCAAAGCACTTCTTTTATACATGTTAGTTTAATTATACTCTATATATTCCTACGTCATGTAGAGATAACGAAAATTGTTGAAAAGCTGCTATTATCGTTGTAATAATTGTCAATGGCCCGCTTAATTAGAAAAATAAATAGTACATAAAAAATTTAATTACTTGTATTTTAGCTGTGATATATTTATTGCAATAAAATAAAGCTCAAATAAAAAAGTTATTATCAACTAAAAAATTATAAAAGTAATGTAAAAAATGGGTAAAAATTACATAGAACATGGTACAAGGCATCCCTGAGTTAGAGTTGAACCCACAATCATAGTTTAAGTCAGACGCTGTACCACTGTCCACAATCGTATATTAACACCAAAACACTGTTATTGTAATGTCTTTGGTCTTTTCTCATTACGTGAGACCTATTTATATATAAATACATAAAAGGCTTTAAAAGTATTATATATATATATATATATATATATATATATATATATATATATATATATATATATATATATATATATATATATATATATATATATATATATATATATATATATATATATATATATAAATATATATATATATATATATATATATATATATATATATATATATATATATATATATATATATATATATATATATATATATATAACATTTATGATAACGCATATATACATTTACATTTTAAAATTTTAAGCACTCAGTGTAAAATATGATATTTTAACTCAAGTATCTACCAATATTTACTGTAAATCTAGGATTCAGTACACAAGGCAGCTTGTTGTCACGTACGTGTCCACATTACCGGATCATTGGCTTCTACGACCCTCGCTTACCCGACTCGCTGGCGGCTGGATACGTCATATTATGGTATATCACAATATGCATATGCTTAGGAAAATCATATTTGACCATTGAGATTTATATTTATATATTGTTTTTTCAACATTACTGTCCTAGAAGACAGTGGGTTGGAATCCGATTTCGTTTATGTAATTGCTATTAATATTGATATCATAACTTTCATAAATAAATATCATATTAACATAAATATCATAACTTTGATGCAGACAAAGTATCAGGGAGAAGGTAATATAATATATAAATTGAATTTATAATAAAAATTACATAAATCCAATATATCATGCTATTGGCATTCTGCAACCTTAAAAATATGGAGTCTTTTACCTGTAAAAATTCAATTAGAGGGCTCTCTGGTGAACAGCTTCCTCGCGTGAAAATGTATCAAATATGTTTCTCATTCAATAACTAACTGGCACTCTTATTTTAGTACCTGTATAATAATATTTGTATGTATACGGCCTAATATATGTATACGGTGTAATAATATACAATAAACAATAATAAAAAATAAAGATATACTTCTACTATCTTTCTACTACTATCTTTTTATATCTTTAGGCTGAATGCGCTAGACAGCCAGAGAGAGTGACCTAGTATCGATATACTGCGTTCCTCAGTTTCCGTCCCAATTCGATACCTCGCCTGTTGAGGGGCGGGATAATTAATTTCTCCTGACCCACCAGCATCGCATTTATAGTCAGATTCTGTTCAAATGCGCCACGAACGTCTTACCAAAGAGTATAAAGAATTGACCAATTAACCATTAAAATCTCATTGTTTTGTAGAAAATGAATAATATAGATATGTCGCCGTTGTCTTGTTATTGAAGTAACTTTCACAGGTTGGTTGGAAGAAATCTTTGTAAGAGATTTTTTATTTTAGTTTTTGTGTAATATATATGATATTTTCAAGTTTATTATCATAATTATATATTAAACAAACTAACAGAGGATTATTTCTAACTCAAGGCAATGTTGCAAGACGGTATACCGCTCTTTCACTTTGAAATATTCCAAGTAGTTTGATATTCAACGTTTTATGTAACTTGAAGTTGTTCTTTTGTCGTAAGATGAAAAGATGTTTCATGAATGAGATCGATAAGATGTGATGAAATAGCTTCGAGCGGTGTTTTGTTTTAGTCTTACATCCAATATGAATGCGAGCTTGTGCAGAATAGACCTGTGTCCGTTTAAAAGCTACACGTTTTATCCCGAGTTCAATATAACGCGCGTTAAATTGTGAAACTGGTTCCATTTAAATAAAATGCATATATTAATGAATTCGTATATTGTTACTTTCAATTGGTACGGTTTGGTACAGGACTTGACTCATAAATCTGTAATTCTTAACAAAATGGCGCAATTAAATTGGCATGAAACTACTAAGGTAGCAGGTATGCAAATTGCACCTAGTCTGAAGACGCTCCATTCCTCACTTTCCAGTCAAAATCAAGATATTGAGTGTTGAGTGGTGGAAAAGTTGACAGTTTTATTCTATTGTTTTATTTTATTTATTCTATTTCTATACTGATCCACTTTTTGTAAATTATAATTTCCTTATTTCTTATAGTAGCATTGGATTACTTTATCTTAATGAACCTAGTAATTGCATTCAGACTGCCAGTATTCAAAATTAATTATTAAGTATAATTAATACCTGATTAAGATATGGGATACAAATTAAAAAAGGTATGTAGTCATATTCAATTTTTTTTTATTATCATAAAAGAAATTTGGTTCATTTTTTATAACATTACTCACAGTATAGACAGAACAAAATAAAAGAGGATAAATTGGAATAAAGTAATAAGCGATTTTTATTTATACTTACTCGTGGACTAAGTGCAATGCTTTTTCAGGATTTATAGGATAGCCTTGTATTTATTGTGGAGATCGTAATAGCTTTTACCTTTTGCGGGCTATAAATGAAGTTTCTACTGGAAGCGCGTATATAAGAAAGATTTCTATAATCACATACAATATCTATATAGCAAATAGATAAGGGACAATATAAATTAAAATTTAATATAATATAAAAACCAATATAACATAAAATAAAAAAATATAAGTTATTGAATCGTAATCGCATTGCAGTTTTTTACGTATCGCGATTTGAGGTCAGTTGAAAGCAAATTACTTTATTGCTAATGTTACGTTGAATGAAACACACGAAAGAGATTGTACGGCAAAAGAATGAATGAACGAAATAAAATATTACTATATATTTTATTTGAATTTTTCCTTATATATATATACATATACCTTACATAACTTTATAATAGTTCATGATTTAAAACCTAAAATCTTGAATGCCGTTGTAGAAACATTCCTCAATGTTAATACTCATACAAGGAGTATATGGTTGCTTATAAACTTAGGTACGTCATTAAAAAGTTGTAACTTCTCTAATGAAGCATGTTAAAAGAAAATTAGAATTTAATATAGTTAAAATTTCACCCCACTAATTAAACAAACGGCAAAGTGTGGGAGAAATACGTTTGAGATGATACACTTAAGTAACTCTATAGTTAATATAGAAATAATACCTTGTAATTTAAAAGACATTTGTGGAGAACACAAAATTTAATGATTTATTTCTCTCAGCCAAGTTCACACGAAGTGGACCTTTCAAAATAAGAATCTTTTACAATAATATTTAGAAACGTATAGAAAATTAAATGTCGGTAGGTTTCGAACGCGGGTTCGAGTTCCACTGAATTTACTAAACGATTTGAGGCGAACGTCGTGGCGCCGAGGCACATCCTCTGTAAACGCCACGATTTGTGGGTTCGATTTCCACTCGGGGAGAATGAATTATTTTTACTTTCTTCATTCTGGTAGTAAGGCAAAACGCAGCGTTGAGTTTCGCCACGCAACACGCAATGCCTCAAGTGGCGGAAAGTGGGGAACGGAGTGTCTTAACACTAGGTTCCTTCTGCTTACGGGTTCCGTCCGCCTACTCTGCTATGTGCGGGATACAGCGTGAAGCTAAAAAAATGTTTATTACAAATTAGATTTGTACTAATTTCATTTGGCAAAAAATATTCTCGAACTAAAAAATATTATGTAATAATATTTCTTAGTACGTGCATACCGCTTTTAAAAAATATAAACATCTTTATGAATAGTTCTAATAAAAGTATTAATCACGACCGCTTCAAAACGATTTATAGAGTAGACCATCTTCCACGGCTATTCTTAGCTGGCTTTTCTTTTAATTAAACCCTAATACCTTTTTATCATCGTACATTAATTTAAAAGTTTAGCATTAAGTACTTAACACCCTAATATCTAATGAATTGTAGAATTAAAAACTTTAACTTTTTCAATTTAAGTTTGGCTGTGAATTTTTCTTTTATAAGAACTTTTGTACATGTTTAAATTTTTTTTATTCAGCATTACGTCGTATTGCACATATAGCGGGATAGGCACAGAGAAAATTGTATCAAGACACTCTGTTTTTCGTTTTCTCTCCGAATTCGAGAAATTGCGTGTTGAGTGGCGTAACTCAATGTCGCTTATTGTCTTCCCTGATATAAAATAAATATAATTATTAGCTATCCCGATTGAGGAACAAATGCTACAACAATGTTCTCTAAATATTTTTACAATTTTATTTATTTTGTAAAATGCTACATTATCTCCTTCTATCTATTCTATAATAAAACAATCAAAAAAATATGAAGTCAAAGTTAAATAAGCACGTTAATCAAAAACCATGTGTAAAATTTTAGCTGATTGATGCTGGTAAGTTAGTTTATAAAGTCCTCTTTATGACATTCACATTTAGAATCTAGTCTGCTGGAGTATTACATCAGATGTAATGGATCTGTGATTTATACATGTCTCCTGTGAATTCTGACTACGCAGAAAAAAAACTGTAGGCAATATTTGCATTGTCTACAAAGTTTAGCCGGTTTTTTCGATATCCACATCAGATGTGCCAGATGTCTTCTTGGAAAATATACTTCATCAAAAAAAGCTTCGTATATTTATGGTGTATGTTTTTGATCATACTTCAAATGTTACCTAATATTTATACATCACAAAAGTATCAGTCAAATCTGCATAGGAATACGAGAGACATGCGTGTCCAAGCATATATTTTTAAAATTAAATTAGCTTCACGCTGTATCCCGCACATGGCAGGATAGGCAGAGAGAACCTTAAGTACTGTAGGAACCAAGTTTTAACACACTCATTTCCCCGGTTTCCACCTTTCGAGGCATTGCGTGTTGAGTGGCCGAACTCAATGCCGCGCTTTTTGCTTTGTTACCTGAGCGAAGAAAATGAAAATCATTCTCCCTGAGTGGGAATCGAACCCACAAATCGTCGCGTTTACAGGCAGACGCTCTGTACCCTCTGCGCCACGATGGTCCTCATATTTTTAACATGTATTTGGAACTAATTTATTATAATATACATAAATATAGTATAATATAGTCTGCTCTAAACAAATTCAATGAACTGTCAAGTGTGGGGTCACAAAATTATTACGAATATATGAATTCAAATTATATTTTTAAAAGTTAAATAAAATTTCATAGAAAATCCTCTGCTATACAAATATTTTAACATTAGTGTCAGCTCAGACATTTAAATGGTAAATTTTAAAAAGGCGAAATGTAAAGTCAGATGTAAGCAAACTTTTCAAGTACAATTTTATTTACCAATGAGTTAAAGGCAATCTGATTGTAGCTCTAGTTGTATTTACTAAAAGCATACGAGTATATCTTAATTTAGTCCCTATTTTACTAAGAGCTGAGATTCTAAGAGTTGTTTAATATATTTTTACTTTTATAGCATTTACTTTGAAGCATTTAATTTTGAATTGCCACATATTATGTTCATAGGTGTTTTGTTAAATATTAAACGTATATTAGATTTCATAGATTAAAATGATTTTTTTTTGCTTATTTTGTGTCTGACTATTAACATCCTTTATGTTTTTGATTTTCTTATTCATTAGACAAGACAAATCCTTTTTATGATTTCAGCCACTTAACACGAAATGTCTCGAAATCTGGAGGGAAACGAAGAACGGAGTAATTTGACACTAGGTTTTCTCTATGTCCACCTTGCTATTTGCCTTTTACATGAAGCTAATCATAAAAATCGATACAAGTACTAAAAACTAAATAATATATATATCTTCTACGAAGTATGACTGAACCTTATATATAACAAAAAAACAAAAAAAACAATTGAAGAAAATAAAAAATAAAATGAAAATTCCAAGTTTCAAGCTTGTGGTATATACAAGGCAATTTACAATGGATAAATTCACAACGTCGGCTGAATGAAATACCTCGGATATTTCTCTGCAATTTAACGCATTGATTGACGTTTCGTGTCGTCGTCGTGTCGTTCACATGCTGAGCGACTGGCAATCTTAAGTGTATATTTACTTCCACCGTCACAATCTCCGTTTTTTAGACTATAATAATATATATTGTTTATTTATATATGTGTTGTTTTTTTTAAAACTTATTAAAGTGTTTTATTTTTAAAAACATATTCTGTACATTTTTTAAAGGTCAATTAAACAAATTCTTTAAATTAGGCTATTTTTGACGGAATTCATTAATAAAATAGTAAAATAGATGTATATTACAAAAACTATGAATATATTATAATAATAACTGAAATGGGCCGCTGGTCGAAGAAGTCAGCACCTGTTAGAGTAGACAAGTGTGGTAAAGGATGTCCTGTAGCACAATGGACTGACGAATTAAAGAAAGTAACTTCTAGTGGACCGATATGAGCTGCTAAAAACCGGCATGGTTGGCGCTCGACTTGACGAGGAAGGACTACAGAATGGAATGATGATAAGCTGAAAGAAAATGAAAATTAGTGCTGTAATAAATCTAATACTACATATAAGTATACATTTACGTAGAGTACAGTTGTGCACGAAAAGCGTATAACGAAGCTCCCGTCACTTGTGATGCAGGATGTAAATGTTTTCCGGTCGGCAACATGTCGCGAAGGGCTGCTAGCTTTATTCATATAAAATAAATCATTTTACAAGCATTCAATATGATATTCAAATTGTATGATACAAATATATTTGTTTAAATTGTAAAGACAATACTTATATACTTTTTGTTATATTCACTCACCCTGTGCATTGATACGTGAAGCTTTTCACGCTTTGTCACGCATATACACCAAGCAATTATGAACTTGGTTCCCTGGAAACATTCTGAGTGAACATAATCAAGTAATTCACTATTGTGATTTAATAAATATACACTTACTATTGCAGCCTGTAGAAATGAACTTTTTGAGCACGATATAAAAACACATGGTAGCAAGAGTGTAATTTGTCAAAGTACAATATACATGCAAAACGTAACCGTTCTTGTGGAATAGAATATCATTCGGGAAAATAAGAAAACAGTGTTTATGAATTCAGCAGTAAGAATGTACGTACATGTGTGATTTTATGTTATGCGAGGTACAGGTGTATTTACGACATTCAAAATAAATGCCTCGAGGCAATCATGGTGTACGACTGTAAGTACGTTGGTTGTTTATTTCTCCGCTTTCCATATCATAGCTCTACGTTCTCTGGCAACAAATAGAATAAAGCGAGAGGTAATCTCTAAATATTATTTTGCAATTTTTTGCATTATTTCTTATCTAAATAGTTTGTAAATTATTATTGAAGGTAGTATATAGTAGTATGGCAGACACTAGCTAATAATTTCATTTGTGTGGACGTGAACGTAAATCCAGTTTTCTCCTGCTACCGTTGGAATTTCAGGAATTTTCAGCTTATACGCTGTGTAATATCGGCTGTGCAATTTCTGTCAATCAACTCAGTAACGGACAAGTTACTAAGTCAAATTCAAAATCAAAAAAATAAATATAGTACGAAATATATATAGGTACCTGTTAAAATCAATTTTGTTATATAGTATTAGATTTTTATGTGAGCATAGTGACCCAAATTTGCTATAAAATAATATGTATCCTTAGAGACTTTCAATAAGTGATTTATTTCAATTGCCACAGAAAAAGGTGGCAGTTTCGACGTGTGTTACTAATATTAGAGGAGGTCATCTAATGTATCCAATCTTAAAAATAAATAGAAAATCTAAAAGGATAAGAGATTTGTTTATGTAAAATAACTAAAATGTGTTTGTTTAGAGCTTGGTGGGTATAAAATTAAAAAAATTGGTCGGTCATGCACTTCCTACAAGTGGGCACTGTACACTCTTGATATTCTCTAGGCGGCGTAATATCTTTTCCCGCTGAGACTAATAACCCAGCTTACATTTTTCTCAGGTGCCAGTAAAGTACTTTATTGTATTTTAAAATATAAAAATTAACAATATTTTATTTGCTAGATAGTGGCATAAGTATTTATGGTTATTTTTATTTTTATATTGGAACTAAAATAATATTTGATATTTCAAATTGAATGCGGTTTGAATTGATTATTAATTAATTAGCAACGTTTTATTTCTTCAAGTAGATTACTATTTTAAAAATATTATTTTATTTATATTCATTATGTTGATATGTATAATTTTTTTTGATAAAAGCAAAATTATTCCATCCATTCCAATAACTTATTGGCCATTGTAGCACAGTGAGAGCGTCTTATTGTAGAAGCTAAACTGCATTTAGCGTGTAGAACGCAATGTCTTGTTCCTAGGTTCTGATAACTAAAGATAAAAACGTAAATCAATTAAATTCAAACAAATTTATAATAATTAACAATTGGCCAGGATACCTTTACTTTTATTTAAAATAAACATATAGAAATCTATTCCTACTTATTCTAACTGCAAGATACGGTACGTTACGTACCAATATCTCCTTTTTTTTCTTCATATTTTTACACTCTCTGGGATAAATATTGCGTTCTGTAAGGGCTTTACTAAAGCGCAAGAAGGACGAGGATAATAATTCGCATGTCACATTATAACCCTTATACCTTGCACGGGGCGTCTCAAGGAAGTTTTTTCACTTTCAAACTGTCATCATCTGCCACATCCTAATATATGCTGAACAGCTAATATTGCTATATCACATGTTTTTGTATAGAATAATCTAATTCAATATGAACGTTTTAAGATTTGAACTCCCAACAGTCATGCTCCTAACATGTCCATATAGCACATTTATAAAGTAATAAATCTTTAATTTTTTACTCCATTCTCCACTTTCTTTCGCAAAGTTGACAGTCTCTGACTGTGATCGTGATGTTAGAATAAATTAATTGCCAGTTCTGGCAATGGTGGCGTTGAGTTCCGCCACTCAATTTACAATTTCTGAAATTCGGCCTAACAGTGCACAAAAGCGTTTCGTGATTAGTTCTTAGGTTTACTGGATAAAACCTACAATTAATAAAAAAACGTTTTGGCTGTTGATTGGTTTAATGTGTTGAACAAAAATCATTATCTGAGTAACTTTTAGCAAAGTAAATAACTTTTACTAAAATATTATATTTTATGTAAAAATATTATTTTATAAAACACTTAATAATAGTGAACTTTGTTCATACATATATGTATGTAGCTTAGGATACGTTCAATGTTAGTCTTCATTGATGATGTGTAGAATATATTAACTTTGGCAGCGCAGCGAATATAGTCGAGAGCTGTGTTCTAGTTAAGTGATTAAGATATATACTAAATTAGCTAATCTCGTATATAGTCGTAGGAATACCAATTATTAACGTTTAATATTTTAGTAAGTAAATACGCTCAACCAATAATCTATATATCTGTAGAAATTGATTAAGTCAGAATACGAAAATAATAATTCATTAATTCTAAATAATCAGAATATTAAGATTATCACTTAAGTAGAAAGCTTTATTAATTTCCATTTTTCAATTTACCTGGTACTTATAGAGAATTGTGAGTTCGTAAAAAGAAACTCTTCAGATTTTTTATACAGTTATAGGGTATGGTCCTTCTTTCACGCTTCCTTAATGCAGAGAATCACGTCCATGTGGCAATCTCCTCCATTCAGAGCGGTTGTCGGTAGAGTAGACTGCTCAACATCTGATTGGCGCCATGCCCTCGGCAAGGGTATAGAGCTAGAGTAAATGACATCATGGTATAGTTTGCAAGTCACCGAATCGTTATACTATAAAACACAGCGTTAGGTTTCGCCATCCTATATAGAATGTATCCAAAATAGATTAAAATATTTATTCTAAAATGCAGAAAGAATGCAAACGTAAAAAAAAACTTTCGAATAGAAAATAATATTGCATTTCCATTTGAAAGAGATTATTCTGAGTACACGTCCCGACACTTATTTCCATTCACAGTCCGTTTAGCAAAAGTTTGTGCTGTAACTTTGTTGACAAATAATGAACTTATATAAAACAAGAAATAAATCTAACTTAACTTAATAAAGTCCTGTCACGTAACTGTAAAATTAATGTATTTTTGTAATATGACAGGTTCTATATTACGATATTAAATTTGTATCGCCTTCTTTTCTTAATCTGGATACAAAGCTTAGGAAGGGCTTTAGGAAGTAAATATGCTGTAATACTCTTTAGTGATGTGTACTATACCTCTATAGTTAAGTAATAAAAATTTAAACAGTGTTATTGTGTATATAATTTGCAGTAATTAGACTTTTCTCCGTTATTCTTACCGACTGTTGCAAACTCATCTATATTCATATATACTAAGCATCCTCTGTATTCACATACACTAAATGACACTATCGTTTACAGTGATTAGCTTACAATACATATGTACAGCTTCCCGCTTTTTTCGGCATAGAAAACCGTTCAATCCCCATTTTTCGCCCAATTTCCGAGATATTACGTATTGAGTGAACAATCATTTGTATTCCTCTGTGGAATTCGGACCCGCAACTACCGGATGTTATTACGTATGCGCTACGATGACATAAAATAATGCTAGTTATTTTAATAAAACTACAGCTCCATACAGACATCCAATTATATAAAGTTCATTTAAAGCGCATAACGCAGTTTGAAATACAACGACATTTAGCTTTGTAGAGTCACCAGGGATATCATTTCCCATTCGTTTGGAAAATCGCTACTGTTCATATAATTTGTGACGCTTAAGTACACTCTTGATGTATGGTCTAAGTTATCATGATTTTATATTATACTAAAAGATAACTATTATTATTATTATTGAAGCCATTGGCGCAGTAAGACAGTGCGATTATTAGGGGTTCGAGCCCAATTTTTTTTTTTTAATTTATTTTCATTACTCTGCTCTACTTAGACGTGGGTTTGGGTTTTGCCACTCAACACACAACGTCTTCAATTTGGTTACAAAGTGACGAAATACTCTTAATACACTACAATAGGTGAAAGAAAGAATAGGAGATGAGAAAATGGGGGAGAGCAGGAATCCAGTTAAAACAAGGAAGTGTTAATAAAATTTCTACAAATATATCTTTTTATATATCTTTCATAGAATATCGACTCTTGGCTACGTCTGGGTTTGTCAATTTTACAGGGTTTATGTTTACATCAATATATGATTCCCAGACTTGAGGTAACAGTCTGTTTAAAATTACAATTATGCCAATACAGTGTTATTTATAATGCCACCTACGAAATTTATAAGTTATTTTATTCATTCACCATTAAAATTGGTTGAATGCTATAATGAATATCGTTTTCGATATTAAAATTATAATAATTGGTTTAATAAATACGATATTAAACGGCAAAATGTATATCGCCTGTTCGAAGTTAACACATTTATGTAATTGTACCGTTGTACAGCGAACAAATACTTTTATTTTCTGTATAATAACTATAGCTAATTTATTTTATTAAAATCAATTTGCTCCATTTGCCTCGTTAATAGGGAAAAGGATTATTTGAAAGCAAATTATGATTTTTTTTTCCGCTTCACGTTATATTTAGGAGAGACTTTGTGTCAACACACTTCGTTTCGTTCTATACTTTATGCCCGAATTCGAAGCACTGCGTTTTAATTGGTTGAACTTATCAACGTACTTTGTGTAAAAAAAAGTAGAGTTAAAGTTTTTTTAAGCATTTTATAATAAGATGTTCTAGAACTTAGTTTTTTATATCATCACAAAATCCTAACTGTACTTGATATTTTTTGGTCGGAATCCATCTTATTATTTCTTGTAGTGTGACTATTGTGGTTAAATACAACAAATACAAAAACACAGAATACTATTTTACATCCTGATGTATGTCCATCTCATGCTTGATAGCTATACGAACAGAAAGGCGAAATAATATAAGAATACTGAGCGCTTGTTTTTATAAGTGGGAATATTGGTATCATTATGTAACAAAGTATAATTTAAAAATTAGAGTTATGTGTGTGTATTCATACCGCCGCTTTTGTAAAAAGACAACACGCAGCGATGAGTTCTGCAGTGGCACAACGATGAGTTCTGCATGTTGAGTGTAACATGCGATATCTCAAAAATTGGACGTAAAGCGGGGTACGGAGTGTCTAAATAAGAGTATCTGCCTATATGATAGTACGTACACACATGGTTCTTACTGATGGACAGACGGACACACTAACGGTTACTAACTTATAAGGGTATTAAGGTATTGCGTGTTGAGTGGCGGAACTCAACGCCGCGCTTTGCATTGTTGCCAGAGCGAAGAAAATGAAAATAATACATTCTCCCCGAGTGGGAATGGAACCCACAAACCGTCGTGTTTACAGGCAGACGCTGTGCTTCTGCGCCACGACGGCCCTCATTTCACTAAATATTAGAAGAATATTTTATTACATTAGATATTCATACGAATAATTTCTCTCAAACAATTTAAATTGTCCTTCACATGACTGCACGAGGAATACAATATAAAGCTACATACTCTCATATTTTATCATGTTAGCAGAATATACACTCGTGAAATATGTACATGCATATGCAAATATAATTGTACACGAACCTAACTGCTCCTAACAAAGTGGTACAGATGGACATATATATATACATATATTACTTTTATGTAGATTCATCCCACTGGCCCGCTCGGGTAATTGACAATGCTTGCTGCAGATGCTGGAACATGGAATCTGTTAGTTTAATTGCTGAAAACGACTGAGTTCAACTTATTAAATTGTACGAGTATATACTGACTTCACTTTACTATTTCTAAATAACGTGAGTTCTGGTTTAAGTTATTTTTGTTTTGATTGAAAGTGTGTTAATTTTTTATGATTTTTACTTTATTCGGCTATGTTTGTTAAACGTACGTGAGGTTCTTGGATTCAAATTTAAAATCTTAAAATTTCACTTAGCATATCTGCCAATATGTTGTAAACGAAGTGTTCTATGATTGGCTCTTTCTGCCAACCTGTCACGATATGTTTAATTTCCTTGTTCATGTGTTGAGTGTCGTTTTCTTAATAAATATACACGAATATAAATGTAATTGGCAATTACAAAATATTTGAATGTCGTCATCTAAGTAGTGGAGGAGGAATGTAAACAAATGCATTAGCCAATTATAAAAACGAATTAGTTAGAGGTAGGTAGAATATCTATTTTACCTACTCCAAACCAGAAGACAGGCGTGTTTTCAAATCGAGCTTTGTAAATAAACTTATTTACATAGCACGATTTGTAAATAAAAAATAGTACATTTTTAAATGAATAGTAAATATTTAAATCACATTGTATATATTTTTATGTTACGTTAGACATGACAATTATGTTATTTATATTTATAATTGTGATAAAAAAGTATTCAAGCGAGCTTAATAAAAAATTAAATCACGAGGTCCTCATCTCACTTCTATACCTCACTGTACCACGGTACCGTGAGGTATAGGAGTGAGGTAACTTGACTACGTATGGCGCGATTGAAACGCGATGATCGCAAATCTATCCCAACTAAGCGGAATGCATTATTTTCATTTTCCTTGCTCTGGCAAAAAAAAAACAAAAAGGTGTTCAATTCCTCCATTTAACATGCTTGTGCTCCATTTAACATGCAATGTTATGTTCGTCTTTTGACATGAAAATATAATGAAAAAAATGAATAACATGATTATACTTTAATGCAAATATTTTCATCCTATACCTAATAGTCAACTGACATTAACTAAGAACCTTAGAAAGAAGACTATGAATAACCTCTTTTTGGCATTATGGCGAGATGCCCAAAGATTCAAAACTCTGTATGTTAAAAAGCTTTTATTTTAAGCCCCTTTCTCACGTTTTCACTTCATGACGCTTTTGTTGGTATAATAGCAGTTATTACCTTATTTTCTGTTCACTTTATATCCATAAGTAATGAAGACATTTTGATGAAACAGAAACGTGCTGTGAAAGGAAGTATTTCATACTGGCACTTGACGTTATTCCCAATCTTGTAAGAGCGTTGGTATCTTCTATGAAATAAAAGGAAATATTTTTTTGTTCCTTGAAAAAATAACTATGACGAGCAAGGAGAGGTGCGAATTCATAAATATCGTATCAATATTTCGTACTGTCAGGATTAAATAGGGGGAAAGTGGAAATTGAAGCGGAAAAGTCAATAATATAACAGAAGTTGCAAATAAGAAAAACTCACTTACTAACTTCTTTTATTATGGACGAAATTTGACAACAGCTTATTTGGAACTGTCACATCCATATATATATGGGATATATGCAAAGCTAATAAAGCTCTTTTATATTAAAATGATACCAAAATATTCTTAAAAGTAAAACACATTTTGTCCCACCGCATCGCATGAGCCGTTTCATAATGCTTAGTCCTTATTAAAAGTTTGTATGCTAAATAAACTTTATAAATCTTGTTATGCGAGGGCAACAAAAGTTCAGTTGCAAACCGTGTTGGAGCTTTTTGTCAAACTCTTAATTGATGCTTATTTAGATTTGGATAAGGTTATGTAATTTACACGAATTAATTCATTCGCTTATTGGATAATTTAATCTACACCCTTTATTTGACAACGAGGAACCTCCAGTGTGCTGAATAGTTATTCGAAGGTCTATTCAATGCTTCGTGAACTAACGGCAAACTTAAATTACCATTATTGTACAAAAGACATTATTCTTTTATTATTATTAAAAAAATACTTAAATTGTGATGCCATCGTGGTGAAGTGGGAATGTGTCGTAGGAATATTTTTTTTCTCTCTAATAAGATAAAGAGCGGCGTTGAATTTGACCATGACAATGTGCTTCGACAATAGGTTCGCATAAGTTGAATACAAGTGTAATGACAAGACTCGTGTTCAAGAAGTGTTTAATTATAAACTACATCGTATTAAAAAAAATAGTAAAATTTTCTTCTAATACATATGATACAATTTTTACATATCAAAACAATACTATATTCAAAAAACCGTACAGAACTATTACCAAGTATCATACATTGAAGTTGGAAAAACATGAGGCTGTGATGCATTTCCAGCGAACGCTCTCGCCTCCGGGGGCGGAAGGAATACCCGTAAAACGCGCACGGTCTCATGGGACTCACTGTCCCGGTTTATATAGTGTTGCAATCTGAAACTTCACGTGCTGGTTAAAGTGCACCTAATTAAAGAGTAAATGGATTTTGTATTTTACTTTAACAATCACTTATGTTATTTAAAATATTAATTTTTAAATGCTTTTTTTTACGTATTTATTAAGCATTTGTGCACTAAACAAAATTTGTAATATAATCAAATAGTAAAAGAAATATTTTTGTATATTGAATATTTTCACAAAAATATTATGTAGGAAGACGTAGAAACAATAATACAATATGAATATTTTCTTGATTTTGAAAGTGTTAATCCACACTAAGGGTACAAAAAGTACGTAAAGGAAACATAAAAATTTTAACACAGCGGGATTCGAACCCGCGCCTCATGGAAACCGTCCAAGCGCTCGAAATTTTTATAGGCTTTATTAAAACGTATTACGTGGTTAGCCTCTATGTAGGGGGATTTTTACAAATTTCCCCTACCTGTAAATTATTACTTTGAACAACCATTTGGCAAGAGGGAGTGCTATTTTTATTATTAAATATTTTACTGAATTTTAAAGTCCAGTCCAGGCCGGAAGTTTTTACATCCACACTAAGGATAGAAAAAATACTTAAAGAAAACATATAAAAATTTGAACGCAGCGGATTTTGAAACATTTTTATATGTTAAAAATATGTTAAATAACAGCTATATGTACCAAATCTAGGCTTTGATTAGGAAAATACTAATAAAAAAAGTTGATAAGCTTAATTTGCGGTCGTATCCACTCATTTTGTATGAAACGAATGACAAATATACGCTTGTAAGTATTTATTTTTGTGTTCATCCATTTGAATAATCAATTTTGAGATTTTCCCCTTTTTATATATACTAGGTAAATGAAGTAAAATTAATAGGAGTCGACAAACTTATATTTGCGGTCATTTTATATGAAATAAACTACAGTATAAGCTTGTAATGATTTTTTCTTGGCATATATGTATAAGTTTTAACTTATCACCAAATTTTATAACTCTAGGTCAACGAGAAGTAGGTTCTGTAGGTTTTGATTACGCGGAGATTCTTGATTCGTCTTATGCTTCAAGAGGTTATCGGTTTGGATATTTGATATTAAAACCAGCTTGAGTCCTCTACGTCATTTTGAGAAAATAGTCTATACAGACGGACAGACAGACGGATGGACGGACAACAAACTGATCCTATAAGAGTTCCATTTTTTTCTTTTGAGGTACGAGCGCCTAAAAACAGCATGATCGATATTTTGACAAATTAAATCAAATTAAGTCAAAATCTTATATATAACTAAAATAATAATTGAACGTGAAAGTGGAAACAGTTTAAACCCAAACCCGTTTACGAATGGAAATCCTGTGTCAAGGGTCACAAAGTCCACAACAACAAATTATGGGCATCTTCTATTTAGAAATAAATATATTATCATGTTTATTTATTTTTTTAGCTTCATACCTAAATCTTGTATATAGCAGACTATTATCAACTTTCCAGTTGTTCACAGTCAGATGTTGTCATTGCATTGCGCTACAAAGTCATTTATCGCCATATTTAAGAAACAAATGGGTTTCGTTATGTTGTTTTCATCAGTTACGCAGCAGATCTCAATGAAAATCAATTTAGGCTCTACTTCCCTGGTTAAAGGGGATTAATGAGTAACACCACCCCACCTAACTCCATCCAGCAAACAGTACTGAAATATCAGGTTAAATTAAGGTTTAATGATAAAATCATATCAAGCATCCATTTAGTTGTCTGAATTAATGAAAATAGCTTATGAAGTATTTAATTGTATAAATAACATCATTATGAGTTCAGTTCAGGTGAATTCAATTGAAGTAGGGCTGTAAATAAATACACTCATTGGGGTGTAAGTAATATAATTGTGGGAAAGAGTAAACGAACCAAGAATATACGATAGCTTTTCCCTTTACGAATTTGTACCTACAGACTATATATATAATGTACACTTATTACATATTCTAAATTTAAAATTGTTTTTTTTTCATTGTTCATTGCAAATTTAAGGCCGAGTCAAAATAGTTTATATATTTTAATTCAAAATTAAAAGCATTACGACATTTCTGGAACTAGATTAAATCGCTGCTTACAGAAATAACTAACAAGTAATTATATTATAATATTCTGATTACTGTGTTAAGATCCACCATTAAGCGCGACATTTTAAAAATTAGGTGAGATTGTTAAAAGGAATCATTTAATATTAGATTCTTTCCGCATATTCGTATAGTTTAATAGCATTAAAAGTTAAATTATTTTGATGTATTTTATATTTAAAATAAAAACAGGTTAAAAACTATATTTATATGCAAATCATATAACAGCAAACTATATAATTATTCTCTACTTCATACTTTAATATAGCTCGCAGAATAACACGAATAGACTGAATTTGGCGCGATATGGAAAAGGTAGCATAAAGTTGCCTCATATTTTGTAAAATTCTACGAAACTTTGCCAAAAAGTGCTTTTTGACTGTAAATTAAGTACTGTTCAAAGCGAGCGCGAAATTTCTATCGCAATCAACACAAGCATAGTTCGAGAATTTAAAAATATCCGTACGAAGCTCATTTAGACGGTTTGCAAGAATATTTTGTATGGCCTTGTTAAAATTTCATTAAATAAAGTCAACTTTTTCGTGTACAATTATGGTTTTTGCTAATAGCACAACATAATATTATATATATATATATATATATATATATATATATATATATATATATATATATATATATATATATATATATATATATATATATATATATATATATATATATATATATATATATATATATATATATATATATATATATATATATATATATATATATATATATATATATATATATATATATATATATATATATATATATATATATAGACAAGGATAATTGAAAAAATGAAATACTGCCACAATATAAGTGGAATATACAAGTAATCCGACAATGTTAATAATGTAACAAAACAAACTCGATTTAATATTTTATATATCGAAATTTGTGTTTCAGTTTTTTTATATAAAAAAAAAACATATTTTTTGAATAAAATTCAGTAAAAAAGCTATATATGAGGAATATATTTTATTACTTTGCTTATATATATTCATATCTTTTTTAATCCGTATAATAGAGCTTGAGTTATACATATCCGACAGCCCTTCATGACTTTGAACGTGTGTAATTATATATATATATATATATATATATATATATATATATATATATATATATATATATATATATATATATATACATATATATATATATATATATATATATATATATATATATATATATATATATATATATATATATATATATATATATATATATATATATATATATATATATATACTAAATACTAAATACTAAATACTATAGTGGAATATTGAGTGGGATATGAGATATTTGTAGAACTAAAATTAATAGCTATTATTCTATACACATTACTCGTTGTTAACATCTTTTGTTGGTAATTTGTAATTGAATTTTCTGGGCAAAAGATAAAAAAAATGTTTTAAAAATGCGAGTTAAATTTGTATCAATAGTTTTATTTTGTATCATTTTCACCTATACTACTATACCATATTACTACTATATACAGAGATAACCTAGGGTCAAGACATTCTGTTTAATATTTTCTTCTCGAATTCGACGCTCTCAGACAAGTGCCGAGAAGCAACGTGGCATTTTGTCTTACTAGAATGTGTTGCTACTTAGGTATCGTACTGCCGTCGATATTTTAATTCTATTAGTATCTCTTGGTGTGCTTATACTTACTGACCTGTTTAACCGTATCTTGAATACTGGAAAGATGCCACATCAGTGGCGGCAGAGCTTTATTATCCCTATTTACAAATTTACAAAGGATGTGTTCAACATTGCGGTAGTTATAGGGGCATTAAGATTATGAGCCACACCATGAAGCTCTTCGAGCGCATAATCGGCCTCAGGCTCCGCCAAGAATGTACTGTCTCTGAGTCTCAGTATGGGTTTCAACCAGGATCAAGGCACTATGGACGCCATTTTTGCCCTCAGAACTTTGATGGATGAACTTTTTGGACCTGCAGAAGGCATTTGACTGTGTGCCACGTCAGTGTATCTGGTGGGCATTGCGATCCAAGGGGATCCCTGAAGCCTATATTGAGGTTATCAGAGATATGTACAACGACTCCGCTTCAGTGGTTAGGACCGCTGTTGGCGACACCAAACCCTTCCCGATTACAGTACGGGTTCACCAGGGCTCAGCTCTTAGTCCGTTCTTATTCAATGTAGTGCTGGATACTGTCTCGGCTCACATCCAATGCCAGCCTCCGTGGCTGATGATGTATGCCGATGACATAGTACTCATCGACGAGAACTGACTGATGCTGGAGCGTAAAGTGAACGCCTGGAAGGGTGCGCTTGAGAACGGTGGTTTCAAACTGAATGTGTAGTTGGCCTAGAATGTGTAGTATTGTGTCTGAACGAGTACTTGGCTTGCGGGAACCCGGATTCGAGCATCATCCATATCGAGCCTGAGCCAGCCGTTAAGTCGGAGAAGTTCAGGTACCTTGGAGCCGTTATGCATGAGTCTGGAGGCATCGACCACGACATCCATGCCCGTATAAACGCTGCCTGGGCCAAATGTCGGGAGGTCATTGGTGTAGTCTGCGATAGCAGAATTAGAAGAACCCAAAGAACCCAAAATTACAATTACAAAAATATTTCCTAAAATTTAATTTACTTCCTATTATTTATATTAATTACTTTATATTAATTACTATTTGAAAAAATTTAAATGATAAAATTTGATAAACTTTTCCAGCTCAAATTTTGTTACGCGTATAATGTTTCATTATAGAATGAACTGACCAGAGTTAGGTATAGGGTTAATTTGTACGTAGGTTGAAGTAGGAACGAGAGGTATAACAACGAATTCTCTACATAATTTGTTGAAAGATCTTGGCCTATTTAGAACTAGAATCAATTTGTTTTTAGGACGCACTTTAAAGGCGGCAAATTTAGTTAGGTAGCGGGAGGACCTCGGACGGTAGTCAATGCAATGGTCAATGCATTTTAAAGAGGCCCCTTTAAACCTACACTTGGGTCGCAAGTCCCAGAAGGTTTTCTTGCCCTGACCTCCTATTCCTACAACGCAATGGGCCCGGCAACCGGACGGTGAATCCATGGAATGCTAAGTAGTTTCACCTCTGGCGTATGCGTACCTTAAGTTTTTATGTTTTAAGTGTTTCTATGAGTTCTATTCGTTCTTGTAAAAAAAAGTGCAGCGTTAAGTTTCACTATTCAACACGCAATGTCTCGAATGTGGACGAAAAATGGAGAACGGAGTGTCTCGACATTAAGTTCTTTCTACCTACATTGTTATATACAGGATACGGCGGGGGGAGTTGACTTTGAAGAATTATATATCCACTTCAAAATATATGAACTTAGAATATCTCATAACAAGTAGACTTAAACAGCTAAGTCCAATATAAATTACACTATCAACTCAGGAAACTATAGATTGTTCTAATTTTCTTGGTAACATTGTGAACACTGTTACAGTCATCATGATATTTCTAAAGGAATTATATATTTGTCTTTGTTAAGTACTAAATGTTAAAATAATTCTTATAGTAAAGTGCTAAATTAGATTAAATTAGCTAATTCCTTATGTATATATATATATATATATATATATATATATATATATATATATATATATATATATATATATATATATATATATATATATATATATATATATATATATATATATATATATATATATATATATATATATATATATATATATATATATATATATATATATATATATATATATACATAAGGAATTAGCTAATTTAATCTAATTTAGCACTTTACTATAAGTATTTGACTTTACTATATAGATCTTTCAACAAATTATGTAGAGAATTCGTTGTTATACCTCTCGTTCCTACTTCGACCTACGTACAAATTAACCCTATACCTAACTCTGGTCAGTTCATTCTATAATGAAACATTATACGCGTAACAAAATTTGAGCTGGAAAAGTTTATCAAATTTTATCATTTAAATTTTTTCAAATAGTAATTAATATAAAGTAATTAATATAAATAATAGGAAGTAAATTAAATTTTAGGAAATATTTTTGTAATTGTAATTTTTGGGTTATTATGCATACCGTTATAAGAAGTTTGTGTGTTGCAATGAAAGTATAATAAAATATTGAAAATACTACTAAAAGTTAGAAGTACAAGTCTGCTAATATTCTGCGCACGTGAGAATATCTCAAAGCTTTACGTGTAAGTCCCTGAACTAGCGGTATATGTTTATAAAGCTCCATAGCGCTAAAGGAAACCGTAGGTTGAAGTAATCTAGTGATAAGACACTCCATTCCAGGCATTGCGAGTAGAGTAGCGGAACTCAACGCCGCGCTTTGCCTTGTTGCCAGAGCGTAGAAAATGAAAATAATTCGTTCTCTCCGAGTGGCAATCGAACCCACAGACAGGCAGCCAACATTATGAATATGGATAATAATCCAGTACATATTATAAATTTTCAGGTATAGAATTGACTTATCAATTTTTTTATTCCATATATAGATAATAGATATGACTTAAGCTTTATCTATACATTGCTGCATCATTTATTGAATTTGATAAAATTTATGTCAGGTTAAAATTGGAAAATAATAAATAAATGGCTTATTTCAAATTCAGTTGTAATGGCCCCGCGGGGTTTGTATAAACACTGTACAGTAGAACTGTTTGGACACCGTGTTATACCATTGTTTTTTCCGTATTCTACTATTTTTCTACTTTACACAAACGATGTGAAGCTGTTTTTTTTTTATAAAGAAATGAGTAGCTATTTCACGTGGGACGTTATTATTACTTCAAATTTCGTTTTTATATGAAATCTACATCGTTAATCTAATAACACATTTATGATGCTGTTGCTACAAGCGTATCAAGGTATGAGTTCAAATTCATTTCCTTTCTTAAGAGATAATTTAGTTATTACAATAATTAAATACAATTTTGGTAAAATTGCATTTTAAAGTCAATACTTTTAGTTTAATTCTTATAAAAATTTTCTATGTTAATTTATGACAATCTAAAAAAAGGACGAATACGAGCTGTACTTAATCTTGTTACAAACTCTCGTCTATGGTCGTTTATAAGGATTTGTAAGCATTTACAGCTTAATAATAGGGGCTTGAGGAATGGTGATGGGACACATGAACTATCAGGCGGAGTATCAAGTCAAAATGAATGTTGTAAATTTTGTTGGCAGTATATTGCTTTAGAACGCACAATATTTGTGAGAGTACATGCAGGTGTGTGTATAGGAAGCTTTGTCCTTGTATTCTTTATACCTGGTTTCTTGCTAGGAATTTTGTGAAACGACTTGTGCTTTCCAGTGAAATTAGTCATTAACATACTTGAAGTTAGAAGATTTTCAAGAATGTTAATGGAATAGAGCGTTTTTGGGTTAGTTGAAATTGTAAACAATTTAGTTTTATATACCAACAATATTTTTTTTTTAAATATGAAAGTAGATTTGCTACTTATAAAGATACTTTTAATTTAATATTTTAATATAAATGGTTACAGTACTTTTATGTAATTCAATTATATGTATTGTATAATTAATAACCTTATCTAGTTACTACTTATTTTTTTTGCTACTGGGAGATTTTCACAATATTCGCAAGATACCACAGATGTTATTACTATATTCATTTGGAAACCTAGTTTAAGCTTCACACTGTATCCAGGATATGGCAGAGGGAATCGTAGGAACCGTAGGCTCAAGTAACCTAGTGTTAAGTTGCCTTTGCCTTGCTGCCAGAGCTAAAAAATGAAAATTATACACGCATAGCAATGTCTTCAGAGGGAAATTAGTAGTAAGGTACTCCATAATCTGTGCCGTTAAAGACATTGAAATTTAAATGGCAGAACTCAACACTGTGCTTGATTTTATTACCAGAGCGAAATAAATTGAAAACAAATCATTCTATTTTAAAGGGAATTAAAAGGCATAAGAAATTATTATCTGTATCTTCAATACTAAGAGCCCACAGCAAAGTGTTTCCAGCTACAAAATCTTTTATGATGTAAGAATGATGAGAAATAAACATTGAGAACAACTCGCCTAGTGTACATGAATAAACTATATTCTATTGAAGTCTGATAGATTTCTATTGGGATGTATCGACATAAAAAATGCATTCGAATAAGCCGAGACGAGGCTCGTCGGCCCGCATTTGTACGTCGATACCACGCTGTAGGTACTCGTATGTCTCCATTTCGAGATACAGAAGCTCGTGAATTTTAAAACGCAAAACATTATTTCCAATTTGTTAGGGGAACAATTTCTTGTACATTTTTAGTGGTGATAAAAGTTTTACTATGATTTGTAAGGTCAGCAGCGACGTAGTGACATGGTGTTCCGAGTATTTATTTTTTAAATATTCTTTTTTAGTTTCACGCTGTATCCTGCTCTTAACATGGTAGGCAAAGGAAACCGTAGGCAGAAGGAACGTAGTGTTAAGATACTTTCGAAGAACTGCGTGTTGAGTGGCGGAACTTAACGCGGTGCTCAACCTTGTTATCAGAGCTTAGAAAATTTTGAGAGTGGGAATCGAACCCACAAACTATTGCGTTTACAGACAGACGCTGTGCTTCTACGCCACGACGGTCTTTTTATTTTTTAAAATAGCTTTTCTAAGGTTTTCATATTTTATTTAGCTTTAATAAAAAATGAAAACTTTGCAAATCGTGGCACACATTTTATTGTAAACGCACACATTTTATTGCACACATTTTATTGTAAACGCGTTGTGGGTCGATTCTCATTCAAAGTAATATAGTATTTCATAACCTAGGCTCTGATAAGAAAAGAACGTGCGGCGTTGAGTTCAGCAACTCACACGCAACGTCTGGAAAATCGAGCGGAAAGTGGAGATTGGAGTATTAATATTTAGATTTCCTCTAACAACCAGGTAACTGGCGAGAAAAAGCCTGAAACTGTTTTTTTTGTTATATTTTTGTTTGTCACTGATAGCCGAAAATTTATTACTCTAAACTACTCGTTGTTTCAAAATTATTAAACAGCCGTCAAAATTTTCAAATTTGAAAGTATAGTCCTCTTGAAAATTTGTTCAAAATCAGTTTAATAATTCATTCTATAAATAAGTCGTAAAAGTTGTAAGAGGCGGCCGACAAGTTCAGTAATAAATTATCCAAGCACTCGATACAGCCGGCTATGCATTCATAACTGTTAGCATAATTTTTATTTACGATGCAAGTTTTCTATTAGGGATCATTGTGTGATTTTTTAAGTCATTTTTTAAATTTTATATATATATATATATATATATATATATATATATATATATATATATATATATATATATATATATATATATATATATACATATACATATACATATATATATATATATATATATATATATATATATATATATATATATATATATATATATATATATATATATATATATATATATATATATATATATATATATATATATATATATATATATATATATATATATATATATATATATTAAAGTTTTAATTTGCCAAATGTTTATTTTTAATAATAATAATCTGCTTTTAGCGGAAATTTGGGAAAATCAAAAGTGAGTTTTACCAAACATATAAGATAAAATATAGAGACATAACTAGATGAGCACGTATGGCTTAATAGTCAGAGTTGCTTGGATTGTCTCCAAATAGCGCGGGTTTAAATCTCGTTAAAACGTTTAAAGTAGTATTTTCTAAAATAGCTACCATCTTATCACATTTGGCATGAACATACATATATGTATGTTGTTGGTCCATAAATATATCTCCTTGAAGATATTGATAGCAACTCTACTCAGAATAAGTTATTCATTTAATCCAAATCCAAATATACATACCATATTTCCAAAAAATGGTAGAAAAGTAGGCAAGGTAATTTGCCAAAACAAGGAATTTATTTATTTTCATTAGGGTTTAACGCTTTTCATCAAACAATATTATATAATATAAAGTAGGTATGTTAAAAATATAAATTCATAATAATGATTAAAAAAGATCATTTCAAACTTTATTAAGTTATTCTATAATTAAAATATTCATTGAAAAGATTTACCTAATTTGTTCCCATTGTATAAAGAGGTATTCAAAACTTTAATCTGCTTCAGTTTACTCGAACTCTCTGACATAGATTCTTAAAGAACTGAATGCGATTGTTCTACAAGTTGCGATTCTGCAACGTAGGTAACGTCGCAAACTCGTTCCGCCTTTCCAATTACAGTCAACAACCAAAATGTGCGAAATTACAATTTTGTAAAGTTCTAAGTTTTTACTGTTATCGCAGATAAAAAGAATAGTTGTATGCATATATATACATATATATATATATATATATATATATATATATATATATATATATATATATATATATATATATATATATATATATATATATATATATATATATATATATATATATATATATATATTTATATATATGTACATCTTGTACTATGCCTCCCTGAGGCCCGATACATATAACTTTTCATTAATTCAAGGAATATTTATATTTATAAGATTCAAATATTCACTGAAATGTAATATTTCCAAATAGATGAAAATGCACAAGTGAATAAGTTCAAAATATATATGCGCATATTGCAGGCATGTTATAGCTTGTGTTTGTTGTTATTGGAAATGGATAAAAACACAGTTTTGAATTGATGTAACTGTTATTTTACTAATCTATATAATAAACAAATATTGCGTCTGTATATGAAATATTTTTACTGCGATATAAAAACATTAACAGAATATAAATCTATGGTATTTTTAAATTTTTGTCTCTTGTTTGTCCGTTTGGAAAAGGATAGCAGTCCGTAGGGTGGTAAGGATCATTAAGTCTACACCAAAGAACTTGCGGGCGTCGACTAGTTTCCAACATAATTTTTTCCAGAGGGAAAAAAAGTAATCAATCTCCACCCAGACCTCACACAGCCCCACTACGCCGTTAAGCATAAAATACAAATAAAAGAATTCAAATTACGACAACTGTATCAAAATTTCCGACGCGAGTGTCCAACATTTTGATTATTCATTATAAGATGCTTTGAATATTCCAGTCAGTAATCCTCGGATACCAAATGCTTGGAAAATTTAAGACACAGAAGAATTAGTTATTTATCGTTTACCGTAGAGACTTAGCGAGCGATTGTTTTTAATATTTTTATTATTTGTTCCAGCGGTGTATTGTTATACGGCCTTTTAAGTGATTTAGTACATAGTAAATTTATTGTATCTCATACAATTTTGAATTTAATGCATATATTTTTATAGTGCTCCATATTTCTGTCATCTCGCTACTTACTGGTGTCACCCACTTTCACAGGTTGGCTGGAAGAAATCTTTTCTAGAGATAAGTCCACCTTTTGTAATTATGTAACTATGTTTGTACTTAACATCTGTCTAACTGCACTTAGCCCAGACTTCAATATCCTCAGTGGATAGTCCATTGGCTCTCATATCCTGCATCACGACATCCATCCATTTCTTCCTTGATTGTCCGGGGGGTCCAACTCTAGAGGCAGATATATCAAGGCACTTTCCACCGACATAGTTTTAAGGCTGGCGCATAGCGTGGCCATACCATCTGAGGCGACACTTGGAGCTTATCCCTTATGTTACGGACTCTTAGACTACCTCGAACGAATGTGATGCGTTTGCAACAAATTCATTCAAGGTAGTCTTTAAATTTATTTTTTAAACATGTACAGTGTAACTTATTGTTAGTGGGTCATTATTACTTCATGAGTTATACTCAATGACGTAATTTAAAATAATTATAAACAAAAGTTTTTGATTTACAACATATTCTTTTAATAACAGATAAAATTATATTCCATGTTTGGTATTCTCTTGCTCTTATATGAACTATTAAACTACTACAAGCTTTAATTTGTAAAGTAATGTTGCTTTTATGGTGTAAGTTTTATGATCTATCATCATTGTTTCATTAAAATATGATGATAAAGAAACCGAGACAAATAATAGGAAGTATAAAAAAGAATATTTTCTTAAAGCAAGACAAGTTGTTTTGTCAATGGGAAAACTTGAAAACACTGTAATTTACTTGCATAAAGCTTTTAAGAATGTCAAAGGAAGAAGTGCTTTTGCAGTTTTATATAGGACTGCTAGCTAAGCTTCATTCATTTATATTAATCCAAAATAATTTCTTTTTCGCTGAATGTTTTGAACCATTTTGATCTTTTTAATCTGTTGTTATTCTGTTAGTTTAATAAAAAATAATATTTATAGGATAAACATTAATATTTTCTATAAACGGACACGTATTTTAACAATCTATTTCATTAAAAAGTAATATTGTCAGCTTCACAGGGAAGGGTTGGCAGCAAGAACCCTGTGTCTAAATATTAGGTTCTCTGCTTTCCGTCTGAGTTCAAAGTATTGCGTGTTGGCCTGGAATGGCCATTTCAGCACCTCCGGGCGGAAAGCGAGAAGAATTCGAAACCACAATCTAATCTAATCTTTGTGTTTAAAGTCAGGCATTTTGTCACTGCCCCATGACAGCCTCAGAATATATGATAAAATAAAATAAAAAAAAACTGAAATATAGTTTTAACATTATTAAATAAATATGTGCGTAATGTGTGCGTGAAATAAAATTCATTGATTACATAACAACATGTTATTAATTTTTTACATAAATTGTATAAAATATCGAACATATTTATGTTAATATCGATTTTAGTTTATATTTCACATTTGATTCTTGATTAGTTAGATAGGTCAATTTACATTTATAAATAATAAAAGTAGGTTATATATCATACATATAGGTATACAAAAGATTAAATTTTCGGATAAATTGAACAAATGTTTAACAATAATGTTTGTAACACTCGAAGGGTTTTGTATAGAAAAAGTTTTCATGTTATCCATTTTGCTCTAACGCGTTTCATAGCTCATCAATTTTTACGGTAATAAAAAAATTGTTACTCCTGGGCATTTGAATAAAGAGAATCGTTCATATTTTTTAATTAAATAAAAAAATATTGTTAGCGAGCATTTTTACACTTTATTATTATTATGATTTACTTCCTTATCTTTTCGGATTCAGAATAAATCATGTAAAAACGCGAGACCATCGTAACCCATTTGGTCAGGGTCTGACTGTAAGAGCGATGACAGTGAGTTTGATCTCCATTTTGAATTAAATTATTTTCATTTTCCCGCTCTTAGAAGACACGGATTTAGTTTCCGCTCTTCCACATAGTGTCTCAAGTCTCTCAACCCTCTCTCTTAGATGGAAAGTGAACTACGAAGTATCTAAGCACTCTCTTTTAGTACCCTATCTCTGAATTCTTTTGATATAATGTATAAGTACGCTCACTCAGGCATACAAACACACACATGTTTGTGTTTGTGTGTGTGAACCACGTAAAATATACATGATCTTTTTGCTTTTAATGCTTGGAATTGATTTTAAAAGATTTCTGGAGGAGGGCGTTAATGAGTACAACACAGTTTTTTTTTAATGTAGTCCTTATCGAACATTATTTTTTTATTGTAGTTTACAGTCTTAAAAAGCTTGAGATGTTTTTATTTTAATACATGTTGAATTAAGAATTTATCACTTAGCTTAAACAAGAAGACATCTTCAAATTTAAATTTTAGCAAAATTATCAATTTTATTTCTCTAATAAATCTGTACATTTGGGGTAACGACGCTCGGTATGAATGGTGTTGGTCGATTGAAATTCAATTACGTTCGGCGGTGCGTATTTATCTATTTCATTGTTACGGTCAGAGGGCAAAGAGTCTCAAACACAAATTATAATTTTATTTGCTTTTGGTTTATTTTATTTAGGTAGCACAATTTAATTGTTTACTTAATTAATTTTTTTTTCAGCTACGTGCAGTAGGCAGGGAGATATTTAGCAGTTTCACGCATTTTCCCGCGTAGCACTTCAATCTTTGCTTTGCATTGACATTGTGTTTCTAATTAGAGTGTGGAAATAAAAATAATAAAAATAATAATTTCCAGTACTTCTTTTAACAATATGAATTTGGTACATTAAAAGATAATACATATTTTCCAATTTAGACATGATCCTACTAATAGTCTATAAACAAATATAAAATAACCGTTAAGTTTTAAACTAATTCACTTCAATAAAATATAAAATTAATATCGCAACACAACAGCTCAAATTTGACAGATTGCTTTACTTAAAAGGGCATTTCATAGTAACTTAATTCGTAGGGTCGTAACTCCTAATATTGTGATGCATAAATTTCAAATTTACCATGCATTAAAATTGTTCACTGTTATATATAAAGGGGGCCAGGTGCCAACAATAGCTCAGTCCGGGCTGATCGTGATATTAACCTTACAATTATATAAGATGAAGGTCCCCGCTAGATGAGAGATTTAATAATAGAAATGGTATCTACAATTACACTGAAATGCTTAAGAAAATTCAATTTTATTTTATATAATAATAAAATATATATTAATTTAAAAGTATAATTGATAGAGTTAATTAGCTACGTGTTTGGCTTAATAACGGTATTATTTCGGCTCATTTAGCAGTAGAGGAACCTTTAAAAATTTTGGAGATAAAACTATAGTAGGTAGGCCTTATTTATCCTTTTCGATAATCAAGAAACATTTTCCATTATCGATATGTATATAAATGAAATATAATATTCATTCATATTCATGGAAAATTTTAAAATGTAAGCAATAAGCTAAGTTAAGCTAAACAACATTTTAAATATATCTTGATAGGAGATGGATTACTTATCATAGAAGATTTTTGTATTTTATTAGCAATTGCTTTTATTCGGTTTTGCTTTTACATTGTACATATGGAGAACCCTCAACCATTGTCTTGTTTCGATATATCTTTATTTATTGTTGTATATAGACCTTACCATGTTTTTGGTATGTTGTTATTTCGACTTTATAGTTATATATTTAAAAATAACAAGACTTTTTTAATAAAAAATAAACAATATAAATATCCTCCATGCCTAAGTCACATCTTTCGAATTTGTTGTTCTTAGAAATTTTGAATTAAATTGAGTTTACGATATCGTTGGTATTATTAAGCGATCCCTTGAGAAACAGATCATGCAGGACTAAATGACTGGCTGACTAACAGAAGTCAGCCAGTCATTTAGTCCTGCTTAATCAAATTTATCATATTTTTTATTATCTTAATGTAATTTTTTAGTTCCACATATAGCAGGGCAAAGGGAAGTCAGACGCTCCAATTATCTCTTTCCACCCAACATTTGAGACATTGCGTGTGAAGTGTCGGAACTCAACGCCGGTATATATATTTATATATATATATATATATATTTATATATATATATATATATATATATATATATATATATATATATATATATATATATATATATATATATATATATATATATATATATATATATATATATATATAAATAATTCAGGATAGATAAAAATTGAGCTTAGTTAGTAATCTGATTCTGATTCATTTTTGTATCGAAAAATTTTGTAGTGTGAAAGCAACATCAAACAAGCTGGTTTTAGTTCAATTCATGAGGTACCTTTTACTCTTAATATATGTAATTTCTTAATAAAAAGCATAGGACAATATTAAAGAACTGTCAAAAAGCAAGTTTTCAAAGTTGGCAAAACTGTGAAATAAAAGTTTCATTCTTGACGAAATTATTTTAAAAGAATTAAAATATTATTTTCTACTTTTTAATTTATTCAAATTTGTTCATATAGGTGAAGATTTAAGGTCGAATTTCTATTTTTTTGAAATTAACTTGATCATATTTTATAACATTCTGCATATATCATTATATATTTTTCGTTTTAATGATTAGGTAAAATTATATCGTTTTAATAATTAGGTAAAATTGGCGAAGAAGGTAAGGTTAAGTTAACTTTAGGTTAGTCACATAGGTTTTCAGGATAGGATGCAGGAGATGTGTAGGTAAAACCGATAACGTAATTTTTATAAATATATTTTGCAATAAAATATTTTTTACAAATATCACTCTCGTTATCTAAACCAATGGACGTAGTAAAGCAAGGACCGCAATTTTGATAAAGTTTTGTATCAGGGATTTGCATAATAAGATGAATACGTAAAGTCTTTGTCGTATTGCGTAAGGGCCGAATACACTCTTACAATAATAATAATTGTTTAAAAAGTATATTATTCAAATATTCAAAGTGTATTATTATCATGTTTCTATTTCCTTATTCTCGGATACAAAGTAATCCGGTATTCTGTAGAGATACAGGTCTAACACCAGAAGCTTCTTAGCGTACCTAAATCTTTTCATTGTGACTGGTTTCCCACAGGTTTCCCAAAGATGCCAGTTAGTGAGAAAAAACTATAGAAAATATTTAAGCCTCAACTGGAACTATGGAATGGAATTGTATGAGCTGAGTAGTGATTAAGTTAGGTGCTAACTAAAAATGATATTATGATAACAATAAATAACTTGAAAATATACTAAATAAAATGTATATATATACCATAAAGTATAGAAGATATTACAAAATGGAAGCTATAAATAATTACAATTTTGCATACAATACGCCTGAAGTTACGTTTTCAAATTAAATAAATAATACCGATTTAATTTAAGCTCGCTACATTCGCACTGAAAGGCACAATGAATACTTCTTGTGTTCCCGATTTTCACCTCAATAAGTCCTTTACGCTCCCAATATTGCCAATTATTTGTTTAGGTATTAATTAGTGGGTATTGTTGCCGAAGCGACCTTAAGATAAGAGACGATTACGTGACATTTACTATATTTTAATACATAGTATTTATAATTATAATTTACTAGCACTAACATGTTATATTTTAATATTATTTATATACAATGGAATATGTTTTTATTATTTTTAGGCGGTATTAAAACTAGGGAAAAATAAAATATATTTTTGGAAATAATGAAAAAAATGTATTACTTTGAAAATTTATTAGTTTTAGAAAACACGTCTGTGATCCTTGAAAATTTCAACGATTTGATGGTATAGTCTCTTACAATTGATAGAGCTAAATACGCTTACATAGAAAATTTGTATTATAGAGATTATCTCTCTCTGTCCCATCAAACAAACATCAGGTGATCTTCATCTTCATAAAAACTAATTAAGTCTTGTTTGCAATTGCTTTACGATCCTAAATTTACAAATGATAAGTTAATATTTTTTGAACAAAGGAAATATAATTGAAGTTCCTCTATAAAAGACGTTTATTGCAAATACATTGCGTATATATTGTAATTAATAAATCCATTAAAGATTAGTTTTTTAGTTGATTACTACATTACATAAATAAATTTATCAGTTGGTAGCTGTTTCATATCAGTAAAGCGCTAATTAATTCCTTTGAGTATGCCGCAGTTAATCAAAAAGAGCTTAATGAAAATGTCCAGTGGTAAGCTCTAACTCTACTCTCATAGTAACGTTCATACGTCGTATGTGAGTTATTATTCGTGTATACAATATATTTTAGTTAAATTTTGTACCTAATGTATGTATTAAGTTTTTTTTACGTCAATCACTCTATATACGTAAAGTGGTAGATGGTAGAGACCGCTAAACGGTTTATTGTAAAATGTAGGACTAATATTATATAATAATAGTATATAATAGTTAAAAAAAGATAAAAGTTATAAAACAGTGTGTGTGCAAGTAAAACACTGTATGATGAAAACAATTTCTCGTATAAAAAATAAACAGCATCATATTATATGAGAGTAAATATCAAACATCTCTTTATAAGCTTATGAAATAGCTTACACACTATACTGTAGTCTTATCGAATGTAAATGATAGCGAATTTTTATGCCAGCTAAAAATATGTAAACGACCCATAAAAAGGAAATTTAAGAGTTTCTTATACATGTTTCGTGGTTTACTAAGAAACATTTAATTGTATATTCTTAACCGACTTTTAGCTTAGAGGGAGTTTCTTAATTCAACTGCCTTTTTTTATTTATGGTTGTTACCTCAACTGGCTAAACCAATTTTAATGATTAATAAAAAAATTCCAAAGCAAACTCATTTCAAAATAATATTTCAAAATAAATACACTACATACAGTAGATAGATGTACAAACATAATATATTATACGTTAATAAATGTTTAATTTCTCATATAACTGCTTAAAATTAATAATTTTGAAACATATCTTCACCATTCTACGAATATGTTGTTCAAACAAAACATATTCTATACATACATTAGGCTTATCTAAGATTAAGATGCATTTCGATTGCTTATGTAGAGTACCTTTTGGCTGAATAGAACTGCATATGTATATATATATATATATATATATATATATATATATATATATATATATATATATATATATATATATATATATATATATATATATATATATATATATATATATATATATATATATATATATTATATACACGATATGGAAGTAATTGCAATAAAATTTATGCATGTTAGGAAGAAATATAACTTACTTGATCATATATACTGGCGAAGACCTGGTCCACAGCTCTTCGCCAGTCCAAGCGGTTTTGAGATTCTCGTTTCGGCTTCTGCAATGATGTGAACTGGATGTCGCGTGTGGCCTATTCGGGCTTTCGTGGTTTATCCTGCAGAACCTGGGTTTCGTTGCAGCCTTCTCACAGATTTTTGTTTGACATTGTTTTGTATATACAGAACCGGAAAACACAAAAAAAAGACGGAGAAGTTTTCTTAGGAGAATATTGAAAGCTGTATGAAATTGAATATTACAAATCTTTGCTACGAATCCTACACCTAATGGGCGCGATAGTTAAAATTAAATTCTACCGGGATTAGTAAAAGTTTAGCTGATGTGGTCTTTAACTAGCTAATTATTCAAAAGTTAAGCTTAACAATCAAGCTGTCGGAATTTCTTTTGCATTAAGAAAAAAAAGAAACATTTTCTTTAACATGCGAAGTAATGAGATCCCAGAACCCAGTAAGTTACTAGTATAGCACTAGTACATGTGTCAGGAGGCCCCGCTCTTCCATAAAACATCATATATTTGTGGAAATAAATATCTACACAATACACATCTTACGAGTATATCTATCCTAACTTAATTTAATATAATTATGAAAGATATTAATTAATAACATAAATAAATATTTTTGATAGCACTATAACGAGCACAAAATTTGGCACCTCCACTAAACTATCGTATTAGATATATTGTGCCAGTTTCGGCGAGCCACAACACATCGGATATCCGTAATCACTACAGGGCACAGACATGGGGCGATTTGCAAACCCGCAAAACATTACGCTACAATTATTAAAGGTCGGCCGACCGCGAAATAAGGTCCGTATTCATTAAGGGATTTACAGATGTCTCATTGTTTACGCAGTGTATGTAATATTGTTGTTTGTAATTAAGTCTGTGATTAAGGTGAAGGGCTTGAATGCTTTGCTTTCAAAGAATCGTTCAATTTATGAAGCTCGAAGGGTCTATTACAAAAGGTGTGTTGGTTTAAAAGTCATTTTATAAATGAATTTCTTTTTCAATATAATATATATTTTCTTATTTTATAATATGTGTTATAGGACCTTTTTAATGTTTTTATAATATATTCCAATGCAAGTATTGGTCGTAAAGTTATCAGATTCAAGGTAGAGAGAGAGAGAGAGAGAGCTTACATTTATATTAAAGTGTGATGATTTCTTTTTCCGACCTTTTTATTCAGTGTTGCGTAAAGATATAAAAAAATGTAAATTAAAAAAAAATATATCGAAAACATCTGTTTAAAAAAGCTTTCTTTACACAAAATTTTACTTTGATTACCTAAGTGTTAATTAGGATAAGAGCTTATAATAATAACCACAGGTAGGTACGTCAGATTTACTTTCATATCTGGACGTAGGCTAATTGGCTGCCCGCAAATTGACAATTAAGCCTTATACATAAATGTCTGTATGTTTCGCTAAATTTGAATGGAAAATCTATACAAAAACCTTTTAACATTCTGAAAGTTTTATGTACAAACAAAACATGGGGCCATCATTGCGCAGAGGCAAACTGTCTGTTTAAAAAAAGTTACGGCTGTTGGTTCGATTCCTACTTGGAGGAATAAATTATTTTTTATGATTCTAGTAATTAGGTTTACTTCTGTCACTCATAGGCAATGTCTCGAATTGCGGGGAATATGGAAAACGTAGTTTCTTAACATTATTTTTCCTGTCCAATCTGCTATATGTGGGAAAAAAAAGAATCAACTTTTTAAAATTAAATATAATATAATGCTTAAGAAAGATTTATTCAAAAATATATTACAAGACTGATGCTGGGAAGATTTAAGATTGGGTTCATTTATTGCTTTATTTGTCTCAATATCAAAAGTAGTAAATTTTATATAGTATCCAGATTTTGTTGTTCAAAAATATCAAGATTGAAGGTATGCTATAAAATTATAGATTTATCATTCGTCTAGACAGTCCTTGTATGTATGTATGTATTTATTTATTTAAAAGTTACAAAAAGTTTAAGCGAGTATTGGAATTTCCTTTTTAAGTTGCTTCAACTGTACTTTGAGATAACTTTATATCAAAATTGCAATCCATAATGGTATGTATACAATTTATTTAAAACAATTATCTTAAAAATTATGCGATTATTATAATTAAGAACGCGTTTTCATGTTTCATTTGCAATAGTCAGACCAAATAAACGCAAACGACTTTTAATTTGAATAAAAAGTCAGTTAAAATGTTAATATTTATATAAGATAGGACCGAAAATCAAAAGATGTTTAATTTTATAAACTGTCATTTGTTCATATTTACGTTCAATCAATGTGAGATCTAAGTAATACTTATTAATCTGTAAGGAAATAAAGCGCAGAAATTTGGTACGTAAAGCTATGTAGATACCGTTATTTAAAATATTCATTTTATTATTTATATTTTTTTGACTAGCGGTAAGGTTAGTATTAAACATAACTTTGTTCAGGTTATATTGACGCATACGTCGCATTTTATTAAATTATATTAAGTCAAGCAAAATTTTTATTTTGCTTAAATGATATATACATACTCTAAACATGGGTTAATGCTAAAAATCAATTGTTTATTTTTTTATATTTCAATTACTTTAAAAGGTCAAAACGGAGAATAGAGCCATTGTACTGAAATTGCTTGAAGACGATATATTTAAATTATATTTGAGTTATAATTTGCAAGTGCCTGATACCGAGTGTAATAAAATAGACACTATATTATCAAAATATTAATAACTTTGGTCTATTCGCTGTTACTGTCTGTGTTCAGAAAGATGTTATCGTAGTTGAAAACAACGTTCAATATTCGGTGACAGTTAAAGGACAGTTGGGGACTTATCTGTTAATAGATAGTTTGATTAATGCTTTATAATTAACTTATATATAAATAGAAATATTGTAAGTTAAGTTGAAATATTAAAAGTATTTTTAAATTGTAATACATTTTTTTTAATAAGGTAAAATATTACATATTTCTTTTTGAAAATAAGATAACGCCATTTTCAATATATTTCAATATAATAATAAAGAATATATAAATATGCTCTACTAAATCAATTTGAGCTTAAATCAAATGAATATATAGTAATAATTAGTTTACTAAGCTTTAGTACAAATTAAGTGGTTTATTGGAATTGATTTCAACATGTTAAGAGGAGATTAATTTATATGACCACTTATACTAATTAGTAACATTCTATATGTTTTTGGTTAATTATCTGCAATTGCATAGAAATAATATTGGCGCTCCCATATTCTTTACGAAAGTATGTAACTTTGTACTAACGTGCTTCTAAAGCTCATACATTTTATTTGTTTTTTTTTTTAAATAAATGTCATGGATATAAAAAAGCTTTTTATATCCATACTCTATAGGTAATAATAACTCTTACGTAACTTACGGACAGACGGAGAGATGTGACGAATCTATAAGGGTTTGGATTATGTAATTAAGCAACAGAATCTCACAATTGAATTTTTTAAATTTGATATGCTGATATTTATATTTAATGTTATTTAAGTAAACGAAATGACTATAAATTACTCAATGACAATTATATTACATATTTTTTTCATTTTGTATTACAAGATAATATATACTCATGTGTTAATTTTATTTGGGCTCTGTAGCTAAATTACAAAGTCCAATCTCTTATAGATTCGTCATATCTGTCTGTCTGTCCGTATGTCAAGTATGAGTTTTATGAGCATATAAAGTAGGTTTCTTTGTTATTAATCTATATGGCATATATCTATACGGAAATAATATAAAATTTGGTAAGAATAGCTTAAATTGAATGAAAAATGCAAAACAATTCTTCTCGATCAGTGAAAATTAAATCGAACAAGATTTGCAGTTGAAAATTACGACTGAATCTGAGAAAGACTGGTAAATTGAATTGAATCCAGGAAGAAAATGGAATGACTGTAGTTATGACGGTCGTCTATCATTTTCAATTAATTAAAGATCATCAATTTGCAAAATCGTCCTAAATTATTTACATAAATCATTATAATTGACGCTATATTGAGTAATATAGTTTACACTTTTGCGGGGTCGCAAAGTACTAAATATAAGACATTTGTTTCTCTAATTTTCGGCCAAATATGAGATATTGCGCGTTGAGTTATTAGAGAGGGGAAATGGCAATAATCTATTCCCTCAAGTGGGAATTGAGCGCATTATCATCACGATTAAAGTCAGCCGCTGTCATACTACGCCACGGCAAAATCAAATTCTTTCCTACAAAACAGTATGGCTAAATAATTATCGGAAAAAAGATAAAAAGTTTCAATCTAACTGAAGGTAGGCTGTGGGCTATCGCGAAACAAGGTGCATCTTAACATATTTTATTACATGCATAGATATATCCACTTTATTATTATCAAGCTTTATTTTTCATTACTAAATAGTAGAGTCAAATTTAATATTCAATCAACATTTCTCATATAATGTTGTCCATTTATGGATAGTCCTTTGAGACCCTCCCTAGCTAGGGTTTAAAATTATTATTTTTACCAACATTCCGGTCATATGGTTTAAATAAGCATAACAAGCAAGGTGAACACTCTATACACTAATAGCTACGTCAGTTGTCTGTTTGTTGATATAGTTCGCGCGCTTTAGAATTTAATCTATTGCACTCAGCCGAGATGTGCCAATCTGGATACGTCACGGGATTAATTGTTTCGTTAAACATTCCGATTAGATTCGCAATATATATATATATATATATATATATATATATATATATATATATATATATATATATATATATATATATATATATATATATATATATATATATATATATATATATATATATATATATATATATATATATATATATATATATATATATCTATATATATATATGCCATATAATATTGTGTGTTGGTTGAGATGTAATTAGAGGTTTAACATACGAGTATTACTACTGATGAATGAATTTAAAATTATTAACTTTACTATCGATTATTAGGAATTGTCTTCTTTTTGACACCATTATGCTGCAAAAAACACTCTCAATGTAAGCGTGATTGTTGCGAGTTCGTTGTTTGGACGAGGAAGAGACTGTTCTTACAATAGCTCTTAGATCATTGTCAATCTCAAAAATCTGATTCAAATATTTTGTTTTTTCGCAGCAGAGAGAGAGAACGCTGTGTATCTCAGGTTTTCTACGTCTTCATCACATTTACACATGTATTGTTCATTTAACCAACATCTACTTATGTCAGTTATAATAACTATAGCATATTTTACTCTATATTTCTATAAATCAGAGTTCGAACTAGCCCTATTAATATTCAGACTTGATAGTACGAATACAAACTGTGCTAATATACTATTTGCACAGTAATTGTGTACAAAGGTTTACCATGGAACGCTTCTGTTGACTTGGACTGCAGGTGAATACCATGTCTAACTAACAGATACGAATAAGACTTATTTTATATTAGTAATTTATTGATATATACTTTACTCATAAAAATAAATAAAATAAAGGTAAATATAGTAAAAAAGTTAAAAGAATCCTACTAGATCATTTTGTTGTTTAATTCAAGACAAACAAAATATGCTTTGTTTTTGCAGCATATTGTATGACATTAGTCACGTAACCAAAACCTATACGGTACTTCCCGCTGACCTAGACTTGTGAAATTTGGCAAAATTGTGACGTCAGATACTTAGGTAGACTATATGCATACTGCCCAGGTTTCCAAAAATGTATAAAAATCACTAAAATCAAAAATTGTAATTAATTATAGAATTAACTGGTACTATTACTTAAACAGAATTTCTTGAAATCATGATAAAAATACAATTCTCTTTAATACAAATAAAAAAAAAAAGTAATACCAAAGCCCAAAATTATAAAACCATTATGCAAAACGTAATCTATAATGATGTTTTAACCTCGACATTTTATTCCTTGTCCCCAATTCGTTACAGATGTAGCATTTTTCTCCACAAGTAATGCGTGTCTTATCTACATTCCTGTGGGATCTGAAATTGCTTATTAACCGAACAACGGTTGATGGCGACTAAGAGGACCCTACAGTCGTTAATGGCATCTAGATTTATTTACTAGTTACAGGTTATATTATTAAATTAGATCATTAGTGTATTTGTATAAATAATTTTAAATATACGTTAAAAAGATATGAAAATAGTAATGGAAGATAATTAAGAATTATAATAATTTCATTGTAGTTGTATATGTGAAAAAATAATTTGAACGGATTGTCTAGACAGATATTTTGATGATTTTTAAATTGTTAATCCACACTAAGGATAGAAAAATATTTAAAGAAAACATATAAAAATTTGAATGCAGCGGGATTCGAACCCGCGGCTCATGCGTCTTTGGGTAGCGGAAATTTGTAAAAATCTCCCTACCGAGATGCTAACAACGTATCAAGTTGTATAAAACATATAAAAATTTCGAGGAAGAACGCATGGCTTAGTGGTTAGAACGACGGACGGTTTCCACGAGGCGCGGGTTCGAATCTCGCTGCGTTCAAATTTTTATATGTTTTCTTTAAGTATTTTTGTGTAGACAAAGATAACCTAGTGGTAAGACACTCCGGTTTCCGCTTTCCGCCCGACTTTAGATCACTCAATGCTGAGCGGTGGAAGCGAACGCCTTGTAAGACAAAGCAACGTTTCAAAATTTGAAAATTCTTACAGAAAGAGAAAACGGAAAAAGAACAGAGTCTTGACACCAGGTCCTCTCTACTTACTCTGCTACATACTACACAGAGCGTCGAGTTAAAAAAAATACTAGCACTATCTTAAGCTACAGGCGAATAAAGAAACTGAATATGAAATTATGTGTCACACCAATATATTATTATTACTATATAAATATTTATTACGTTACCTTAATTCAATATTTAAATAAATTGTCTGTGAAATTGTCACAAGTCACATGTCTTTATATATAACAAATAGCAAATAATAATTTTACTTGTAACAAACAATTAACAAATCCAGGCTGTTGTGGTGTGGTAAGGCGTGACGTTTAGATTCGATCCCTATTCTGAGGGAAGAATTATTATAAAATTTTCCCCCTGTGATAATACAAAGTTAGTTCCGTGATCTATTACGCAATGTATTATACACTTCACTTGCAACTTTGCGTGGCACAAAATACCTTCTAGTGAGATTCTCTTAGTGATATACTTTCCCAGGACCCTAAATTTAAAATTTAAGCTCCTCACGTACAATCACGTACAATATATATATATATATATATATATATATATATATATATATATATATATATATATATATATATATATATATATATATATATATATATATATATATATATATATTACCTCGATGTATCTACCTTTACTTTAATTGTCTTCATTCCTAATAAAACTAATGCGACGATTTCTGAAAACGATAAACTTATCAACTAAGTCTATAAAGTTACTTAGTTATTTTCGGATACGTTTTTTTGAACAAGACGCCTTATTTGATTTGGGTTCGGATCGGGATTGCTGGATTTACTATGTTCGTCCTGTAATTTGAAATTTTATTTATATTCTATATATTTTATTGGACTACCGAAATTGGCTACCCTCGAGATACTTTGCAGAATGAGTTAAACATTGTGATTTTTTTATTTGATATTTTTGATCATATATCTTTATTAATATTATAAAGCAGAAATCTGTTTAGTGGTACCAATCTCAGGAACGACGGAGATTGAAAAAAGTTTTTTGTATTAGATACTCGAATATCCATTTATCGACGCTTTTATAGACTTTTATAGACTATATTACATTATAACACGATTAATGGAAGCGAAGTAATTATTATAAATGTTGTAAAACGGGAGAACTATCGATAAAATGATGTGCAACTGTTAAGTAACCTGGTTTCAAAATTTTCATTTAAGTAACCTGGTGAAAACACGAGTAATATCTATGAGGCTCTATGAGACAGATACTAAAATGATTGTAAGCGTGATAGTTGTGGGTTCAATTTCCACTCGGGGTCATAAATTATCTTATTTTCTCGCTCGGGTAAGTAGGCATAGCTTAGGGTTCCGTCACTCATTACGCAATGTCCCGAAAAACAGGAGGACGGACTGACTTAAAATATTCTATTTAAACTAAATTGTTAAGAGGGAAAAAATATAAGCATAAAAAAATCACATAAGCTCTTCTTAGGCTAAGTGTATTCTAGGCACTTATTTTCATATTGATGTGATTTAGTTTTCTAAGCATATTTTACAAATAACGTTAGGGTCTAGTGTCTACAGCAAACGTATAAACGCATTTGGTACAAGTATATTCTGTATATATTACATGTATATATTACATGTATATAATATAACGCAAAACTTTAAAATTCCAAACTAGGTTCGTTTAAATATAAATTAAAAATTTATGTAAATAATTAAGACTTGACACTTACACTTACTTGACACTTGACACTATAATTCAAAATAATTAACGACTGAAAAATCGGAATTAGAAAAAGATTATATCCATACAAGAGAAGGTTGCTTATACAAAAATATTTTTTTTTTAAATTAAATAAAAATGCAAAGAACTTTTCGTATTTTTTTCATAAATGCTCTAGAGTACTTAGATGTTATTAATTTGATAGACAGCGCTAGTTAAACACACGCCATTGTTGCGGTACAATATTTTGATTGTGAATATTAAATGTTATCAAATAAATTCTTTGATTTGAAAGATGTGAAACTAAATGTCATTGAAGCTAATATCGACTATGCTCAGAATAAAACGTTTCATAAAATAATTTTATTCTATTTAATAATTAATATGAAATAATACGTAATTATTTTTTTTTAATTAAAATAATTTGAAAGTTAGATACTTTTACTTGTAGATACTTTATTGTCCACTTTTTGGCTCATTCAAAGACTAAGTGTTGAATCGTAGAACCTAAAGCGCTCTGACTAAATAAAATAAAAAAAATATCGTGTAGGAATCGAACACACAATTCTTTTGTGTTTTAATTACTTTCTACTGTTCATCTCTATATTTTATGATAAAAAAATAGAATGAGAGAAAAAAGTGTATTTATTTAAAACGTATTACAAATTTACTATCACTTTAAAATTCATGAAATAAAATAGTTTTCCATTAGCATTAAGAAATTTACTTTTAGTATCTATAATAATGATAACCATAATATATCGTTATTATTGACGCCATGATTACTAAATAAACGCGACGGCTGTTGGTTCAATTCCTACTGGAGAGTATGAACTAATTTCATTTCTTTCCGCTTTCTTCCCTTGAGTTCCGCCACACGATATGTAATGAGCGGAAAGTGGAGAGCGGAGTGTCTTAACACTAAATTCTATGTGAATCCTGCTTTACGTGGGATACAGTTTGAAGCTAAAAAAAAATACAAACACCGTATCTCATACACGATAAACTCAACAGTGATACAGTCTTAACTACTCTTCAAGTAATTGAACGTCGCACACACGTGACAAGGAAGCCATTAACCGTTGGGAACAGCTTTTGATGCTTTGATCTTAAGTTAAAATATAACTAAAATAAAGTATCATCTCTTTAATTTCTATGTAATATTTTATTTTGTATATATTTGTATATATTTTATATTAGGGTAAAACTTGGTAATACGCCTCAATTCTTTTAACGTTCAATAAAACTCAAATAATCGTAGATATAATCATTTATTTTATTTTAAGTCGTTACTTGGTTAATTGAGAATAATACGACAAAAGCTTAATGTAATAGGAACGATAGTTAAAGACCTATTGCTATATTTTTATTGACATGGAGTGGGGCGTTTTGTCAGGTACATGTCACTTAATACGTCTCTTTTTGTATTACAAAATGACCACCCCCCCCCCCCCCCCTATATATTCATACATAAATTGAACCAAAACATAGAAAAAAGACACATTTATCAAGAGTTTAAACACTAATCATCAGAGCACAACGGTACAACAGGATTCAAAGTCTTCAAAAACCAACTTTCCATAAACCAACCTCAAGTAGCCGTATATTGTTGGTGTGTGAGCTATGACCATCTAACATCAATAAAGTCTTTCGAATCTATTGTGGTGCAGGAATACTTTTTCAAACCACTGTGTTGACCTACGATGATTTTTTGTTCATAAAAACGTGTGATCCTGGTGGAAGGCCTTCCGTAAACTCTGTTTTGTTGCAAGTGCTTTTGTATATCAATAAAGGTAGAAGAAAGTTACTCAGACCATTACAACAAGCAATTACTGTGATATTTTCACCCTTTTCGGATATAGTGAGAGTGTATACATCTCGAGCTCCTTTTGACGTGACAACTTTGCCTAGTATATTGCTTATTTGGATCCCAAATTCATCCATATTAAAAATACCTTCAGGGTGATTCGAGAAATCATGTTCTTCCTAAATGGTGGCAAATAAATCAAAAAATTGCTTGATATCTTCTAGGTTAACATCATATGCTCGAGACAGATATAATCCTTCCGATTTTTTTGACTTAGTTCAGTGTTGTGATCCATAAATCCAGTTAACCAGACATTTCCTGCTAACCAAAATTCTTCTGAAAGCCATTTCTTTCATGTTTGTTCTTTCGAGAGCAAAATCGACTCTTTCTAGTTTTTTTATGGATGCAACTAATTTTTTTTGTACTCTACAGAAGAGACTTAATCTATCTATAAGGCGCCTTCTCAAGGTTCAAGATGCAATCTTCAAGTGCTTTGAAACTGGATTCACTCCAATTTCTTTACTTCGTACGGATAGCATTGCCTAATCCAAATCTTCTGCACTTTTAGAAATTCGAAGAGTCTCATCATTCATACTTACGAGAAATATTCTGAAATAAAAATACAATATAAAACAGTTTCTGTGTAATTTGAACACTGGGGCGTTTACAAAAACAGCAGTGGGCTATATTCTAAATTTTGCTTCTGAAAACGCCCCACCAAGATCAAAGCTGCAATTTCAAGGCTATTACGCTGAACGAACAAGAATAATGAAGTGCAATTATGTGTATTTTCAATAGTTAAGATCAATTTAACTTAACTATAACGATTATGAATATTTAAAAAATGTCTGCAACTTACCACAAATTGTATCTTTAACAAAACACTAGTTTCATCAATATTTTTTAACCAAGCGTAATAAACCACGCCTGCACATCAGACATGTTACTTGGTGGCTTATGGCTATACTTTATTAAAGGGGTCCAGAACATATAAAGCATAATCAATATGACTAAGGGCACCGTACAGAAGTTTTTGATTATAAGGATGTGCACCCCACAACACACCGGACACCGGACATTTTTTGCTGAGATATTCGCTTATAATGCCTAAAAATTTAACATTCTCCGCCACTTGAATGGGAATACTATTATGTTCAATATGAAAATCTCGGTAGGGAAACAGTAAGAAGCGGATGTTTAACAGTTCGATCGGTTAGCAAATTACATATGAAACTGGCCAACCTCGGCGGAATACTCAGCTTATGCAGTTTCTGCCTGAGTACCGGAAGAAGAACATTATCATGTGCAGATGCAACATCTAGAAAAACACCCACTAAATACTCTCCTTTGGCAAAAGATCGTCGAATGTCTGTAGTTAAAATACTGAGACTATCTGCAGTGCATAGCCCCTTTCTAAATCCAAACTGAGAGGGAGCTAAGATATTTCTGCTTTCCACTATCCATTCCAAACGGTTTTTTAAAAGTAGCTCAGCAGTTTTTGATAGCGTTGATGCAAGGGCAATGGGTCGGTAGAAAGAAGAGTCAGAGGAAAATTTCCCTGGTTTAAGGATAGGGATAACAATTTGGGATTTCCATGCATCAAGAGTATTGCCAGATTGAAAAATTTTATTTATTAAATCTAAGAAGTAAAGCTTAGATTTCTCGTTTAACCTCATTATGAAAGAATAAGGGACGTCTTCTCCTGGACTAGTGTCTTTTAAATCCGCTAAGATGCTTTTAGTTCCTCAAAGGAAAAGGGGGCATCTATTTCCTCTGAAGATTCAATCGGCATGGTTGGGGATAAATCAAACGACGGTATATAGGGTGGGGCCAATTTGTCAGCAAAGCAGTTTGTTAAGCCATAAGGATGGATTGTTGGAATTTGGATTAGGGACATTGTTGAGTGACCGACGAAATCTCTTAACATTAGTCCATACAATGAAGGAAGAGGTACGAGGATTAAGGGACTCGCATATGTTGACCCAACCAAGTGTTTTCTTTTTCCAAAATTAATTTCGTCTGTAATCCATATACTTCTCGATTGTCATACAGGCTGCATACGACACCTCGGTAGATACTCGCCGAGGCCTACGAGGATACCGGCAGATAATCAAAACATTCCTGATCCCACCAGGGATTGGAAGGCATCCGATTCTGAATTCTGAATTCTGAATGGAAATTCTGAAAAATTCTGAATGGAAATTTTGGGGATCTGTAAGTCAGCTGCAGATAAAATGGCAGAGACAAACCGATCATAACAAAAAGTGACATTCTCATAATTAACAGACTCAGGAAGATCATTTAACCTGAAATTCACCGAGTCAGCATACTCAGACCAATTAGGTTTTTTTAAATCGAACTTAAGAAGCGGATGTGGGTTATTAATATAAGGGTGTTATAAGGATATTATTTAAGGATAAAAGAATTGGGAAGTGATCACTACTATGGAACGAAGGAAGACCAGACCATGGTATAAGGGAAGCAAGAGATGGAGAAGACGAGGAAAGGTCAACAGCAGTCCTAGGATTCTGATTAGGATTAACCCTACGAGTCGGTGAACCATCATTAAGAATGCAGAGATCTACATCGTCAATCAAGTCCACCAACGAAGGCGAGAATTCATCACAGTAATAACACCCCCACAGAGTGTGATGAGTGTTAAAATCACACACGACCAGCATTGGACTAGGAAGCGAAGATATGATAGACTTAAGCTCAAGGAAAAGGGAAGAGGAAGGATGAGGAATATATACAGAAAGGAAGGAGATATAAAAGGCCCTCACAGCAACAGCATTAATCTGTTGACTGTAAGACGGGAGAGAAATGCGAGAATAAGGAGAGGAGTGCTGGATTAGGATAGCACTACCTCCATACCCGTCACTCCTGTCCTCCCTCAAACAGGCAAAACCTGACACCTTGAACGGGGAGTCTGGCACCAACCATGTTTCCGAGAGGGCAACAATGACAGAATTGTGCAGGTAAACAATATGCAGTAATTCATGATTTTTAGCACGAACACTACTACTATTCCACTGCAGGAAGGTCAGAGGAGCCATTATTAATGATTTTAAATATAGTTAATAGGTTTTGGGCAACGTTGGACGTTAGAGGAAGTTCTTCAGGTGGATATAATACTCACAAGAGTTTCTGTTAAAGCCACTAACAGATCTTTTTTACCAACTGTTGGATTATCAACACCTTGATTGAGAGCGTGACTATTAGGAAGGGAAGAGGAACAGTTACAAATTAATGCTTGGTGAGCCTGAGAGGATTTGGTAGGAGTTGTTAGGTTATGAGTTACTCTGGTTTGTTGGTATCTAGGAAAAGTGGAAATTGCAGGGGAAAACATTTCCTTAGCAATATTTGCATAGGAACGTTGAGCAGAAGGGAAACAAGAGGATGCTTCTATGTATAAGATACACTCTTGAGACATAACAATTTTGATGGATTGTTGTCTTGCATACTCAGGACAGTCCTTATCTGTGGCAAAGTGCTTACTGTTACAGAACAAACAATTTCAATTCTCCTTGGCTGTGTCACATGCATCACCAGAATGAGACTGGGCACACCTGTAACACCTTCGCTGAGATCTGCGCTGATCTTATATTACGACCAACTTTCTTAACACCATCATTGGTGATACCATTTATTTTGTTTATATGTAAGAATTCACCAAACTTAATAGCTCTAATTGAGCTAATTAAGGTACCAGCAGCTGGGTCAGGAATTTCTCTGGACACATACACAATGAAAGGGCCTTTATCAGTATCAATATAAGATTTAGGATCATCGGAGAGGGACGGGTGAACATATAAATTTTGAATAGAGGGTGTCGCAGTAGATGGATTTATAATCGTTTTTTTTGCAGCAAAATTATTATTTAATGGTGAATCATCACCTTGTCTCTTTCTAGACATCGCTTAACCATCAACTTTAGCACCTCTGGTATCCGGAGGTTCAGGAAGAGGATCACCATCCATTATAAAATACTAAAATACAATAAAATTACCTTACCTGATTTAACCTACTTAATATACCGTTATTAACAAAACAAACACTTGCTACAACCAACCACCTTGTTAAAAAGGAACCTTTTAAAACTTTAAAATATCTCCACTATAGAATAATAAAAAGTATTAACACTAAATAAGAAACTCTCACTAACACGTGTGTCAACCAAAACAAACTGAGTCGAGACTTTGCTAGCGGCAGTCTCGACTCAGTAAATAGGTAAAGTGACATCGTATTTTAGGCTAAGAAATTTTGACGTATCTAACTTTTCTTTGAAATGGGTTAAGTGTCAGTCACGTACTTACGTCACCTAGATCTTGCTTACGGCGGTTTTGTAACTTCTTAATGTCCCACTATCGAGGCTTAAGGATTTTTGATAGTCGAAATATTCAAAGTAGATAAAAAGTTTTGGCATTCATTCAGTTTTCTAAGCTGGAAATAATACAAATAAATACGTACATCATCTTATATATATAATTCTTGTATTTCTAGTAATGGTTGGACCGATTTTAATAAAATTTTAATGTATAAAAATACAATTGGACCCGATATGTGGTCCCACTGCAGATTACGTATTCATGTAGCTCAGTGACCTCATATATTTATATTAAGAACCACAGTGTCAGAACCAAATTATCCAAACATTTATCCAGTCTATCAAGCCACAGCTATAGTAGGTACAGTCGGGCCTCTCACCTGCCCTACTATAGTATATGTATAGTAAAACAAATGGTCACAAAGAACGTAATGTCTGGACACCCTGTTCTCCACTTTCCGCCTGAACTTGAGATATCACAAATCTCAACGCCGTGTTTTATCTTTCCAGGTTAAACAAGAACAAAAATTATATTTTTCGAATTATGGGGAACAATCCTACAACAATCGCGTGAATTTTGAACACACTTCTTAACTCATCATTATATAAATACTTTAAGAAAAACATATAAATATTTGAACGTAGCGGGATATGAAACCAGAACAACAATGGCACGGACGCCAAACATCACCATCAAGCTGCGCCTTATATCGAGCTTAATATTTGTATGCAAGAGGCGTGGGTTCAAATCCCGCTACGTTCAAATTTGTATGTTTATGGAATAACATTTTAAAAAGTAATAAACAGTTCAATAAACTTCAACCTAAAACGTAAGAAATCATCTGAAATCTGAAACAAGTGTATAATGCGTAAATAATTACGCATCGCTGTTTACACTAATGTGACTATTTGCACAAATCACATGGTGTTTGTCTCGTTACTCGAACATGCTCTTTATAATGCCTTTGTAAATATTTTAGCATGGTTAGGGGTTTGTGATAATAATTTATTTAATATTTACAATGTAAAATATGCCGCTTGTGTTATCTGTTGAATTATTATTGTATTGTATTGGACAAATGATGTTGTTAGTTTCAAACAGATGATATGTTTTATAGCTTCTGTATCCCGTAGGTATATGACAGGGTATGGAGAGGGAAACTTGTTATAAGACACTCCGTTCTCTGCATTCCAAGTTTGAAAACATTGCTTGCCAGAGTGGAAATCGGACCTATAACCGAAGCGTTCATTATGAGCCGCTGTTTTGTTCTAAAAAGACCCCTTTTTTCTTTTTCTTTCTTTTTTGGTTTTGCTATAATTATTTTATATTATTTATCAAAGTGTCTCCAAATATACAAATAATGTTAATTAAAAAAATATATATATTTTACTGAGTTCATAATGTTGTGATTATATTTTTTTTCGTTTGGACGTTTCCGCACTAGATTTTTTTCTGTCTACTCTATTGCTTACGGGGTAATGAGTAAAGCTAAGAAGATAATCGTATACTTAATTGTTATTCTTATTTTTCCAGTGCAGCTTCCATAAGATTTAAGTGACTAACATACTGGATTATGGGGTTAAATGTGTTATTCGATTCTACTCATATACTTAAATATATGTATATAATTTTTTTTCAATTATACAATAGATTCACATACAACTATATATTTAAAAACATAAGTTATAACCATTTTAAAATAAAAGGTATTTCCATTATAGTAAATTTTCTATTATTGTATCATAAATATTTATATTTAGGCACTTTGCTTTTTTTAATACACAGATTATATCCAAATATAAAAATAGATTCTGGCACGTTTAAAATATTGATACCAAAAAGGACTTATGGAAATATGTTCATAGATCACTGAGCAACAAGGTCTGCTTAATATTAAGTAGGAAAGCTAAATATTTATTTTGTTTCGCATCATCTTTTATCACAAAGGTACTTGTTATTTAAGTTTTGATTGTACAGTGACGTTTCTTCGGTCGTTGTTTGATCGCAGCCATCTTCTGAGTTTTGGTGATATAAGGATCAAATGATTTGTATATATTAAACTAGACGCAGACAAAGTATTGTTTTTTCAAATAAAAAAAACGTAGAATTTAGCTACACTAGTACACAATATAATTGGTTTTTGTAACAACAAATTACGCCGCTGTGGCATTAATGGAATACAATAAAATATGATATTAGGCTCAAATAGCAACTGGTGCTATGTTTATATCTATAACATATGAATTTCCTTAGCTTGTTAAGACGATGACAAGAAGTTTAGTTTCGCCAAGCACATAATATCTCGCAGTCAGTCAGTTCTTTAATTATTGCTTTTGAGAGTGAAGTATATCTTCTTAATATATGTTTTTCTTGATTAAAAAGGTGTTCTTAATTTATATTATGCTCAAATTGTTCTTTATATTGTGACAATTCGAATTGTATTATTTTTAATACGATTACAATTTAATTAAATCTGTATATGTACGTGTGTGTGAATGTGTGTAAATGTAGATATAGGTATATATATATATATATATATATATATATATATATATATATATATATATATATATATATATATATATATATATATATATATATATATATATATATATATATATATATATATATATATATATATATATATATATATATATATATATATATATATATATATATATATATATATTTATTTATGTACCCTCATTAGTATAATCGTTGTTATTGATTAATGTATGACCAAGAGGTCCTCTGTCTGATTATAATAGAATAACCAATTTGTAAATTTTGCTCCACATTGGCACGTGATAAGCGGATATACAAATGTGTGATTCTTTGTTGATATTATTGTATAGAATGCGACTTAAATTGCAAAATTGCCGATTTGAAGAAACCTTACGACCGTGCTTTATATGGTAGATTTTGTCAATACTGCATTTAGTGGATATCAATTGGCTGCAATAAGTGCATACAATATTATAATACAATGCTTAAACATTTTAACTAGCACTTCATTATCTCTATATTTACACCACAACTACTTTACCCGTTTCACTTCGTAATTGAACTCAGAACCTTATAGAGAGTATCTTTAGCATTTTTTTTTATAAATACTAGCTTATACCTCAGGCTTCATCACGATTGTCAAATGGAAATAACTTAGAGTTGTGTATTAAACAAGACATTGGAAAGTGCTCGTGGTAATTCTGTACCGCAAGTGCAGCGGGTAACATCTTTATATGAAGTAAAATCAGCTTTTCTTAATAATTGGGCCATTTAAAAGAAATAGTTTTATTTTTTATTTCAGCCAGTACTTCCTGAGATTGGCGCGCCCAAACAAACAAACTATTTAGATTCATAATATAAGCATCAAAAAATAACAATACAACTAAAAATTTTAATTTTATGTACTAAAATAAGTTTTTCTTTCTAAATTATAACATTATGATACTATAGACACTTGCTACATACCCTTCTTAACTTAAACTTATTTTGTTTTCTTGTCATCAATATTAATTAATATGTAACTATTGACATTAAAAAAATAATAGGTGCTTAGGATTAGGGTGATTTCTTTTTTACATAATTACACTTCTTACTTTAATTTCTTCTTTCAGAATTATTATAAATAAACACTATGCCCAGATTCATATTACTTACCGACTTATTAACAGAAAAAAAAAACAGTACAATTTGAGTATGAGAGATTTTGTATTAGAATAAGGTATTTCAGGTTGAACAATGGACTGCTTATTAAAAGTACCCCTTTTAATTTTTTTTCTCTGCAGAATAAAATATTATGTTATATAGTATTAATGTTATATACAATTTATAAATTAAGATAAAATTTATTGATTTTTTTGGCATATAATAAAACCGCTAGCTTGTGTATAGTTGTTAGGTTGTGGAGACCTCATCGCCCTGAGTCTTACAAAGGGAACCTGACATTTATTCCCCGGACTTGTTTTCGGGAAGGGAAACGAAGCCGCTAACTCCACTGAGGCTTGTTACTACTGAGACATTACACCACGTTTTGGCTCATGTAGTGTGAGGCGAGTCACTGACCGCCAATCATTAAAGTGATAAGAAACGATTGCATTTATTTATATATATATATATATATATATATATATATATATATATATATATATATATATATATATATATATATATATATATATATATATATATATATATATATATATATATATATATATATATATATATATATATATATATATATATATATATATATATATATATATATATATATATATATATATGCTGGCCAACATTCGCTGCCGTACAAAAGCGATCCGTATTTTGCGATCGCAGACCACACCAGTGACCTCCCGCCATTTGGCCCAAGCAGCGCTAACCCGGGCGTGGACATCGTAGTCGATGCCTCCGGACTCGTGCATAATGGATCCAAGGTACCTGAACTTCTCCGACTTAACGGCTGGCTCAGGCCCGATGTGGATGGTGCTCGAGTCTGGGTTCCCGCAAGCCATGTACTCGGTCTTTGACACATTCAGTTTAAGACCACCGTTCTTAAGCGCACCCTTCCAGGCATTCACTTTACGCTCCAGCATCAGTCGGTTCTCGTCAATGAGTACTATGTCATCGGCATACATCATCAGCCAAGGAGGCTGGTCCTGGATGTGAGCCGTGACAGTATCTAGCACTACATTAAACAAAAGTGGACTAAGAGCTGAGCCTTGGTGAACCCCTACTGTAATTGGGAAGGGTTTGGTATCGCCAACAGCGGTCCTAACTGTAGAAACAGAGTCGTTGTACATGTCTCTGATAATAGCAACATAGGATTCAGGGATCCCTTTGGATCACAGTGCCCACCAGATACACAGACGTGGCACACAGTCAAAGGCCTTCTGCAGGTCTAAAAATGCCACATGCAGAGCTCTCCTCTTTTTTCTGAGTGCCTCCATCAAAATTCTGAGGGCAAAAATGGCGTCCGTAGTGCCTGATCCTGAAATCCATATTGATACTCAGAGACAGTACACTCTCGGCGGAGCCTGAGGGCAATCACGGGCTCAAAGAGCTTCATGGTGTGACTCATAATCTTAATGCCCCTATAACTACCGCAATCTTGAACACTGCCCCTTCCTTTGTTAATAGGGGTAATAAAACTGTGCCGCCATTGATGTGGCATCGTCCCAGTGCTCAAAATGCGGTTAAAAAGATCAGTAAGCATGAGCACACCACGAGAGCCTAACGATTTCCACGCTTCGATCGGAATATCGTCAGGTCCCACCGCCTTGCCGTTCTTCATGCGTCGAAGACAATTCCGAGTTTCATCAAGGGTTATTGGAGCAATAAGTCCCAGGTTAGGAGGTGGTTCAGACGTAATACTACCCGGGTGCGGAGTATTCAGCAGCTCCAAGAGGTAACTCCTTCACAGAAGCATAACTACAAAGCAGCTTGCCCTGGGAATCTCTGACGCAAAGACATTTTGTGATATCTTGCGTCGCTTTATCCCGAACACGTGCCAATTTGTAGATATTTATATATATATATATATATATATATATATATATATATATATATATATATATATATATATATATATATATATATATATATATATATATATATATATATATATATATTTATATATATATATATATATATATATATATATATATATATATATATATATATATATATATATATATATATATATATATATATATATACAACATTCATAAATGTAAACATTTCTCGTTTAATTAAAAAAAATACATTATTCCACTATAATCTAATTAATTTGGAAAGTTTTAAACAAACCTTGGAAGTTGTATCTTGTTTAAAAGTAAAAATGGAATGATAACTTAAAGATAAACCCAGAATCATATTTGATCTTAGGGGATCCAATGAATATTTATGCAGGCAACCTTTGGTATCTGCTATATTAATTACATCCGACCCACGGTAGACTTGTTCATATTTCAGAAGCGCCAAGTGTTATAAATACTTGAGGAGCCACTTTGCTTATTTCATGTAAAAAACATGTGTTATGTAATTTTTCCTGTTATGGCTACATTTTATTTATTTGAGTTCAAAATATAGAGAAAGAAGTTTACTTACTACAGACGATAAATAATGGAAGTTCTATTTTTTTATTCTAAAATATACTAACTCTTTAGTGGTAACCCTGTATTGTTGTTTCGTATAGACCAAAGCTCGTATTGGTTAGCGGCTTCGTTTCCATTCCGGAAACCAGATCCGGGGAATAAATATCAGGTTCCCTTTGGAAGACTCAGGGCCAGGAGGCCTCCACTACCCAACAACTATACATAAGCTAGCGGGCTTATTATATGCCAAAAAAATATCAATAAATTTTATCTTAATTTATAAATTTTATATAACATTAATGTTATATAATATAATATTTTATACTGTAGAGAAAAAAAAATTAAAACGTACATTGTTCAACCTGAAATATTACCCAAATACTTTAGTAGTAACCCTGTATTGTTGTTTCGTATAGACCAAAGCTCGTGTTGGTCTTTGGTCTATACGAAACGACACTACAGCTCTTGCCGGAAGCCTTGAACGGAGACAAAGCCGCAGACATTGCTGTAAAATCTGTGGGAAAATTGCACAAACACTATACACATTTTCCAATAAGTTACGCGAAGAATCACATCAAAAATGACAAATTAACTAAAACAAATGACGAATAGGTGACAATGAAAACCGGCCTTTACACGAAAACCATATTAGTTAATACTAAAATAATAGTAACAAGATCAATCTCCTAACATGGCAGATCATGGTTTCCATCTGGTATACTTAAGTAAAACAAAAATAAAAATTATACCTTCTGACGTGATGGTTTTAGTTCGATTACCACTCGGGAAGAATCATTTATTTCCGTGAACTTCGTTCTAGTTAGAAAGCAAATGCACGGCGTTTAATTACGCCATTCAACATACAATGCTTCAAAAGGCGGAATGCGGGGAACGGATAAGGATAAATAATGTATTGTTATAAAAAAAAACAATTTACCTCAGTATTTAAATGTAATTATATGCCTTGTATATATATTTTGAAAGTTACCAATGTAATTGCTTAACTGTTGTGTCACTGGTACAAAATCGCGGGGCACTCTAGGGAAATAGTAGAAGTGTCAAAAAATAAGAACAAGTTAAAACATTTTTGCATACAAATAACGTGATGAAAATCGTCGTCTAAATTTTAGTTTGTTATGCATTTCTCTGTTTAATTTTTTTTAATGGAGTCTGTATAGTTTAGATGCCAGTGTATATGAGTTCGATTCCTGCTCGAGAGTTGGAGAAATTTAACTAATTCAATATTTAGAATATATTGGGTATATATGGTACCTTTAACTCAAATACTTTTAGATAAGCTTATACATATTTAGAAATAAGTATAACTAAAACTAACTATACACTAAAATTAACTAACTAAAATATGAAGTATTGTATGTAATTTTTTTTAACTGCGAGTATAATATTAATAAGGATAAATGAAGCTAGCAGTCCAAATCTAACATAATAATGTAATAAAATTTCATATCAAAACAATAAAATTGTAGAAGTACTCGAATTATATTTACAATCGCTCGAGTAAATAGTAAATTATTAATAAAATTACTATTATTTTTATCTATAAGGAGTCGAGTCAATATAAAATCAACAGTAACATTTCTGCGTGAATTTGTTTTTTTTGTTGATAAGTAGTAGTACTAGTAGTAGTGGTACCTATATGACACTCTGCCAATAGCGTAATGACAGAGAAGAAAAAAAATTAGTGGCCATGACATACTGCCTTCCGTAAACGGAGAGGCTGACAGTGTTCTATCATTTGCCACTCTGCTACGTAATCCTATACTAATCATGCTACGAAAAAAAATAGCGTCCGTACAAAGTACAAATGTCAGAAGTGAAACTTCTTTGGCAAAATCATTTTTAAATCTCGTTAACAAAGCTTTAGCTTTAGCTATAATAGAATAAATAAAATCTTAAACATTAATCCTATAAGCTCTTATCAGTCCAAAAAAATATTAACTGCCTGGCTACTAACGTTAAACTACGATGACATAGAAGCCTTAATGGTACACTAATATACACACACACACACACTCACACACACACACACACACACACACACACACACCGCAAACACATACACACATACACACAATCACACACAATCACACACACACATACACACAAATAAACATACTCTTTTTGCCCATATCTTTTATACTTCAATTAAATTAAGTTAGGTTAGATATAAGATGTGTATTGTATAGTTATTTATTTCCACAAATGTATGAAATTTTATGGAAGAGCGGGGCCTCCTGACACAAGCTATACTAGTAACTTACTGGGTTGGTCTCATTACTTCGCATGTTAAAGAAAATGTTGATACTGAAATAAATATTTTTAATTTTAATAATTTTTTTTTTAATTTACGAAACTTACCGCCAGTTTCACCGGTTTCGGATAAAGTTTCACATAGTAAGCTGGCAATGAATACTGTCTGCCGGATAATTGCTGCTGTTATTTTCTTTCTGTTTCACCATCGAACTCTCCGACAATTTATCTGGTAGGCAAAGGCAGCAACAACGCAAAAGTGCGATTTTTTTCGTTATGTTACGGCAACGTAAATTATCGTTATTTAAAAAATAAAAAACATATTTAATTAATAGAATACCTTTTATTCAAAATAATCCACGTCAACCTTTTTTAATATTTTCAAGTATAATTTTATAATTAAAGAACGAAAATGTTTATAATTGTAATAACAAAACGCAATCGCACGCAAAAAAAAAAATTCTGAAATAAGAGTTCAAAGTTTAGAAATGGTGGACTATAGTATAAATTTGTGAAATTTTACGATGATTTTTTTAGAGATAGTTATAAGTAAATATAACCATTGCAGTAATTAGTGTGTGTTTCGTAAAATTATCTGATAATTTATTAGACAAAATCTCAGCGAGTAATTTACATAGTTTTCTAAATACAAAAGCAAAATAGGAAAAGTTGGCGATAGTACGAAATTATTTTTACGTTTGTTCATACAGCATTATGCTATTTAAACCATACACAAACAGCATGATTTCGAATCGAATACGCTTCGTGTGACATAATGCAAATATTATTAATATGGCACATGACTGAAGTATATATTAGCTGGTTTGCAGAAGCCGATAACAACGATATGAACAATCTTAAAGTGACAGTAGTATTTATTTACATGTAAATATTTAATTTTGATAGCCAAATATGTAGAAGATGCACGTGGTTTCGCTTGGCTTGGTAACTGTTGGGTGCTTTCTTTATTTTAACTTAAACACGTTTTCTCCGTTATAAAGCTAAAAAAGGAGAGAGTTAAGTTACTCAGTTTAAAAAAAACAACAATTGAAGCTTCATCTAATTTAAGTACACCCTAATGATGAACCTAATGATTTTTACTAAAATAGTGGCTCCAGAACCACCGCTTGTTTCTGTATACAGTCCATAGAAATAATCAGAGTATAAATATAAGTCCCCTCGTTACTCGGAACAGAATCTATAAACAATATATAATATTAATTGCTTTTTCGAAATATTTTTAACCCTCCTGAAGCACATTTGTTGATAATTATTATTAATATTATTTAATAAAAATAATCGAATAATAGCATATAATAAACATCTTGTATATTTTACTCTAATTCCAATCCAATAATGCAAAACAGTGTTCTAATGTATGATTGAATAAAGATACACATCACTCAAATCACTTAAATTGTTCTCTCGGTATCGGTATAGAAGGTATTTAAAAATTATGTAATTTTTTTTAAAAAAAAAACCTCGTTTAATAATTAATAAATAGAGAATATTTTTAGGGCTCCGGACCTCAAATGGAAAACACTGGACCCCTTATAGGATCACTTTGTCTGTCTGTCTGTCAAGATGTCATTTTCTCGAAATCACGCGGAGGATTGAAGTTGAAATTAATATCAAATATCCAATTTAATGACATCTTGAAGCACGGAAAAAATAAAACTAACTAACTAAGCCAACGAAATTAAAAGATATGAGCCTTTAGGCTTAATGCCTGCATTTCGTATGAAAATCGCAGGGTACTTCCCGTTAAACTAGAGTTATGAAATTGGGCAATAAGTTGGAACTTATCGTACAAAGAAAGGGAAATATCCGAATATTGGCCAGAAAAATGTTATTACAAAGTTATATTTGTAGTTCATTCCATACAAAATGAGTGAATACGACCGCAACTTTAAATTTGTTAATTTTTATAAGTTGTATTTCCCGTTGACCTGCAATCATGACCTGTAGTATCACCTGTAGTACAGAATAGTATGGTACGTAGTACTCTCGATGCGTGAGTATTATTCGCACTTGACAAAAGTTATTGACAGCAACAAACTAAATGATAATAATTATGATAGATATATATTTTAAAAATCAATTTCTACTTTAAATATTTGTTAACAGCATTGATAGTTCAAAAATATAATCTCTCAAACGCACTCGTTCAGCTTGTCATCAATCATATTCATTCAAAAAATGTTATTTGAAAAATATGGAAAGAATATTTAGTTTTGTACAAGTATCGATTTTCAATTTTAAAAAGAAATAATTATAAATATCCATAGTGTATAGTGGCGTAGTGCGACAGTGACTAACTGGAAACATAGTTGTGGGTTTGATTCCAGTTGGCTTTGGCTGTTGTGTTGAAGCGGTGTTGAGTTCCGCCACTCAATATCATTCATATATCATTCAGGCGGAAAGCGGAGAAGTTAGATAGGCTGGCTTGACATACGGTTTTCATTGCCTACCCTGATATAAATGAAATACAGTAAAACCCTAAAATTAAAAAAAAATACTAATTAATGTAACATAATCCAAGAAATTTTACGATAAAATATGATAACGTGAACCATATGTTACTGGAATCTATTTATCGTTTAGATATAAGTTTTTAAGCATCATATCACAGACAAAATATTTAATTCATTCGCTAAATTTAAATAATTAATTTAAAATAATCTTTGTTTGCAAATATTAAAAACAAACTAGCACGGTGTCACAGACGATAAAACTGTTATATATACATCGGTAACACATACTTGTGATTAGTGCGCCGCGTATGCGCCTGCGCCTCAATACTTATATATTTAAACCTCCTAACTTATACCAATTTTGACCAAAAAGTGTATAATAAAACGGAAATCATGGCTCCTGGTGTTGTACAAAATTCGGAAACAGTTATCAACAATACTTTAGAAGTAATTGCGCGTAATGAAGATCTCTTACCTGGCTTGAGTCACGAAGTCAACACATGTCCGATCGACCATCTTGCTCAAGTAAATAAAGAACAAAATGGTGACAATAGCAACAACAGTGAAAATGGGGATGCCAAAATCCTTATACAAAAGCTCGATAGGAAACAACCCCGTAAAATTACAAGGCCTAAAGTGTTAAAGAACCACGAGTCACGGGAATATTTGTATGATAGACTTTACGATACTACATGCCCAAGAGTGGTAAGTAATGTTATAATTCAAAAGATAATTACTATAAAAATATGAAGAATATCTTGAAGAATAATATTCATGCCAAAAAATTATTTAGTTATATTTAAATTTATGTAAACCGTGAACTGTGTAAAGTAATTTGTCATTACTCCATCAAGCACGTTTTGCACGTCGCAACCTCGTTTACTTAATAAGGCTTGGTCAAGACAAATTTAATACATATGTATTTAATACATATTATTGTTTTTCTAAGAAAGTTAAGGTGCTTTCTTATTTTGTGTGATAATTACATACATATATAATTTTAAATATAAAATCAACATTTAGTAAAAACTTTTTGGATCTTATATATAAAACATTGATGTTGGTTTTGTTTTTATCTGCCAATCTTATACGTAACTAACATACTTACTTATAGCCTAAAATTTTGCCTCAATATAATGGAAAAGAACGTATTGTCGCTCTCTTTCATACTAATCAATTTCTAGGATGGGCGATTGAACCTAATGCCAGAAAAATCAAAGGCAAAAACTAAGCTTATTTTGTGCTTCGTAAATATAAGTTAAAGCCTATGCTACACAAAGTAACATCAGCCTATTATAAAGAAATGCTTATTGGGTATTCGTCTACTACTATTCGTCTTCTATATGGCGTCGTGATAAACTCGGTTATGAATACGATCCCTGTTCGGGGAAATTATTATTTATTTTGATTTTCTTGTTCTGGTCAAAACAAAAATAGGCATCGCAGTATTTTAACACTAGGTCATTTGCCTACCCTGCTATGTGCAGTACAACTTGACGGTATAAAATATATATTTATCATATTTTTTCAATTATTTGCTTTATTTTATTAATTACAATCAATATTACTTAGGGCCACTTAAGTAGTTACACTTATTGCGTATAAATATGCATTCAAATCGTTAAGTGCTCTATAAATAACATAATCTTAATAGAACATTGATATGTCAGCGTTGAAACCTTAACGAAGGCTGTGTTAAACCTTTATCTCTGATCTCGCAATTTTAATAATTTATAGATTTTAGTAAACTGTATTTTAAAATACATTTAGTAATGTATAAAATCTCGACCACAAAAGGACTCGAACTCACGCTCCTTTTGATCTGAAAATGGGTTGTAAATCTGAAATATATAATATATTTTCGTAGCAAAATTTCGACTTACACCTTGAGCTTCAATAGTCACCTGCTCTAGCGCGTAATCAAAAAATTATATACATATGCACTAAGAATATATTTGTTTACGACTTAAAGTTATTAAAATAAACAGTAATATGTATCTGCTACTGGATTTATTTGAAAGTTAATTTATTTTTAAATTTAAATTGATTATTTTATATAATGCGAATTTTATTATTTGAACAACAAACTTCATAAAATAAAATCAATTAATATTGAATATTGATACAATCCAAGATAAAATGTAATTTACATCAATATTAGTATTGAAATAATTTTTTCTCTTCTAATATAAATAAGTAAATTGGATAAACTTTTTAAAGTCTTCTATTTAGCCAGCAATGAATATTTTTTTTAAATTTACGACAGATAAAAATAATATTAATATAATATTAGAGTATAAACTAACAGTATTTCCATTTTGTTCATAATTATTTTATATTTAAATTTTTTATGCACTATATAAATGTGTAAAAAAGCGTTAAGTTACGTGTTTATTGTCGTGTAAATTGCCAATCAAAAATATAATCTATTATATTTTACTATATACAATTTATAATACCGATACAAAGTATGTGATAGCATATCCTTAAAATTTATTGTTTAATGAAACCAAATACTAAGGAAGTCTTTATAAAATAACCTCAAAATATGTGTTTTTGCTGATGCTAGAAAGTACGGTTAAGGCATTTGAAATATAAAAAAAATATATTATTTTTTTACAGCCTACACTATGTAACGAGAGGGCTTGCCTGGGTAGCTTGATGGCTATACCAGGCCGCGGTGACGTACCGAGAAGTCCTGAAGAAGTACTCAACGACGCTAAAGATTTCCTTGGACAATATTTCGCTTCTATACGAAGGTAAGGTTTTTCTACTCTTCTATCTTCATATAAGAACCTTTATTAAACGTAAACGAGAAAATATATAATTTATTATTCATAATGAGATCGCTCTAGAAGAATATAGAACAAAGTACTATATATATATATATATATATATATATATATATATATATATATATATATATATATATATATATATATATATATATATATATATATATATATATATATATATATAAAAACAGTATATATGTATAAAAACAGACTCTTACGCTTCCTCCTTACCTAATATATAAGTAAAATATATGTGTGAAGCTAAAAAAACATAAAAACATATGCTATGTTATTGTTGTATATATATATACGAGTATATCCTGAAAAATGCAGATGTTTCTGTAAACAAAAATATTCAAATACTAAACTTCAAACATTTTATTGTGTGAACTAGTTCATCTAAAATACCTTTATATTTTTCACGAACATATGTTAGTCGTACGGGGATATGCATCCATAAATTTTTAGTTACATGTGGACTTGGTGATAAAAGCTTGTTCACGTAAAAGCTTATATTTCATTTTGTGATACAAGATCTACAGAATACAGTAGAGTATGCTGAAAATTTGTTTTAATTAAAAATTGTATACAATGTATATAATGTATTTAAAATTTATATCTCAACATATTATATTAGGAATAAAATTAATAATATATATAGAAGAAATTAAATTAAGAAATAATTTTTAAATTTTCCGTTATGGGCAAAATAACAATAAATCCATTATATTCTTTAATTTTCCATTTATTTTTAGAAAAAATTCATTTAAAGTCTAATGTTGAGGTACACTGTTTTCAAAATTCCACCAAATTTTTTATTCCAGATGAGTAGTGCAACGCTTTCTCTTATATCATTGTAATATTTAATAAGTAACGTATTACAGAGCGAATACCGTAGCCCACGAGGCACGTTGGAAGGCTGTACAGGAGGAAGTACTGAAAACTGGAACATATCAACTGACCACTACCGAGCTAGTGTTTGGCGCCAAGCTAGCTTGGAGAAACGCTAGTCGATGTATCGGTAGAATTCAGTGGTCTAAGCTGCAGGTGTGTGTCGCTTATTAAAGATTTTATAATATTACTTTTATGAATGTAGCAGAGTTGTATAGAATAGCGTCTAATAGTAAAAAAATCAATCCCTACTTAAAAATAGATTATTTTAATTATTTTAATTTCTCAACACCTAGTGGGGCGTTGATCCATTATTCAAAGCGTCGGACAAACGGAATGTCTTTACACAGCGAAAATATTTAATATTTAAAAAAATATATTTAATATAAATTAAACTAAATATTTAAAAATAAAAAATATATATACTTAAAACATTATCTAGTTTTTGAAACCTACAAATTCTACTTTATCTATAGAAAAACAAGGGATCTTCAGGAATTCCCAAGCTACGTAAATATAGACAGGAAAAGTGGATCAATTAAGTCAATTCTTGTTACGCGTCCAACCGTCTCGGCGAACCCGGTGGAACTAAATGAATTTACCGAGTGCCGACTGTAATGAGAAAACTCCCATTTCCCGCGCCGACACAAAAACATAGCCAATTAACTGGCAGTTTGTTTTTAGTTTAACTATCTTAGTACAACTATAAGAAAGGTTTTAGGCATCCATCAATGTTGCTAAAGTTGGTTAATTTAAATTAAACTTTGGATAAGTTTTACATTACTTAAGAAATGTAGAGTTAGGAGATATCTTGTAAAACCGAAAATTTACGTATACATTTAGGGTGAATACTATTTTCTTATATATTACTTACCGCATAAATACAGTACATTATGATAAAAACAAATTATCAAGTTAACTCATAAATAAATGAAGTAAAGTATATAAAATAAAGTTAATAATTTTTTTTTATTATAAGTTTATTATTACTATTTCAATAGATTTTAAAAATATACATATACATTTTTAACGTTTAGCTATTGAGGCTGTGCCTATATTAACGAAATACAAAAGCAATAGTCGGTATATAATGTCCGTTGTAATTAGTCACGGCACACCGCGTCGTATGTTTATCTCAGCATGTTACAATATTATGTCACCCAAGTTACAAATGTCACGCTGAAGCGTTTGTACTATCTCAAATATTTTCTAATAGCACTTATTATTTAAGTATTAGGGCTTGTAATTCAAAATCAAGCTAAAATTAAAGCGCAATTAGTCATGTTCAATGGAGAACGTCGACGACATGCTCAGAAAATCCTACGCGAATATTATATTGTCAAACAATGTACGTGTAATGCTTAATTTGTTTGTTCTACGTGATTTGAATGCGTGGTTTGGAATACTGGACATTATATGCTTTCATATATACCATTATATACATCAGATGTACTCGTAACTCGTTTAAACGGATTTAGATACGTGATATTTAACAATTTGCTGCATTTTATGAATATAGAGGCATATCTCTATATTCATACAATTGTAAATAAATAAATATTTGCAACTCTACATAGAAACGAAATCGTTTTTAAAACTGTTTTGTTTTTGTATCTTAGTGAAAAAAGGTTCAAATTGTTTAAAATTCAAGACGCCGCAGTGTCATTTAAAGGAAATGCACGAAAATTGAGATAATCATCAAAGTAATTTTTGTAATAGCTTTTCTTTTCTTAAATGACCCAGACGTACAAAGATTCTTTGAGTCGTTATTACGGTAATCTAACACTGATTACCGGAACTGGCGATAGTCTTAATACATTTGTACATTACGACAAATGAGACTTTTCGAACATAATATATTTGTATGAATACAATGATATTTATGCTTTGAAAAACATATTAGAATTCGAATTTAGCGGGATTCTAGTCCACGCTCTTCAAGACTTCATAATCCTTTATTGTTTTTTAAGTTTTCTAAAAATATTAATGTAATAATATTTTGGTCGTGGCTCCGGCGGTCTACTAAATTTTATTTATATAATTATCGCTTGAAAAATTTGAAACATCCACAAATTGTTAAAAAAAATAGTAATATTTGAGACTAAGCTTAAGTAACGTATATTTAGTTAAATATTATTTATAAAGAAAGCTTCATATAAGTGTAGATCATCCCGTCTTTAAAAGCTATACTTTACAAACTATGATTTTTTATTGTTTTAAGAATGGACCCAATCTCTAAACTTTTTAATTATAAACATAGAAAAGCTTTACTTTTACAGACTTTTCCCAATATAACATCACGCAGGGAGAATTAATTATTAAAATGTTTATCACCCAAAGTTCAAAAGATAGAATGTGAGAAATGGAGTGGCTTACCACTAGATTCTTTAATTCAGAATACAGCGTGAAACGAACACTGATAACATCACTGTTATTAAGATCTCATCCCTAATTACAAAGGGATACTTGAAAAATAATATAAAATATTAGAGGGAGGTATTCATACAATGATACAATATTTTAGTTTAATTTAAGCAAAGCATATTTTTGGATTCACGTACACCCCACACGGTAGGTGTACAGAACTTAGTGTCAAACACTTCGTTCTTCACTTACCTTGGAATTCGAAACACCGTTTGTTAAGTAGCGGAACTTAACGCAACGCTTTGCCCAGCGACGGAACAAAATTATTTATTCCCTCAAGAGTCCAACTGAGCCTAGATAACGAGAACCCATAATGAACAACAAAATAAGCAAACATAAACAAAACAAACATAATTCTTAACGATAATTTCATGTAAAAAAATGATATTTTTGCAATTACATTCACCGCAACAGCAATTAGTGGAGAGCTAAATCTAAATATTTTTGTAATTAGCGAGCTTGATTGAGCCGCGGCCGTCCTAACGTTATTACGAATAATTCATTCGTTTCGCCTTCATCGGTGGTAGAGACGACTCAAATCGGTATTAGTGGGTATTACTTTTAAGTCCCTCTGATGTTCGCGACTTCATTACGTAATTACATCGCTTAAATAGATTGCTAGGGTTAATCTTTATGAGGATCTGTAAGCGGTTGGCCGCTCTAATCTCTATATCTAAGTGAATGGCGTGCTTTATTTCGTATTTGTTCTTTTCAATCTGTTTATATTGAGTTATTTTGAGTTTCATTTTGTAAATTTATTTGAAAATGTTATGGGAGATTAGCTTATTAGCGTTGGCTTAGCATATTTTAGATAATGTATTTGTTGTTTTTTATGCTATAATATATATGGTAGGTACATGTTTTGTCCATTTATAGATTAAATACAGTAAATAGCTTCGGTTTTAACTCAGGAGAAAGTTTTTCTTTGTATTGCCTACATTTTTACCTTTATTTTATATAAATAAAAACAAAAGAAAAAATTATAATTTAATTACTAATTTATACACTATAATTATATTAATATAATATAAACACAGATCACAGATCGATTTTTGAATAAAACCTACATTTGTAATTTAAAATTTTGTAATGACATCATTCCCTTACATTTTACTTTATATAATTGCACAGTACAATTTCATTGTTGAAACTATTTTTGCGACTTTTAAGCTAGTAAAATTTTGGTAAATTATTTATGATAATTTAAAAAAGTCGGTACATATCTACTCAAGTGAACAGAGGCACTCTTAACAACTATGGAACAACATTGTATGTCAAGCACGTCTTGAATTCGATCGCTGTGTACGCTTTTTGGTTTTAATTAATAAATTAATATCTCATAACAATAATTTTAGAATCAACCTTGAGCTTAGTTTTTTAAAATTGTAGTCAACGAAAATATTTATATGCTTTATAAAATATTTAACTTACTTGGCTATATAATAATTATATAATAAATGCTAGAAATTTCCTTGAAAAATTAAATTATAACAGAATTCTAGTCTATAGTTATTAGTGCGATATATTTATAAAATTTTGCATACTATTAATATAAAGTGTCAATCTTAATTTCTAATACGAAAATATGAGAACGTTCACTTTATTCGATTCTATTTTGACTGAGCTTTTAAATTTGAATACAGATGTCCTATATGTCTTAAAGTGCTGGACTTTTATGTTCTTTGTGAACTTTTTTAATACGCATATCATTAGAAAGCACATAATGTATTTACATTTAAAAATAATGAAAAAGCTCACTTCTTCCACTATTTAAAAAAAACTTATTTAACGTATCTAATAAAATAGAACCCCTAAAAACGTATAACTTTGCGCATTTCAACAGGTATTCGATTGCCGGCAAGTGACAACCACCAGTGGAATGTTCGAAGCGCTTTGCAATCATATCAAATATAGCACCAATAAGGGAAACATCAGGTTAGTTTGAGAGTATGGAGATACATTAATCAATTGTAATGGACCTCGGTGCGTTCATAGCGTTGATTAGAATCAAAATGAAAATGTATGCATATTGTATTGATGTTCAACGTCTGCTTTTAAAAAGATTTTAAATGAGATTTCCCATAGTACTTTTGGGTTGTAATTATTTTGGCTTATTTAATTTTGTTAAATTATATGCTTAAAGGTTAGCAGTGATTTTTAGAAAACATATAATAATTGAGGCCGTCGTAGCGTAGCGGAATAATGTCTCACTGTAAACGCGACGGTCATGGGTTCTATTCCCTCTGAGGGAAATGAGGTATTATCATGAGCAAAGCGCAGACTTGAGTTCTGTTGAGATTAGGTTCCTTGCTATATGAAATAATATAATTTAGATATGGGATAGTATATTGAAGTATTGGATACTAAGTAATGGTTTGTATATTAATATTTAGTAAACAAAATGTCGAGCTTTGCCTGTATAATTTTTGTCTTATTACAAAATTACATTTTTTGTTGACGAATGTAAATAAGAAAATTAATCTTGATTCTTTTATATTACCTAACAGTTTAAATTAATTTAAATTTTCCAATTTCCGTCAATATTCTTGCATATATATGATATACTGAAAAAGACAATTAAATTTACGAAAAAAATAAAAGCCACAGATTTCGTTAGTTCGTGCAGCAGTGAACGAGGCTATTATTGTTGTTGTTGATGATGAAGATGATGAATAAGATAGATATATATTTACTAAATAAATAAATAAATATAAGTCACTTAACTTCTATAATCCAATAGATCAGCAATAACCGTGTTCCCGCAACGTACAGACGGCAAACACGACTACAGGATATGGAACAGTCAGCTCATAAGCTACGCCGGGTACAAACAGCCAGATGGGACTGTGTTAGGAGATCCTATGCACAGTGAATTTACTGAGGTAAGAAAATATAATAATATGTTACTTATAATTGTAATAAGTAATGTCAATTTGTTTTATAATATTTATATACTCTATTATTTTTACAATATTTTTTAAAAAAATACCTTTTTAACACAAATAATGTCGATGACATCTTACTTAATAAATATATTTTCTTAGAGCTGTGATTCAAAAGAGAATTTTCAGGTATAGCGTATAATATATGAAATTATAACGTTCATGTATATTCGGATTTGATATATATTGTCAAATTTTAAAACAAGTATATAAAAATTTGATCGTATTGCAAAAGTACAAACCTGCACGGTTTGTTACAAGAGCCTTACTCAGCGTACCATCGGTGAATCCGATTTGAAAACTGGGCCGAATGCAAATTGTTTAGATCTCTATACACTGCTGTTCACATCGGGTGTAGATAGAGCAGCTGTTAAAGGATTTGCTTAGGACTTAAGATTGTTTCTCTGGATCACTTTGCATCAACGAAAGAAGCTTAGAAGATTTTTATAGTTCAATTTTTTTATTTTTTACATTGTTTTTTTTTTGTAAAAACTTTTTGGAATGGTAAGGTGTTATTTAGGATCTGTTTATTTCACACTTATCCCGCTTAAAACTGAGTAGGCCGATTGAGTGTAGTGGCTTGGCTCTCCGTTTTCCGCTTTCGATTCATATTCGAAACCTTGCATGTTGGATGGTGGAACTCTTTGTCTAGTTCGAACAAGGCAATGAAAACAATTCGCTGCATCGAACTGAACTTATAATCATAGTGTTTACAGAAACCCGTCTGATTGTGCCACTAAAGTTTTTAGAATATTCATAAATGTGAATGACAAAATATTACTAAATATTTATATTTTACACAAATAAGCTCTATTGTGTTGTTCTGTTAAACATTTTATTGAGATTTTCCAAGTTTAAATAACCATAAATACTTTTCATTTTGTATATAAATATCAACATTGACCTTTAAAATAAATCCTTCAATAGTGTCGCGCCAGCTTTACCACACCTGATCCGTATTATTTATTGTTCGACAGATTTTGAACTTTAAGTTTATTTATTGCCTAACCCTAAGAATAATTATAATCAATATTCATTTTGCTGAATGGCTTTTTAAATGTCCTTCGTGAAAAAGGTTATTTATACGCTTTTCTTTATAAAAAATGTAGTACTCTATGGAAAACATGTTCAAGTGTAGTCCATGAAAATAGCATGTTCAACCAAATTAACTCTCTAGTTTTATAATACAATCTGTACTAACAGATTATTTTATATATTTATATTCATATTTTAGCTCTGTATAAAACTGGGCTGGAAGCCGCCGCATACTGCGTGGGATATTCTACCGCTCGTGCTTTCCGCAAATGGGAAAGATCCCGATTACTTCGAGATCCCGAGGGAACTTGTCATGGAGATACATATGACACATCCTATGTAAGTTTTATATTGTAGTTGCTAATATATTGTGACAAGATCTTGAAAAATGAATTATATAAAAAAATTATAAAAAAATATCAATAAATATTTTTCTAATTAATTATTTCATTGAGGTCACGTGACTCATTTGGGATACCATGTGACTGTATATGCTTAATGCTTGTGGGTTCGATTCTCACTCGTGGATTTTTTTTTTATTTCATTTCTTTTTTTTAGTAAAAGAGCTCGCATTTGGGCGGATAGTGTTTTAAAACTTATCTCTTTACCCTGCAATGTATGGGATAAAGGGTGAAATTAACAAAAAAAAACATGAATCATTTAGATTATGAATTACATATAGCTAAATCAAAATAAACGATACAATGTATGACCATAACAGCCACTTAAGTGAAAAACGTAGCCATCGTTTTTCATTTCAGATTTATACGGACATAAAAAGTCTAAGAATGCATATTGTGCTTTGTAAAGGCCCGCAAATAGGCGTATAGCGTCCATACAGAACAGATTGCTTATCGTAAAACTTTGGTCCAGTGATCTCCAATCTGCGTTTATAGCCCATAAATCTGAGCTCATTCAATAATGTTTCGCTATTGATAATGTTAACTGGCTGTAATGTGTTGTAAGAGGTGATACGCCGTGATTGAGCTCTTGACGATTATAAAAAAATTATTGTTTTTTATATAGGGAACAGTGGCGTAGTAGAGTTCTTTAGGCATTTTTTATTAAACGCGTTGTCTCTGGGACTGAATTTTTTGACTGATTGCTTATATATATATAGTTAATATTTTTGTAATACTATATAACTTCACGTTATATAGTATTACAAAAAAAACATAGTGACCTATTACTCATTTATTTGTACTCAATGCGGAAGATATATAACGTGTGTATACAATTACTTACGTTTGTCTTAAAAAAAACAACTTATCAGTATTTTTTAACAAAACTAAGAAAACGTGATCTCATTTTTAAAATATATACACTTTTTCTACTGCATACTAGAGTCTTATTATTATTATTTCTTCGCACATATAATCTTTATAGTGAGTTTGAAACTAACACGTGGTGTATTGTTTGAAATGTATCGGAGCGTGTACGAGTATTCTGCTGATGCTCTACATTTACCAAGAAACTTGATTCAGTGATACTTTAAAAGATTTTTCTCGATGGTACATTTCTACAGATTGCATTTGCTTCGTAGCGTTTGTTTTTAATTAGAAACAACAATAGTACACTTCCATTAAAATGGGCGTTGGATTAAAGTTTAAGATATTTATTTACTTGTTATTCTTACGATTTTTCCTTAGATTGTTAGATGTCGACTCATTTGAACAAACTTTCTATCAATACTAATTGCTCTCCTTACTTCTTCTTAACCTCATGAATTTATCTCGCATTTGTAGGGTTAGAGGTGGCGTAGCTGTAAAACGTATAATCCTTTTTTATTTAATATTCTTTGTATTCATTCTGTATTTTTGATTTTTATCTTTTCATTTATTTATATATTTCACAGTACTACTTTTTTCTTTTTTTTAACTATATGGCAATAAATAAAACTAATAGTGGTTAAGTTATTTAGAATTTAAAATTTATAATTATTTATATAAAGCAGGCTATGCTAAGAGGAACTAGTGTCACATGACTTATTAAGTGGCGAAACTCGAAACTTTACATTCCTACCATGCAAATAAAAAATATCCCTCGGCGTGGGACTCGAACCCACTACCCCCTTACCTATAAGAAATAAGAAATATGAGATATAAAATAATAATAATACAAATAAGCAAAAAATTTACTCAATATAAAGCTTAATGATTACTGTTTTGTAACTTCTGTCACAGATTAATCTACTTAAGTATTAAGATGAGATTCTAGAATCTGTATTAAAAATAAATGATTTTTATATCTAAGTAAGTAAAGTTATGCTTTTAACATTATTATTATATTAAAACAGTCACGACTGGTTCGAAGAGCTACAGCTCCGTTGGTACGCGCTTCCAGCTGTATCTAACATGCGTTTCGACTGCGGCGGTATAGAGTTCACAGCGAACGCTTTCAACGGCTGGTACATGAGTACTGAGATTGGATGCCGGAACTTTTGTGACACTAATCGATTGAATATGCTCGAGGTAGGTTATTATTTTTAAATTTGTATATATTTAATATTTATTAGTTGATTAATTTGGTGTAGGTATTTGAATCATTGACAGTTTCCAAGAGGTTGGGTCAAATCGAGCTATAAAAAAAAAATGTTGATTAAAAATCCATTTAACGTGAAATGACAGTTTTAAAATAATAAAAAAGGTACATAATTGGTATTATTTGATAAGAAAATTTGTTGATGTATTCGTTATGAAGGACATGGATTTGATACCCGTCTTATTTTGAAATAAATAATTTATATAATTAATGCGCTATAATGACACACCTTTCTACTTAGTCGTAAGAATAGGTTATGTTCCATGAAATATATGAATGGAATATGAATTGGAATCCCAATTAATATTTTTGGTTGTATTTTTCATAGAATTAATGAGATATTAGCTTAAAATTTATAAATGCATCAGTCACAATTTAACCTACTATTTCAAAATTATGATTGCCTTTGCTTCAAGTTGGATTGGAGATTCAAGCTCTTACAATTGCATGCATTATTCACAATGAAAGAAAAGATAGTAAGAAAATTAAAAAATAGAAAATTAATTAGGCTGTCGCGGCGCAGCGGCCTGGCATCTGACTGTAAGCGTGAAGATTGTGGGTTCGATATCTACTCAGGGAGGAAATGTTATTTAATAAGCACGGCGTTGAGTTCTGCCACTCACCACGCAATGTCTCGATAATCGGGCGGAAAGTGGTGTACGAAGTGACCCACGAGGTTCCCTGTGCCTACCCTGCTATGTGTGGGACATAGCGTAAAGCTATTTATTTATAAATTTCATTATTATTATCAATACAGAAAGTAGCTCAGAAATTGGGATTAGACACACGGACTCCAGTCACCTTATGGAAAGATAAAGCTTTAGTTGAAGTCAACATCGCAGTACTTCACAGCTTTCAGCAACACAACGCTACTATTGTGGACCACCACACTGCGTCTGAGAGCTTTATAAAGCATTTAGACAATGAAAACAGATTACGGTAAGTGTACACTATTGTATTATAATTATATATAATATATTGATTATTTATAACCAGAAAATTTTATTACACTTAAAATTTCGTTCGTTTCAAGGACCCTAAATGAGAAATTTCTGGTTTCTATTCGAATATGTGTTGTCTATCGATCACTCAGTAACGAAAAAGTTTTATATGTACATAAATATATATATATTTATGTACATATAAAACTTTTTCGTTACTGAGTGATCGATAGACAACACATATTCGAATCACATATATATATATATATATATATATATATATATATATATATATATATATATATATATATATATATATATATATATATATATATATATATATATATATATATATATATAATACAATTTCACATCATTCGTTGGCTCTACACGAGGCAAGACTGTCCTGTTGTTGCATATTGCATATGTCGAATAAACATGGCAGAAGATTACATACAAAAAAAACGTATGTAAATTTTATTTCATTGTTTAGTTTTAAAATATTTTAATATATTTTCCCATATATTGTGTGATAGTATACTATGTATGTTATGTGAAATTCACATTTTACTAAGCAATATTGGTGACTTTTTTTATTAATATAAGCAATAAACACGCTCTAAGAAAAATAGTATATAGTAATAGTATTTTAAAATAATACAATTTGTGTCATATTAATTTTCTATGAAAAATGTCATTCTGTCATCTAGTATGTATATATACAAGATAAACGACGATGTGGAGCACGGATTTTCGTATTTTTATTCGTTGTGGGCCGGTAATTTAATTAAATATTCAAACGAAACATGGCCTTAAAGATTAAAAGTTTAAATTGTGAAGGTTCATTAGACAAAATATTACCCGTTAAAGTTAGCATAATTTCAACTTTAAAACACTCTTCTGTAATAAAAGAAGCCAGAAAAAGTAAAATTCCTTTATAGAGGTTAAGAACGGAAAGTTAAACAATTTATATAAATTTATAAGCTTCATAGCGGGAATATTTACATTTGGCAGACATTTTTCTGTATATGTAGGTTGGAAAAAAAAATTTAAGTATACTTATCACTGAAAGACGTTATACAATAAGAAATATTAATATGTTAAAAGTCACTATCTAAGTCTAACGATCATTTTCGAAGTCATTTTTAACGTGTTGATAAAACGTATCCTTAAGAGCTATAGCTAAGTTCATTTACTACGCAGAACCCATTTGTAAACATTTCTTTGGTTCAACAATATATAGAGCCATATGTTAAATCCCTTTACAAAATACGTACACAATATTTCTATGTCAATGAAGTAATTTTATTAATTTTTCTTTGCTAGCTTTGTAAAATGTGGTACATTTGTGAGCTTTCTTCATTTTCGAACTTTAGCTTCCCGTTTTATCATGTAATTAATATGAATGCTAATGAACGCTGCACTATCGTCTCTTTAAAGCAGGAAAACAAAAATATAATAAATTAATCGGAATCATCGTACTTCAGCTGATTAATTATCATAGTTTAACTTCTAACAAACCAGTTATACAAAAAAAAAACACAAATATATCTTCTCAGAAAAAATACTACGTAAATTAAATAAATTAAATAACACCAAAAAAGTCTTCAAAACAATACTTAAATATGCGACGTTACACACAGAGCTGAACGGAGCGTATAAATCAAAATATTTACACGCAAAATTAAGTAAACGTATGGCGTAATTGCAAGCGATCCAGACAACTTGCGGCCATTAAGCTATCAACGAGGCAGCCTTGCGTTTGTTTGGCCACATGTCTGATAGCAACGTGTGACTGTTTGTGTCTGCTGTACCAACTATGTATGGAATATGGATATAGTCATGAAGAGGCAGTACTAATTATAGATCTGGCCTATTTTATAATGTATAAAATTAGGTAACCTTTAAAGTAAGCAATTGTAAATATTGTATTTAGTTACTTCGACAGTGCCTAGTGAGATTAGTGATATTTTTTTTGTACATGGCAGTATCGAAATCTTTTATTAAGAATAATATAATAAGGTAATTTTTGGATGATTTGTAATTTGATAGCTTTTATAATTTGTAGTCTATATAGTCAGCCACTCAGAATATGAAAATAACATGTCCTGACTGACTGACTGACTGATTCATCATCGCTGACCGCAAACTGTCAAGGTTACGAACATAAAATTCGTACTGCATATTCACTTTATTATGTAGACCTCCAATGAGAAAGATTTTCAAAAAATTCCACCTCTAAGGGGTCAAAATAGGGATTGATAATATGTATGCAACTTCGTCATTTTGTAAGTAAGATAAACAAAGTTTTGTATCTCGATTATTAACATAAAACAGATTTTGAATACATGTTTCAGGAAATCAATTTTGGAAATTTTACTTAATAAGGAATGAAGTAGGAGTTGAACGTTCACGTTGGATAGAGATTCTTAATTAACACAATATGTATTTTAAATTAATTGGTAAATACATATAGTCAACTTCCGAGCCAACAAAGCCGCGGGCAACAGCTAGTAGATGATAAATTACCACTGAACGGACGGTATACAAGAAGCACGGATTCTAGTCCAAATTTTCTAAAATATTTTTATTTCCTTATTGCGAAATGTTAAAATTAGATACAGAGAAATTCAAGCTTGGATATATAAATGTAATGGACCAGACAGTATGTCTGTGAAGAAGTGGGTAAATTAATTAAAATCTAGCAAATATTTACAATGTGAGAGCATTGTTCATACACTGTTATCGGCATGCATAATGCATACAATCCACGTTATACTTTCAACATCCTCAAATTTATTATGAAGAAATTGCTAATATATATATATATATATATATATATATATATATATATATATATATATATATATATATATATATATATATATATATATATATATATATATATATATATATATATATATATATATATATATATATATATATATATATATATATATATATATATATATATATATACATTATGATGATGATGTATATCGGTCATATTTACTTTTGGTATGACGTACAATTTACCTTGTATCAGATTACAGTCTTTGAACGGATAGATCTTTTCAGTAGTTAATTTTTTAATTTTAAGAAATATAAGTTAAACGGTTTTATTTTGTAAAAACACACTACATACGTGTTTACCAACGATAGTGTGAATATAGGAAATTCTTTAACGGGATGAATTGCGGGGTTTACTAGTATACATTGTTGGTAAAACTCGTCGTCTCACCACTCTCCCTACTTACTTGACATACTCGAACATCTGGGTAAAATTAAATCATAGGGCAATCATTAAAATAGGGTATCGAAGGCATATGTATGCACGAGACACATTTTAAATAACTAGTAAATAATTTACTCATAATAACTAAACAAAATGTTATTTTGTGATGATTTTAAAAATATTTTGTTAATTATTTTTAAAAATTATTATTTCAATTTTAAACATAGAAAACAACGAGAATACTTCTTTAAATCTATATATATATATATATATATATATATATATATATATATATATATATATATATATATATATATATATATATATATATATATATATATATATATATATATATATATACACATAAAACATTTTCGTTACTAATGGATTTATCCGGAATTGGCAACGGGATATAACGAAGTTTCACGTTTTGTAGAATACGTGAATGAAATTTCGAACAGCTCGTCTTGAAGAAGTATTCGTTGAGTTAAACGTTTAACTCATCGATGTGTTTAATAAAGGTAGAAAAAAAAAAAATATATATATATATATATATATATATATATATATATATATATATATATATATATATATATATATATATATATATATATATATATATATATATATATATATATATATATCATATTTTAATTATTAAATATTTCTTAATTATTAAATTACGTGGAGTGAAAAGATGTATGGAGCAAAAGTGAGTTGTATGGATACACGTTTGTGGTAACACGTTTTAGAATAAATCAAAACGCAATTTTCAAAAATGGCGATGAGAAAAAGATCATTTGAGTCCAGAAAATTTAATTTGTAATTTTTCAGGTCTTTATATAGGATTTTATATGTTGTATAAAAAAGTACAAAACCTTTACAAAGATATCTCCAAATTTAACTTCATTTTAACATATGAGAGGGTTGTTTCCTGTTGTCCAAAGTATATATGAATTCTGTCTCAACATATAATATAATTTGCAAAGGTCCGGCTGTCCGGCGGACTGGATATGGATCGTGCCGCCAATGTCCTCATCCATCACGCCGGTATTTCATCAAGAGATGGCGCTATACTACTTGCGTCCCGCTTACGAATATCAGGTTATTATATTGAAATTTTATTTTTAAATGTTGTATCCGATATATTTACAGTTTCTAATGCTAAAGTTAAACATAAAGTCATTTATGTTATTAAGTCGTGAAATCCGCCACTCTGACAATGTTCTGCGAATTTGGGCAGAAAGTAAAGAACGGAGTGTTTTGATTTTCTCTACCTACGTAAAGCTGAAAAAATAGTATCCAATGTAGGTGTTAAATATATTAAATTTATTATGTTTACATAAGTTACTAAGAGCGATGACGCGCAAAATTTTCGTATTTTTAGCTATAATTTTACGGTAATGTTACTGAATTTTTTTTAACAAATTTTCCTTGTATTGAAAAAATCGAAAAATATCCTTAATTTTATTGAAGCATTTCTTGTCTATTGTCAATAATATTATTTATATGGAATCTGAAACTATTATCTTCAGAGGACCGGATGGATGGATATAGGATTATTGTCATATCTACCTATATATAAAAATACTTCGACGTGAATAATGTTTCTTAGTTATTTTATTTGAAATCTCTTGAAATTTAAGACAAATCTTTGTCTCGGGTGAAATTAGTAGTTAAGATGAATTAACTGATGTCTCACATTACTATAGGAACCAGCGTGGAAGACCCATCAATGGCAGAAGTCGAAGCCGATCACAGGCAAGAGGCCCATAAATAGAAAATTCCACTTCAAGCAGATTGCGCGCGCCGTCAAATTCACATCCAAACTCTTTGGACGAGCCCTCTCTAAGAGGATTAAAGCGACCGTTTTGTATGCAACGGAGACGGGCAAATCCGAACAGTATGCCAAGGAGCTAGGGGTCATATTCGGACACGCGTTCAACGCACAGGTATTTGTAAAGCAATAAAACTATTAGTACTGGCCATTGTAGTACTTGTTATAGTGCTAGTAATCGCTTTGAGAAGTTGCTGTTGACAACTGTTTTCGGTTACTTACTGTTTGTTTATATGACGTGTATGGCTATTTATTATGTAAGATGTCGTTATCTAATATTGTATTTTGAGTCATATTTTGAGAGCTTAAGAAATAAAATTTTTGAATCTATATTAATAAAAAATTGTAGTACAATATAATGATAATCTGAACATATTTTTAATAATAATAGTTATTGAAATTCTAAAATGTAGTTTCTAGTTTAAATTGTAAATATATATGTATATATATATATATATATATATATATATATATATATATATATATATATATATATATATATATATATATATATATATATATATATATATATATAAAGCTTTGGACATAAATAACATCAAATTGTTAAATATGTAAGAAATTGACCAGCGTGATCTTGTGTTTTTGATTTGTGACGATGAAAATCATTATTAATCCACTAATGAATTTATCTATGCGTAAATCTATCGGCACGTTGTAATGACGTTCTATCTCATTATACCTAAGTTCATTAAACAATTTTTCTAAAATAATATAAAATTACTAAAAATACTCTAAAGAAAAGTATGACAGTGATATCTATTTAAAAATACATTAATCGCCCCCAAAATATTATTTTTCCAGTGAAATCTGTCATATCGGAACGTATAATAGGAGCGTTTTAAAATTATTAATGAGTGATTCATCGGAGATGGCTTAAGTGATATTTACTTTCAGGTTCATTGCATGATTGATTATGACATCACGTCTATTGAGCATGAGGCGCTCTTGCTGGTCGTCACTTCGACTTTTGGGAACGGAGACCCGCCGGAAAATGGTATTGTAAGTATTAATATTTTTTCTGTATTCTCTCTTCAATATAGAAACAAGAACGTCTTTTACATTGTTTTTTGATTAAATTGTAAAAAAATGTTTTATATAAACAAGTTTACAAATATAATATTAGATTTTTTTATATATTAACAATTTCTAACAGTTAAAACTTCACTATGTATCCCGCATATAGCATGGTAGGCGGGAGACAACGCAAAAGACATCTTCTCCGCTTCCCGCCCAATATTCGATACATTGCGAATTAGGTGGCGGAACTTAACGCCGCGCTTTTTTTATTTATTATCTCAAGTGAGAATCGAACCCACAACCGTCGCTTTTTCTAACAGATTCTGACGCTCAGGTTTATTTTGTAACAGTTAGTTACGCGAAAAATACAAAATATTTTGTTTTAAAAAATAATAAAAATTTTATAAACACAAATTCTCATTCATGTAACGCGTTTGCGTCTTTAGTGATTCATGGGTTGAAAGTGAACTGGAAGAGAGAACGAGCTAGTTGCCTTCATGTCTATAAATAAAGATTAACAATTTAACGCTTACCGCGTAGTTAAAAATAAAAAGATAATTAAATATCTATTGTTAGTTAATCAGATTTCTATTATTGTAAATAGGTGTCTGACTATACGGTGTCACTCAATTATGACCGACTTCAAATGGAAGGAGGTTCTCAATACAACTGTGTTTATTGGTATGTTTGCTACGCGAATACTCCTAAAAGATCCAGTTTTGAGGATCCAGATCTTCTTGTTTTTAACCACAGATTTTTGGCTTACTTATTTGTATAGTTAGAGGTTTTCGGTCATAAGCAGTTTTAGTACAAATCGATTCGATTATCGATTTGTAACATTTGATGTTTTAGTTTATTCAAAGTTAAATCTATAATATATAATATGTACTTTGAAGCATTTTTTTTTGTATTAATGAAATATATATTATTATAGTTAAATAATAGAGTAGACGACATTAAGTTCCGCCATTTCTGAATATCTCTGAAATTGACAGTATTAATATATAATAATACTTTCTTAGACACAGAACTAATTTAATCAAAGTACAAACAATAGATATAATGGTACCTTATCTAAATAACCATCTGTTATTAATATGCATAGATCTATTTGTTAGAACTGTTCTATCCACCATTCATTTGCCGTAACTTTAATAAACATTTTGCATACTATAATTGCATATACAAACTGATTGTCAATAGTTCCCTGGTAACTGATTTTGAGTTCACCGCAATAACTTATCACGTGTTGAAAGTATATATACGAAGCTTATATAGTTATAATTTTTTTATTATCAATAACATTGATAAGAAATGATAATTCTGACTAAATTTAAGATGGGTGTGCAATTATTAATTTTATCGCAATGATACAAACTTTATAAATATATATTAATATATGAAGCAAAAACTTGTGTAGGCAGGTAGGCTATGTGTAGGCAGAAAGCTGATATTTTTCAATAATAATGCTTATAAAGTACATTAAATCAATAAATAAAACATTACACACAGTATTATATGTTTAACAATATAACTTTTGTATAAAGTGACATACACGTTGCTATGGCAACGCGTATTTCACGTGTCAACGGGTCCTCTAGTTATTATAATTAATTGGCTAAATATATATATATATATATATATATATATATATATATATATATATATATATATATATATATATATATATATATATATATATATATATATATATATATATATATATATATATAAATATATATATAATAAAAGTTATTAACATATTTTAAGCATTGTGTTGTAATTTGCTATTTAGTACGTAATGCTTGTAATTTAGCGGAAATTACATAACAGAGTAACCTATATTATTAACTTTCTTATTGTTAGAGAAATCTTCGTAGTTTATTGCACTTTGAGCGCATTGATGTGGTTTCTGTCATCAGGTCATTAACTCATTTACTTGGTTCACAAAGTGCGGCGTTGAGTTCCGTCACGAAGCACGCAAGTTAATATTAAAAATTATATAAAAAAAACTATTTAAAACATTGGGCGGAGTGTCTTACAATATTTTATGCTAAGCAGGAAAAGTGAAAAGTTACCTTTTTTTACTTATTATGAGTGGATTGCTTAACAGTAAGCATTTTTGTTTGTTTTAATACAATAATAAAATATTAAATTTAAATAGGCTTTTGGAGAACACCTCTGCGAGCTTTTATATGCAGATCAAGTTGGAGAAGAGGGTACTGGGTATGTCACATTACGCTTATATCTATATTAATATATATATATATATATATATATATATATATATATATATATATATATATATATATATATATATATATATATATATATATATATATATATTTATATATATATATAGTAGATTGTATTCATTCAAAGTATTATTTAAGTGTAATAAATTATATTGAATACATTCTGATATAAAGAATGAAAAATATATTTTCTTATATATGTTAGTATTAATATAAAAAATATTTTAGGGGTTCCCAAATGTTAACACCAAAATCTTTCATCAAAGCGAATAGTCAAATTGATCTCCAAAGATACGCCGTCGCAAATCCGAAGCAACTGAGCCGACTTGAATCATTGAAAGGTAATTAGTAAATATCTAGACCAAGAAATAACTTTATTTTAAATTAGGTAATATTAATATAAAAAAATCGTATTTAATTAAACAATCGTTAATATAACGCGAACTGTTTATACAATTATTAAATTTTGCTGCAGCTGATTGATATATCAGTTCATAGTTTATAAATTATTCATAAAATAAGATTTTTGTCGCTAGCTTGTAACAAAGTGACTAAAGTTATGTTTTTTTTCTTTTTTACTGATACTGATGGCTAATGCTGATCTATATAAAGTAACATTTAACTTTAAATAGAAAAAAAAGAAGTTAAATAAAAATTACATTTAAATAAGTACAAAATTTATATCTTTAGATTAAAATGTATGGGATTCAAAAATTAAATAAAAATTACATTTAAATAAGTACAAAATTTATATCTTTAGATTGAAATGTATGGGATTCATATACCAAGGGGAAGAGTGCTTACCATAGCTTTGTTAGAATAATTAAATAGTAAACAATTGACGATGTAAAACTTTATAGTAAAACAATTGTTTTAACCTAAAACAAAATTTTATATAATAAATTAGGGAGCGCAACGGACGCGACTTCAATCGACAGTTTTGGTCCATTGAGCAACGTGCGCTTCGCCGTCTTCGCGCTCGGCTCCAGCGCTTATCCCAACTTCTGTAACTTCGGGAAGTATGTAGATAGACTGTTGGGAGACTTAGGAGGAGAGAGGATTCATGATGTGGCCACAGGAGACGAGATGTGTGGACAGGATCAGGCGTTTAGGAAGTGGGCGTCCAGCGTGTTTAATGTAAGTTGCCAGTGTTCCTATGTATATGTGTGTATATATAGTAAATTTATAATTTATTATTTTATAAGTAATTTTTATAAAACATTTTATAAAATGTTTTATAAAAATTGCAAAACGAAAAATTAGCTCAATCTTCATATTATTATATTATTAAGATTTCGCTTACACTAGAAACGTTTTTGAATATATTATTATTAGTTGACAATATGTATTTTGAATGATATGTATAATATATAATAAATAATTATAGATAAACTTAATAGTTTATTTATAATTTTTCCCTTTTTCACTGTAAAATATATTCATAAGGACAACGTTTATATAAATAAACGTAATGTCTCAATAGCATGACACTACGGTATAAATATACCATGATGATGGAATATTTTCTTTTCTCATTGATGTTGGGATTCCCATGTTTCATATACAATTCCATTGTTTTAATTTAATATTTTATTATCTGCGTAATAACAAATCAAAATTATAATAACATCAATAATAAAATGAAAAATTTTAATAAAATTTAATGGTTTTAAAATATTAGTTTATAATCTTGTTTTTTATTTTTTAACCTTACGTTATATGGCTAATCAATATTATTAGAAAATTATCAACGCGATGATTAAAATAACCTAATTGGAAAACAAAAAAAAAACAAATATTAAATATATATAGAAAGAAGACTGTACAGTTAAATTTGTGATATCATTCACACCATATTGTATGGCAAGATCTATACAACTTGGGCAGACAGACTGTCACTCCTGATAAGCTGTTAATAACGTAATAATATCAATATTTACTTTTTTAATCTTTTGTTAATTATTACGCGTCATTCTTATCCATGTTTATCTTTTTCTTTTCCTAAAATGTTTGTGCTGATAAGTTTATCTTATCAGATACGAACTTTCTTTAACGTCATTTCTAGGATATACGTGATTATAATTATTTCCACGAGACTGTCGGCCTTTTTTTGAGTACTTCATAGCATGACTAAGTATTTTACTGAATGAAGATGAAGTACATGGTCGATTCTATAACATTATTATCTGGTTTCGATATACTATATAACAAGTAAATTATTGAACGATGATATTAAGTTTAAACTAAAACTTCCATTTTAGGTTGCATGCGAAACATTCTGTTTGGATGACGACGAAACTTTGCAAGAAGCCAAAAGAGCTTTAGGTACAGTGGCACTGAGCGAAGAAACAGTGAGGTTCACTCTTCCGGCATGTAAGCCTCCAGCGTTACTAAACGCCTTACAATCGTCACAGAATAGACAATTAGTAACATGTATTGTTAAAGCTAATAAAGACTTAGGAGATTCTAGTGCTGAACGTTCTACCATATTCATTGATATGGAACCTAAGGTAAATATATAGAGAAGAAATGTTATTTTTTATGCATTATGGAGCAGATAGCCGAAGTCGGTTTTCTACTAGCTATGTATAAAGAAACTTGGCTGAAGATCAAAGCTAATGCCGCGTTTTGTGTAACAGGATTCAAATTAAAGTGATTTTGTTTTGTCTTATCTATTTAAATTAAGAAAAAATCTCCGCTCTATACGCATGTAGATATAGAGAATATATCTTTATATATCTTTATCATATTAAAAAGTAGGAAGAAAATGAATCATATTTACACTAAAAAATCTTTATTTTAGATATCGGAAAGCCTTAAGCAAATTATACATAAACATACTAAGGTAGCGAACATTTTATAATAAACAATATACTTTCAGGGCGAAATAAACTACGACCCTGGCGACCACGTCGGCATAATGGCGTGTAATCGCAAAGAGTTAGTCGACGCTCTGCTCGCTCGTATGAAGGACATCGAGAATTATGATGAACCGTTGCAATTACAGCTCATGAAAGAAACACACACATCAAGTGGTGAGCAAATGTTATTGAAATGGATTAAACTGACACGTTCTTATTAATTTATAGCCTGTAAATTATTTTACTTGCAGCTATGCAATCTTTGTATTTGACTTTTCTTTTGTTTGGATTTTTGGTATTTTGTGGACGGTTTTTTATGGTATATATATATATATATATATATATATATATATATATATATATATATATATATATATATATATATATATATATATATATATATATATATATATATATATATATATATATATATATATATATATATATATATATATATATATATATATATATATATATATATATATATATATATATATATATATATATATATATATATATATATATATATATATATATATATATATATATATATATATATATATATATATATATGTATATATATATATATATATATATATATATATATATATATATATATATATATATATATATATATATATATATATATATATATATATATATATACATACGTGTATGATAAATAGTATGTGATATCCAGATAATACACAATATATACATATTGTCTACTACACACATCATAAAAAGCAATTGGAATAAACAAATATCTAAAAAAAATGCTAATGAACCTATGTTCATTAGGAATCATGTATTCAAGAAATTGATTACTGAGGCTTTGGAATTTATTTTTAAAATGACGAATTAAAAAAATATTTTTATAATTAAGCTTAACATAAACTTAGTTTACACAATATAAAAATATATATAGGTCCAGTAAAATCATGGGAGCCACATGAGCGTCTGCCGGCACTCAGCGTTCGTGACTTATTCACTCGATTTTTGGACATTACCACACCACCGACTACAATTCTGCTGCAATATTTAGCTACAACTAGTGGCAACGACGAAGAAAAGAAACAATTGAATATTTTGGCTACGGTGAGGTTTTTTATTTGTATAAACGTATATATAAAGGTATATATTATATATCTATAAAATACAGTAATAGAAAATAAAATTTTAGTTAAAGTAGAATATAAAATTTTTACAACAGTTTACCATAATAACCTCTTCTTCTTCTTCTTGGCATTAGTCCCGGCTTTTGCCAGGGTCTGCCTTCCAACTGAGCCTACTCCACTTTGCACGGTCTTTAACATCCTCAGTGGACATATAAACCATAATAACCTATTATTATAAAATTATAAATTATAAAATTATAAATTATATAAATATAATAACCTATTATCCTACCATAATAACCTATTATTATAAAATTCATAATGATTAATTACATTGAAGATATATCAAAGAATATGAAAACCAATACCTCTTGGATGCAAGTAGGTACTCTGGAACGTCATCGCTAAAGCTTTGGACGGTATCCAAGACGCTACTAATTTAATGCGTTTTCGTAAACATTTTCTCAATTTTATTTTCTTAGATATTTTAAAACTTTATTATTATATGGACATTGTACATATATTAGATTTTTTGTAATACATTTTTAAATGCAATTATTATTTATTTTAAAAAGGATCCAGCAGCCTACGAGGACTGGCGGCACTACCGCTACCCTACACTACCGGAAGTATTACAACAGTTTCCTTCGGCGAGGCCCAGCGCTTCTCTCCTCGCCGCCCTCTTGTCTCCTTTACAGCCGAGATTCTATTCTATATCCTCTTCTCCTATTGCTCATCCGAAACGTTTACATTTAACTGTCGCTGTTGTTACTTATAGTACTCAAGGTGAGTTGTATTTTATTATTTTTTTTTTTAATTTAATATTCGTTTTATTTGAAAAAAAAAATTATATTAAAAATTAATTATAAGTATTAATAAATTGTACAGAACATATATACTATATAAGAGATATATGTATTTTTTTTGAGTTACATATATATATCAGAATGTTTATGTTAATTTACGAGTGGCATACTAACTGCAGGAAATACCTAAATATATGTTTTAATATTGAATAACATATAACATTTATCATCATATTCGAGCGCCAGATGAATTATTTACGAATGAGCAGACATTATTTGGGGCATAATCACGTTTATAGATCAAAGTTTACAATGTTGGTTCCCACGTAGTTTACGTAGATTTCATCCATGCATTCTGTTTGATTGCAAAACATTCTATTTTCATTGTAAGCTATGTGAGAATGCGGCTCGTAATTTGTAGGTAATATGTTTATGTCTATTGAGATATTGGAATTCACTGTTGATATTTTTGTCGTTTTATCACATTCCATCGCAAAGGCAGAGAAGTCTTAGTGTCGAAATTCTCCGTTCTTCGTTTCCCGCCCAAATTCCAGACATTTGTTAAGTGGAGGGGACTCAATGCAGCGTTTTATCTTGAAATAAAAATAATTCATACCGGGTGGTAATCGAACCCACAGCTCCCGTTTACAGTCAGACACTTTCCCACTGCGACAAGATCGCATAAAAGTCTTTGATAGTAAAAATTATTATATATTTGATATATAACATGGCGATAAGTCTTTACATAGTTGAGCTGCATATTAAATCATCGTAGAATATGTTTCCCATAGGAAAATGCACATGTTTACAATGCAGATGTTTTTGATTAAATAAATACGATGTTTGGATTTGATTCCGTTCGGTTCCTCCACTCAATGGACGGAAACTATGAATGGATTATGTTTCTTATATAGTTGATTTTTATCATGGGAGTATAATTTATCTATTGGAAATTAAGAAGAGGCCGTCGCGACTCAGTGGCATAACCTCTGACTGTTAACGTGATTGTTGTGTATTCGATTCTCGGTTCGGAGAATGCATAATTTTTTCGCCATATCGCCACTCAAAACATAGTGTCTCACATTCGTGCGGAAAGTATAGATCGGAGTGTCTTTACAGGAAAATCTATTATATAAAAACATTATTTCTTTGATATATATAACATAAAATGCACATTGTATATAAGTAAAAAAAAATATCTTTTTTTAATTTTTTTATTCTTACGTTTGTAAAGACAGCATAAAGTGTGTTAAGCACACCCGTCCATATGCATGTATATAATGGTGATGTAATGTTTGAACAGATGGCGAAGGTCCTGTCCACTATGGTGTTTGTTCAAATTATCTCATGGATCGTAAACCTGGGGATGAAGTGTGTCTATTCATCCGAAGGTAATCACTTCCTTATCGTATATCAACTTTCTATAAAAACACATGAAATATTGGACATAGATATAAAGAAATAGATAAACTATATTGAAGTGTATATATAGTCTGTATATTATTTAAATTTTTATAAATTATGATATATGTCTTTAAGAGATATTCAGTCATCAAAATCTTTTTTTTTAAATATTATAATTTGTAGAATATTTGTAGCAGAGTCAAATTCTCAGATATACGCGTATAAAACATTTTTCCTGAATTATATATTATAACCTGATATGCTTTAATACTATATTTTTTACATTTTGTTTTAATTTATAATATTTCTACCTTATTCTTTAAAATATTCTTTATTTTCAGCGCTCCTAATTTCCATCTCCCACACGACCTCTCCGTACCTCTCATATTGATAGGCCCCGGAACTGGAATAGCGCCATTTAGAGGTTTTTGGCATCATCGTAAAGCTCTTATAAACACTCGTTCTCGATCCAACATTGGTCCAGTTTGGTTGTTCTTCGGATGCCGAACGAAAACCATGGATTTATATCGAGAGGAGAAAGAGCAAGCTCTCAAGGAAGGCGTTCTTAGTAAAGTCTTTCTTGCATTGTCAAGAGAGAAAAATATTCCTAAGGTAATTTTATAGTTTTAAATGATAAAATATTATAAATGAATGGTAAACTCTATAATATTTTACTATGAAACATTTATTTAGATGTACGTACAAGAAGTGGCCGAAAATGAAGGGGCAGAGATTCATGATTTGTTAATAAACAAAGGAGCTCACTTTTACGTTTGTGGTGATTGTAAGATGGCTGAGGATGTGCACCAGAAGCTAAAGGGCATTGTAAAGAAACATGGAAATATGACCGACGAACAAGTTCACAACTTCATGTTCTTGCTAAAAGTACGTGAAAATTTTAATTGTAGATAATGAACAATAATGTTAAATGCTGTTTCGATTTATTTTGTGGCGTTAAGTTCCGCCGAAAATTGGGCGAATAGTGAAGTAATCTGCTATTCGGGAAATGTCGTGAAGCTTCTTTGTTACATTTATTTGCATTAAGGATATCTTTAACAGGATTAAATTTTTATACTATCTATGATTTCTCCAATAGTACCGGTGAATTTCATTGAAATTAACTTCTGGAAACATAAATTATCTAAAAATGCGTATACTCATTTACCAATTAGGAGGAGAATCGCTACCACGAGGACATATTCGGAATCACGCTGCGCACCGCCGAAGTGCACAGCGCCTCCCGCGAGTCCGCTCGCCGCAACCGTGTCGCCGCGCCCTGACGACGTGCGTCGCGGCTTAACACCACTGCTGCTTGAACATATACATTACAACCGTACAACATTTCATATATATTTAATATACATAAATAAATAAAAATACTTGTAAAACTTCATTAAAAACTTTATCAAATACATACATAATTGTGATAAGTACTCACAGCAAAAGCTTGAGAGATGCGATACAAAAACCATAATATTATATAATTGTATCATATCAAAAATATTTTACATTTTTGAAATTATCTAAAGAAGCATATATCTGATGAATTATGGAAGCAATTAGTGTTTAGAAGTAGAAATGCAGCGAATGAAGAGAACGACGAGAATTTAAAGTAACTCGAAATCTTTTAATCTAAAGGTAGTATTGTAAGTTACATTCAAACCATCACTTGTGGTCCTCAAATAAGGTTATAGGTACATTTCATTCGAATAAAATAAAAACATTTTAATATTATTCTACATTGATGTCTATTTATATTTATCTATATTTATAGGAATCAATTACATCAGGAGATAAATCTCTGGGTTGATTTCGTTTCTTTTGATTTTTTAGCGTAAAATAAATCTTTTTTCTACAGCTTGCTATAAATAAATAACATTGCCCCGAGTGGGAATCGAATCCAGAACCATCAAGTTTACAGTCCAACTTTGTCCCACTGCGGCTTCAATACACTTTTACTATATAAAGTGTTACATTTTGAGAATAAGCAAATTGACATTCCAGTGTTTTAACATTATATGTAATCTATTACAAATGTATATTATGAATTATGAATAAATAACAAAAATATTTGTTTGAATATAATAATAGGTATATATAAAAATTATTGAAGATAAGCCTAACAAATTAAATATCACAAATGATTCGGATCATGCCGTAACTAAGATGTTAAATTGACTTGAGCAATATTAATATTAAATCTTAAATTAAACAGTTCTTTCACATCAACCATAACCGCATTGTCTAAGCCAGTTGTCACCACCATACTTGGGGTCCACGAGCAAGACCCCCAAACTCATGGGAGCCCCGATAAACTGTAACTCAACTGGACCCCAGTACAGTCAAAGGTCCCGTAGCGTCCTAAGGCGGCACTGGCATAATATATCTTAAGATACGTTTTTTACTTATATATAATATGCGTACTAAATCTTTTAAATAATTTTGCAGATTTATTTTATGATCAAAGTGAATTTTATCATCTCAAGTAAGTACATCTACGAATAATTTTGTTTTTATGGTTAGTTTTTTTTATAAATGTATCGTCAAATTATAAACAGATGGCATTTGTTGGTAATTTTTAAAAATAATTTTGTTCTAATTGTTATATGAAAAATTTTAGCAACATATAAAAGCAGGGTTAAGATGTTTTACGCACTAAATGATTTTCATTTAAATAAACAAAACTTGACGCTTAAATTAAACGATTATTGCTTCGAATTTTATCATATTTATTATTGAAATATGAATTTACAAATTCATGCTCTTTAGATTGTAATTTAAATACATTAGATAATAATTTAATTAATAACTTTTAATTCCATTTTCATAGTCATGTTTATATGACCCATTACAATTATATATAACGATACTCTCATATGTATATGAAACGCATTTAGATTTAGTATGTAATGAAAATTTTTATTTTTATATTATGTTTTATTTAAAGTAGTTAGCGAACAACGAGAGTTTATTTCAAACGTTTGTGATTGCCAAAATTTGTACAAAATATTTTATAGCTAGGTTATTTTACGCTTATGTAAATATAAATTTGTTTAAACAATTATCATTTTTGTTTAACAATATGTTAATAAATAATTATTTTAAGAAATACAATACAATACAATACATATTTACTATATACCAAATATATTGATTGTTTATTAAACCAAAATATTTTAGATTATAAATATTAAATGTTCTAGCTGCATACGTTTGTCATCGTCTTATCCTATACTATACTATCCTCTACGCTGTTAGTCGTGAATGTTGAATTTGTGATCCTTTACGCTAGTCCTAAGAAATGTATTCATATTTTCTATTATTCATGTTTAAATATTAAATATACAAAAAATATTTCTAATGACTAATATTTCTATATCATATGAAATTATTATAATTGTCTTTACCAGATATTTAATACTGGAGTCAAATCCAGAGCCGGACTAACTATGCCAGGGAATTGACTTGACTTGACTTAACAGTTTTTGGAGCGTCTTTCCTTTTTCTTACTATGACTGATCGAGCCTAGATTGATAAAAATTTCGATTAAATTTAGTTATGTGATTCTGAGATTTTTTCTTTCTTCTCTTTCTTTTATATAAACCTTTTTTTTTGTTGGAACGTACAGTAGGTCCCTCTGGGCAGTTGCCTATTCTGCCTAATACTCGTAGTTAATCCGGCCCTGGTCATATCTTCTAAATTTAAAGCACGTTTGGGACTAAAATGTATTATCAAATTCATATCAAAATATATTATGCACCGTTTCAACTAGTAATGTTTGACTGCATGTGGAGCAATTTGCAATTTGTAAGCTATTTGCGAATATTGAATTAAAAATTGTCTGTTATTTAACAAATAAAGTTCCTTAATATTCGGTGATGACCAATTTTTGTTTTATTTCTTACATACCCATAACTTAATACTATTGTATGTATGTATGTATGTATGTATTCATGTATGTATGAATAGGTACACATATCATGTTTAATTCTACATTAATGACATTTCTAAACGCTATAATTTTGTACATGACTTTAATAATAACTTATATTATTTATCAATAATATTGATACTGTAAGAAATAGCCATCCATAGGTACTGCAGATTGTTAGAATTAATAACATTTTAACAGAACATATTCGAAAAAAAAATGATAGTTAAAATATAAAAAGAGAAATCAAAATCGTTTACCTTTTATATTATACTAGCGACCCGATCGCGGCTTCGCTCGCTTGATCGATGTTCTTGGACTTACTCTAATATAATCTGCATGAATTGTACTTATAATTTTTTTTCCGTTCAAATCTCTTTGTCTATAAGGTAATTTATATGCATTATTTTATCTGGGCGGTAAGTACTTGTGCGCGTTTTCGGTATCGGTAAAAAACGTTTTCCACGCATAAATATCGATCCCGCGGGAATTGTTCCACAGTCTCTTCTATCTTCTAGTGAAAGGTTCATATGATCGAATCAGCTGTTTCAGAGTTTAGCCCGGACAAACGGAAAGACAGACAGAAAAAAAAAATTAAATGTTGTTTTTTGTTTTAGTGATGTGTAAATAACTATACGCACTCGAATAAAATCTCAGTTATTTTGAAATTACAAACAGACACTCCAATTTAATTGATATGTATAAGTTATACTCAATTTATTTCACATAATTGACTAGAACATTTCTAAGATAAGAATGACTCATGCAATTGTCTGCTAAAACCACGCACGTAAGGCATATAAAAAGAATAAAATGTCATTGACTTTTGACTATTAGAATTCGAAATAACTGTTATTTTATAAACGAGAAATACAATTAAGATTAAATATTCTGATAAATAAAATAAGTCAACTTTTATGACGCAGTACATGGCCATTGTTATTGTAGATAAATCTATTTAACAGTTTTGTTAGCAATATTGTGATAGATCTGTTAGACTTAAAAAAAGCGTCACAATTTCTATCACCAGGAAAGTAATATCAATAAATTTGATAGCAAGCCTCTCTAAGCCAATATTGATCCAAAATTTCTAAGCAGAGGGAAACCTAGTGTTAAAACTCTCCGTACCTGACCTCTTTCGAGACATCGTGTATTGAGTGGCGGAGCTTAACGTCGCGATTTGCTGGTTTGCTACCAGAGCGAATAAAATAAGAATAAATTATTCTCCCCGAGTCGAGCGAACATCGATCGAACCAACAACCGTCGCATTTACAGTGCCGCTGCGCCACAACGGATCCTCAAATAATTAAAAAATAAAAAAAATCTATGTAAACAGCTATGAAAGTTCGGCCATGTTACTTGTTATATTGTATTACTAAAATAATGTAGGTATAATTAACACGATTGATACACAATGGTGACTTTCACGACAATATTACCTTTTAAATATCCTGTACACGGCAAGTCGTGGAACACCCGTGTCCCAACCGAAGCTACTCGAGTATACTCGTATTCCAAGAAACAAAAGCAGACATCTAATATGAGCAAGAAATTTTTGTATTTATATTTATATTCCAGATATATATTTATTTGCGCTTTGTAATATGTCAACTTTTTTTATTACAATTCTTCACATTTAATATAATATAATATAGATATATATATAGAATATAGTAGGGCGAGGTTGTTGTAGGTTGGCGTTTGGTGGTAAATACGATAATTGTGTGTTCTTTCGCTCTGTCAAGAATGGAAGAAATATAAAAAAAAAATTCTACAGTATTTTTACGTAAACTCTAAATATGTATATTATAGAGTATCCCTTTATTTAATAATATAGATGGAAATATGTAAAATTTCCATTTATAAATAACATATCTGCATTGTAAGTGCTCCAGGGAAAAGAACCTACCACAGAACAATTAACGTGACTATTAAAAAAAAAGAATTCAATAAAAAAAAGATTATTTTGATACAATTTCATTAAAAAAAAGTAAGAGGTATTATTATAAACTTTCAGCCTTAGAATATTGGTAATATAACTTACATAAGTAGAATATATTTTACTTAGGAAAGTTATCTTAATAATATTATTAAAAATAGAAATAAACTTTAATTGCAAATATAAATGAGCTCGAATGTACCGATACGGTTCCAGATATAACATTACTGAATAAGTGAAAGGAGGCTATATCAAATGACGTAGATGTCGTGGTCTATCTGCTTCTATGAGAACCTTTAATTTCCTCTTCCGTATCCCAACGTTATTTATTGTGAATAATTTTGATCTCCATCCATTTCATGATAAATCAGAAAAAAAAACCTTTTTCAAATGTAATCGTTCTCGTTTTATTATTTTTATAATAATAATAATTTGATATTCTATTTAATTTTATATGAACTACAAATATCCGCAAATTAAGGTTCCATTTTATATTAACAGTTTCCAATGTTACATATTGTTTCTATATATTAGTAAAATATTGTGGTATTTGTTCATAACAACGATTTTTCAATGATGGACCTAGGCTAGGATAAACCTTCACCTTGACAGATACTCGTATATTATATTTTGTATGTGTGTCTAGTAACTCTAAGAAAGATTCTCGATAAATGTACTTAAATATTAATAAAATAAAATGAAATTAACATAAAGTGCACATAATATAATATAGAACAAGAGATAAAATTATTATAAAATACAATACAAAGGAGAAAATTTCTTATTTAATATCAAATAAAAATAAAAAAATTGACATATTTTATTGAGTAGATACAGTTTAACTTTAATCTGTTCTTTTTTAGAACGTATTTCCATATACATATATATGATGGCAAATGTATATAATTTGGATAATTTCTAGCCTAAATTCTTATTACAAGTCCCAGGTATATTATCAACGTATATATAGTGTAAAATTATCTTTAGATATTCTGTAATACATTAATATTGGTAAACCCTGACATAACTCACGTAGACAATCCGTCATTAGGTATCTTTTCCTAATTACATAGAACAGAATAACGGTTGAGCAAATGCTAAAATCCGGAAAGTACCTATTGATTTGTCACGTTAAACTTACAATCGATTGTCGGCCTCGAGGCGGATCCACGTTTTAATTAGCATGGATGGAGTTGTTTTCATTGGTATCATACAACAATCTACATGAAATATATTTATGATATCGAAATAACACAAGCACGCGAGAAAACGGAGTGTTTTGTCACTTGGTACTTGGTTCTCTCAGCTTACCCCGCTATGCGCGAGTTATAGAGCGTAGTTGAAAATTTATATTAAATATATATGTAAGCGTGCTACTTAAGGTAACAGGCTAACTTGATATAAGCTGCAACAAATCATCTTCGCAGAAAAGTTAAATTAAATATAAAGTACCTAAGTATTAAAAAGTTAAATATTCTATATTGATTATTGGTACTATTATAAATGTAATATAGTTTTGTTGTATTTAGCAGGATTTGAACTTACGCCACTTGGAAGAGAAGATGCGCTGAAGAAAGTGGCGTCCAAGAGGCGCTAGTTCTAATATGGCGCTGGCGCTATATTTTTTTTTATATATTATATCTTGGTGTGGAAATATAAAACAATTTGACTCATTAGTAATGTATTTTCTTACCTAGATTTTAGATCTTTAATGTATATTGTATCAAAGATACGTATATTAATTTTCCTTATAAAATAAATATTAAATAATACTTTTTTCGTAATTAAAAATGAAAGTGGCACTTTAATATGCAATAAAACACGTTATACGAGTATGTTGATTCAATATCTGCAGTTAATAGAGCAAAACGAAATAAATAATAATATTAATAATGTGAAATAAGTTTATACGATTATTATAAAATACTAATTTAAATAATGCCAAGATATTTTTTGTATCACTTGAGCGGTTATAATTATTTTCACCTAAATGAGAATTAAACATATTACGATTTCGTTTACAGTTTGACGCTATCTACTACTGTACCACGACGGGATAATTTTCAATTATTTTTATTACTTTTAAAGTGTTAAATTAAAAGTTAAGTTATTTAAATAAAATATAAATAAAAAATTAAGTTAAAATGATTTTCAGATAACGAATTAACGTATTTTTATCGTAGGGAGATATGAACTCGTGCCTTTTGAAAACCGTCCAAGAGGCACAGATTCAAATCGCATATTTACATATATACAAATTTACAAACCTAGATCCTTAGATACACGTCTTGCATACTTGGCACTATTTGATATAACTAATAGCTAGTTAATACACATAGCTGACTCACAATTGCGTGTTTGGGGCATTTGTTAATACTGAAAAGGGACGTCCCTATAATTTAGTTATACCTAAGTCAGTGATTCACTACAGAAGGTATGTATAATACAATGTCTAAAGCAAATTATTAATTTTATTATATTTCATGAGACGTGTCATTAATATTATATATGGCAGTTTTTTTACATACGTCGTGATGATTTATGGGTTCGATTCCCACTCAGGGAGGATGAATTAATTTTATTTACTTCGCTCTGGCAACAAGGCAAAGTGCGGCGTTGAATTCCGCCACTCAACACGTAATGCCTCCAAAGGCGGAAATGGGTGAGCTGAGTGTTTTGACCCTAAGTTCCTTCTGCCTACGGTTCTCTCTGCCTATCCTGCTATGTGTGGAATAAAGTTTGAAGCTAAAAAACATAAGAAATATATATATTTACGTTAAATTGTTAAATTGTAGTAAATAAGTTAATATTGTATTTATAATTTTTGGCTCATTAATGATAGTAATCCAAAAATTGTAAATAGTATGTGTTTGTATGAACATAGACTAGTGATGCGCGATTGAGAATTAAATTTTTCAAAATATCTTCAATTACATGATCTTGTTAGACAAAGTGCGACTTTAGGTTGTTTTTACACGACTCGCTACAACTCTCAGACATCATAATCATAATTCTAAATTCTCTCTTCTCTTCTCAGAATTACACATATATATATATATATATATATATATATATATATATATATATATATATATATATATATATATATATATATATATATATATATATATATATATATATATCAATGTTACTTTAATTATATTTCATCTACTACAAAGTATGTTGATTCTATTATATATGATATTATAAAACGATTTAAAGGTAATTTTATTATCTTCTAGACAATGTTTACTGTCGACTAATCATATTATAGTTTTGACCTTCCAAATCTATAAATAATACAAAGTTGGTCTAGTTTAAGTAAATAATTACTACTTTAACAAGTGATATATTAATATTCAGTCTCCTTTAAGTTATTTATCAAGCAAATGAAGGTCATAGATATCTTCATCTTGTTCGAGTCAATATTTCACAACATCCTTCTTGGCAGTAAAATCATTTAAAAAACATTGTTTTCGGTAAAAAAATATATAAATAAATTATATTAGGCTGATTGTAAGACCTTATAAAAAATATACGTTTAAAAAAGTATGCAGTATTTTAATGTATCTTTGTGATTATAAAATTGTGATTTTTCAAATGCACATAGTTATTTACACGTTACTAAAACACAAAGAAATATTTGTCCGTCTTTTTGTTGATCTAGACCAATTTTTGACCAACGGAACGTTTAAACCAACAGCAACATAAGGCCCACTTTTTATCCTTTTCACCTTGTCGCGGGATCAGGACGACGGGTATGCCACACACAATTGGGGAGGTCGGAACTGGTTCTAGCAAATTATACACTGTGGTTTATATTTTAAATTATAACCATCCTTTTCTCACTTTGCTCCTTGATGTAAGTAACAAAAACGCTAAGTTAGGTTAGTATATAGTATAGTGCTTTCAGAAATTAAATCAATGATACCTAAACAGTCATTGGTCATATGAATATGACATATTCATAAGTGTCGTAAGGGTCATGTACACATATACATAATTTCTATGAAATCTTTAATTAGAATATTTTATTGTCTTTATTATTAAGCAAATAATTAGTTTTCATGATAAGCTATTGTTGCCCTACTATAGATAGTCGCCTTAGAAGTTCAAACACTTAAAATCATCATTGGCATTACCAGCGGTTTCATCTCTTTTTCAAGGTTCTGGAATATTTTTTATAATATTGAATAGAAAGCTCATATACAAATTCTTTGACACCATCAGGGTACAATGCAAAATATTAAAATATTTTTGGTTAAAAATTAATACATATGTAATGTAATATGCATATTATAATAGAAACAATCCGTGAACATCGATAGAGCGGGCGAAGCCGCGAACAGGTCGCTAGTATATAATAAAAACAAAACAAAAATATAAAAGATAACAAGTTTTATTATAATAATAAATGGAACGGTTCCATAGCGTACAACATACTTATATGATAATTAATTATCAATCATTGTGTTCAAGTGGCCTTCACCAGTGTAGCGACAGTATTTAAAGCGGATGTACGACTAACGGGAAGACATGTTAAATAATTGGAAAGTCCACCAATATCTTAAGCCAAGGTGGTTCTATTATGTTTTTTTTTATTACGGTAGCGACGTATGACGCATGATTGTTGATATTTTTTTGCGTTCAGTGCTTAGAACTGGCGGACCGGTTGCCGAGACAACCGCCTTCAGTCCGCTCTTGGATCTACTCCCGGTTACATATATATAATGCTTCAATAAATTGTTCGCCAGTTGCCTGCGCGGGTTACGATTTTAGAGTGCGTGTGCGCGATTTCAAATAAATGTCAAGTATATTTATGTGTTGTATGAAGGACAGAAATTGTAAAAGCGAAAAAGATCTTAAAACAGAAACTACTTTAGTCAAAATGGAGAGAAATTTCGCCAAAATAGAGACGAATGGAAAATCGGAAACGGATTTCGGTAAAACTAACGGACACGCGTCCTGCCCCTTTACTGGCACTCAGTTGACAATGGAAAATCAAAAGCAAATTAAACCAAATCTGAAATTGAAAGTCCCTCAACCAATAAGACTGAAGAATCACCTAGCAGACGAAGAAAATTTCGATGTGCTACACTCACAAGTTGAAGAAATCAGTAGTTTTGTGAGTACACTTTCACATACTGTTCTGAACGAAAGAAATAATACAATTTAAATAAAATTTTATTTCATAATTATTAATATGTTCAATAGATACGAGTATATTATGTATAGGCATTATATATTATAAAAAAAATATTAACGGCTAGTACTAATATTGTACGTGTATTATGGAGACAATATTTTGATCAGCGTGTTAAGTCACGTGGACAATTTTTTAATAGATCCTCGTTGACATAACGCGATAAGGTATGAACTTCCTGAATTGGCTCACATTCCTTGTATTAATGATAATAATAACTATCATATCTTATATGTGTATACGCTTAGTTCGTCTTTTAAAGAAATCTATCCTTACTTGTCTTATATATTTAGAAAACGCGTGAGATTTGAATCCTTTGAATCATTTTTTACAAATATTTGCCATTGTGGAATACCAATTAAATAGATATTTAATATATTTTTATATATATAATTTTGTAAAAAAGCAAAATCCCTTACATTTATGGCCTATTGTATTACTGATAACACGGTGCACTGATTACTTTTCTAAATTCCAATTTATTCACTTACTTTATTTATCAGATCGTTAATACTTAGAATACTATATAACAAAAATACATTAGTTCAGAATAAACACAAGTAAGTACTTGTAGATATAACATTTTATTATGTGTATATATATGAACTATGATTAGCACTTATATATTTTAAATACAAGGATTACATTTGAAATACTGAAAATATGATACTCGGAAACACAATAAACTTGATAAACCACAGCCATCGTTAATATAATTAGCATCTATATATGAAACGCATCTTTGAATATATATAGTTATCGTAGTTTTTTGTCTGTAAGTTTTACTTCATTTAGTTAATATTAAAAAAAATATTCATTATCAATAAAAAAAAGGAATCATACTTAAACGCAGCGGGATTTGAACCCAGGCTCGGGTGATCGGCATGGAAACCGTCCAATACGAAATTCGAAAAATAATAAAATTATTTAATAAACATATTTACAACAACAAAAAATAAGTATTTTAATATCTCGATCGATCGATCGATCAAAACGATTATTATGCAACTCCTGGTGGCAGGTCTATAAACTTAAATTAGTACTTTTTTTGCTTATGTTAAGGTTTTTTTGTGAAACGCATTATATTGCATAGTTTCTTGTATGTTCTTTTTACCTTTCTTTGCACGTATGCATTGTAGTCTACCTATACCCACATATAAGCTGACCTGACTGATATATATATATATATATATATATATATATATATATATATATATATATATATATATATATATATATATATATATATATATATATATATATATATATATATATATATATATATATATATATATATATATACCGCCGTGTCGAACACAGGAATGAAGCATAGGCAAAATTGACATGTACCATTGCATTGAATTTGCTGTAGGTGTGATCACCACGCGGGGAAATTATTTAACTAATTTTCATTACCTCGGTCCAGTAAGCGAGGCGATTAGTTACGCTACTCAGCACGCAATGTGAATATATCCTAATATTCAGACTACTTTGTTATATACGGAAATAACGTGAAGTTATAATAATAATGCCTGTCTCGTTGGTCTATTTGTATATACTTTGTTTTTTCTCGCAATCAGGGCTTGGATAATTTATGAAAAAAATTTCAAAGATAAAACACCTACGAAAAATGTTGAACGACTTTAATATCGTAACGGATATTTTTTGTTAATATTAAAAATCCGAAACCTGCTACTTTATAACATAAATTTGTATAGGAAATTTTCTTTATATAGGAAAATTAGCAAAACTGTATAAATAACTAGTGACCCGCCTGCCGCTTCGCCCGCATGAACTACTCGATGATTTATTAGGCAAGGTGAATATTGTAGATATTGTTACGTACTACATACTATAGAATATTATTTTGTTCTATCATCTATGACATTTTTTTTACACTTTGGGTTAAATTATTGCATTTTTATTAGGGATTCTTCATTTTATTATAAAATAAAAATTTATCTTATGTCATTCACACCAGTGAAGATGCAGCTTTCTAATAGTAAAAGAATTTTTGAAATCAGCCCTTTAGTTTTTGTGTGAAAACATTACAAACATACATACAAAAATAGCTTTCCTCTTACATATTAGCTTAGATTACTAGCACCAGCCGTAACAATACATTGATATTTGGTCTCCATCCAGACGAATAGATGACTTGTCAATATGTACATAATGTGAATATCAACATGTTAGTACAACGTGACTATATGTTTGTATTCACATCACTTTATATAGCTCGAGGAATGCTATTGTATCGGAAGAATTATACAAAAAAAGGTTGCAATACTTTGAATTATAACGACAAAACAAACAAACTTTTAGTCTCAAGGAAAATGCTGGAATTATTCTAGTACGAGTATCTAGACAAGCCCATTATAATCCCGTAAAAAGTATTATACCTACTAAAATATTCCATACATACATCGATATTTGCTCCATAATATTTTTGTGTTTACAGCAATGCGAAGCTTGGCATTTTGTTTCTTTTCCACGATAGACGTTACACAGATATATAAAAATATACGTTATTATGAGTTAAATTAGATTCTAAAATCCATTATTAACTCCATAATCTCCATATTGCCACCACTATTATTATAAGTACTTTTCTTAACTATTAATCGGCTATTTTTAATCTGTGCTATTTTAAACGTATAAGAAATATTTACGAACGATATGTTAATAACGATTGTTTACATTTTACATTATGTTAACCGAGCTTGGGTATACTACAAAATTCAAATCAGCTTTACGCTACGTACTGTATGTAGCAGAGTGGACATAGACATTTTCTATTTCCGGGAGAATTTGGATATTTTTACGAAACTCTACGCCTTATTTTATCTAATAGTAAAAGCCTAAGAATAAAAATAATTATATAATTTCTCCGAGTGATGATCTAAATCACAATTATCGTGTTTACAGTCACACCCTGTCCCACTGAGTCATAATACTGTCACATAATATAAACCTGGACTAGCTTTAAGGTTAACAAAAAATTAATTATTTACTATACTGCAAAAAAATTTAAGCAATAATTACATACAAGTTCGAGAACTAGAATTCAACCTTTTTATAAATATATTATATACTTACTGAATCTTGTATTAGTTTCAATAGAGAAGCTTTCAGGAGTGAAGCTTTTTGTTTTAAGTATACTTGTTCTAGTTCCAAAGTTTCTCTTGTGTAGTTTAAACGTCAGTGCAATAGAGAAAGAATACCGTAAAGTAGCGTAATTTTAATTAACAAATTTTACTTATGATGTCTGACGTAATAGTTTAAAAAAGTTTTTAAATAATATTTGACATATTTATAATACTTTAAAGTTAACTTTAACCGCGCTCAGGTGGTTTGGGAACTTTTAGAGGATGTATTATAAAAGAATACTAAAAAAAATTACAACCTTCGAGGACACACTGTCCATAATACTAGAGGAAGATTGGTTAAAAAGCATGAGGACACACGGAGGGCAACTATGAAGGTTGATGACAGTGGATGACGCGAAATAGGTGTGCAGGATCCGTAGGGTTTGGTGCTTTAGTTTCTCTGACTACACAGGGATAAAGCGTGAGCAACAAAATAATAGCGATAATTTCAAATTATCGTAATTGATGATATTATTAAAGATATTAACCTCATTTAGAAATATAAAGAAACCTTATTACATGTGAATTGTACCAGGGACATATTCATATAAAAATATTAGCCACATATACGATGCAGCTGAATAAATATAGAAATAAGGTATTATAATAGTGAATACGGATTAAATTGTTCAATGGAAGACCTACAAATGGCACTTGCGACACGCCATTTCAAATGATACTTTAATCTTTATGCAACAAATAATCCATATATGTTGTTATTTACAATTATTGAATATTTTTATAATTATTATGTTATTCCACACTAAAAAAAACAAAATATATAATTTTTACTGAACTGAACTCGAACCAGTCCCTCCTGGATATTGTCCAAGCGTTTACAAAAAAAATGACCTGGGCTCCACCCTCGCTGCTTTCGATTTTTAATGTTTTCTAATATATTTTTTTATCTTTCTTTCTCTTAAATACTTTTTAATTTTTAACCTCCTTGTTCACAAGGAGGTTAAAAATTAAAAAGTATTTATGCCACATACACGCTAAAAGTATAATTTGTATATATTTATATCAGAACAGTTTTTCTTATACAAAGTTCGTAATAATTAAAAATAAAACCGTTCAAGTGCCAAAGTAAATGCACAAACTATTTATATATAACAAAGGTATTTTAGTCATATCATTATAACAAATCATCTTTGGCCCTTGTCCGATGGATCATAATTTTTTTTAGATATGACTAAACATTATTGAGAATCTATAAAAAGTTCATGTGTCCGGTTATTAATTACAACAAAAAATAGGTTATGTATTGTTATACTGTGAACAAAATGATAACTATTCGAGCGGCCGTTATTATCTCATCGATATTTAAAATTATTACATATACGAATCTTAAATAATTAGAATATATTGGTATATTTTTATATCACCGAGGACCGTCGTAGTGCAGAGGTATAACGTCTGCCTGTAAATGCGACGGTTTGTGGGTTCGAGTTCCACTCGGGGAGAACGAATTATTTTCATTTTCTTCGCTCTAGGAACATCTGGCAAAAGCACGGCGTTGAGTTCCGCCACTCAACACGATTTTTGTCGAGAGGCGGAAAGTGGGGAACGCAGTATCTTAACACTATGTTTCTTGAGCCTATGGTTCCCTCTGCCTACCCTGCTATGTGCGGGATACTTTTATACTGGTAGTGGTTTTTATTTTCTTATTAGATTTAAAATATTTACCATAATTACCAGGGTAAGAAGTTACTCTACTTCCTTAGTAAAATCGAGACGTTGTGTGGCAAGCATTTATTTTTTATTTGATAATCATTTGTTTCCTCATATGGGGTTTGAACCCGCAACTATCGCTTTTACAATCATACGCTATTCCAGGGTGACTATATATAGATAGAAATAAAAGAATGAATTTGGAAACTTATAGGCATATGTACTTTAATAATAAATAAAGAAATCAAATAAAATATTTCATTTACTGATGGATAAATTATAAATATCACAGTTTATACATTACCTATTTCTTCTATACAAAGATAAGATCATCGTTTAGGAAGTAAATAACAGTTAGCTTACCTATTCTGCCAGCATAGCATACTTATGTTTCTCAGTTAACAATAATAAAAAAAACATCTTACATTATTATTACTTGGCAGAGAATCTAGTGATGTATCACTCGATCTTTATATTACTTACATACTAGAGACAATTTGGATATACGAAACAAAAAAAAAATTAAATGCATTCAAGTTGTTTCTAGTTGTTCATATACATATTCCGATATTGCATTACGATGGAGCCAAGAATAAATAAATTTCAACTTTATAGTATACGGTAGCTATGTTGTAGTATTATTTTTTTAAGTATTCATCAAGATGTTGGTGATATCATAGAGGAAGTAGACGTTTTCAACGCTTGATTAGGCGAAATACGTGAATAGTTACGTTAGCCAGATGTAGGTGTACGTGGAACAAGTATTTATACGTAACAAGCCAAAGCATAAATTAACAAGATGCTGTAATAGATCATGCTAAGAAAAGACTTATACCTAACAGTGTGATAAAAGGATTTTTCATATGTTCGACGTATACTTTTGGAAATTAATAAAATTACAATGCACAATAGTCAAAATCTAATATTCTATATGACTTTTTACTCATTATTTATTTTCAAAATACTATATATACTATACTATTATAGTAGTATAGTATAAGTAGTATACTACTAATAAATTATATATTCTTTTTTATCTTCATACTTCAGAGGAAGCCATAGTAGCGCAAAAGGGAGAGTGTTTGACTCGCTTTGAAATTTCCTCGTAGGAAAACTATTTTTGTAATTTCATCAATCAAATCAATCAACGGAGATGTTTTAACACTAGGATCTCTTCGCCCTAGTATGTCAAAATAAATACCAATTTATTTGATATATCAATTCGTTTTAATTTCAAAAAGCACACCATTAATCGTATTAATGTTAGTATTAATGTACAATACATGCGAATAATCAGTGTTAACATTAACCAATTAACAAAAGCAAATAATGCGCTTCACTCAAATATATTAATGAATAACGTTTTATAATTGATAAATATGTGATGCTTTTCACATTTGTCATTTGATATAAAGCCTTATAATTATTAAAAATGTTGTAAGTTGGAGAACGATAACGATATTTTCCACTTTAATACTGTGTTATTCTCAATGTACTATGTAGTAGGTATATGCAATTTCGAGTGTTCTTAATTAATAGTCAGTTCTTAAATAATAAATAAGTTAGACAGAACGTGTAGAATTGCGGAGAGTGGAATAAACATGAATTTGAAACTTGAACCCGAAAGCTTGCTCAGTGAATAAAAGCAAATTCGTTCCCCGTTCTGTTTAACACGAAGGTCGGCATTTTTTAACCATGTCATTCTAATTTAGAACCGTTCACTTGAAACTAATTCGTTTAAGGTAACGATGATTTTACAAAAATTATGTCATTGATATTTTAAGACACGGTTCCAACCGCGTAATGATTGCTTGAAGACGATTATGATCTTTCTGTAGCTTATCTAATTCCTAAGAATAAATGATATTCACTAGAGGACCCGTTGACGCGTGAAATACGCGTTACCATAGCAACGTGTATGTGACTTTATACAAAAGTTATATTTTTGATTTAATGTATATTATGTGTAATGAAAAATGTGCTAAATAATTTCATACTCCTCTCTCCGCCTGCGCAATTTTCGTAAACAGGAATTCAAAGTTTTTGCTTCACGAAATAATATATACGAGTAGATTATGTCATTTAAAAATCTATGAACAAGTCTGTTCTGCAATCTGCTCTTCCATTTATCTCGATATCTCAAAGTGTTTTAGAGATAAAATTATTGTTGACGATATCGTCTTTCAAGTGCTGCCGATCCTCAAGCAATATATATATATATATATATATATATATATATATATATATATATATATATATATATATATATATATATATATATATATATATATATATATATATATATATATATATATATATATATATATATATATATATATATATATATATATATATATATATATATATATATATATATATATATATATATATAAATGGAGTAATTTCATATATGTACATTTATTAATGTTAAAATAGGTTAGACCTACTTAGACAAGACCTAGACAAGGTCTAGAAGTTAGACCTACATAGTACAAGATATAATTTCTATAATATTAGGACAAGGTATAATTTCTATTTTTGAATATATTGTACATTGCATATGCCCCGAAAGAGATTTCATTTTTATTTTATCGTAATCGATATGCTCAATTTCAATCTAAAAATAACATAATGTATAGATAGTTACTAAATACCTGAGCTGAGTTAAATAAGTTAGTCGATTTTTGGTTATATACATATGTGTGTATATTTTATCTACTATATAGAGATATGCCGAATCATGAAAAAAAATTCACAGAAACGTATACGAACTGGCATTGGTGTTAGAATCCGTGAATTTACAAATACGAACCGTCACTTTCTTATAGAAAAATTGTATTTTAAAAAAGTATTTTATATAAAATATGTTTTTATATAGTTTTTCTTTTAAAATAAGAGTTTCCCAAAAAAAATCATACCATTTTTATTTTCACCGATTTTACCGACGTTTATTTTGTTTTATTTTTTTATTTAAATGTTAGGTTGTTGATAAATACGATTATCAGGTGTATGAAATTGATATTTTGGTTTTTAACATGAAAACTTAATTTTATGTTTATATGTGAAGGGTTAAAAGGCAGATGTTTCGTAATAATATTATTCTATGCTGTTGCAACGTAAGTCTTATATATGTGTGTATTGCGTGTCCACACATATGTATGTCTAAGTTTCGTATATGTAATAATGTAATTATATGTATTAATATATAAAATATCCATTTGAAAACCGTACGTAATGGATACAGAGCTTTCACCAGCCTCGTATAGCGGATACAGTTACCAATAGGGTCACAGGTCACTAATTGTATCACATTACTTTTTCAACCCGTAATGTAGCTAATAGAAAATACCAAAATAATAATATTAAAATATGTGTGCATGTTTTGGATTATTTATATATTTCCTTTGTAAAATTGTATTGTATATAATTGTATATGTCCAATGTATATTAAACGTAAAGATTTTTGCTTTGAATCAAACTTATACTATATTTCTCTTTCATCTAATTCTCATCATGTGAAGTTTTGTTTATTATAATTTAGACCCTAAAGCGAATTGAACCCATTCCGTAACATAATACCTGTCAAACGGTCTTGTAGAGATAATGATGGATACTATCGCGATAAGAAACCAATCGGCCTTTGTGAGCCTCAGAAAGAGATTCCAATTTTAAGATAATAATATTATATAAGAAACAATGTAATAGATACATACTGTAGAAAGTTTGGTTATTATTAATCTGTTGTGCCAATTTGGCAGTTGTGTAAATTAGAAGGGCTATTTTTTTATATTTAATATTTTATAGCTTTATATTTTGTGTGTTGTGCCTATACGTAAATACGTAAGTTCTCTTTTAGTTTAGCATTTACATATTAGGTAATCTTTTTGTTTTACTGAAATATTCATTTAATATTTTATGTATATATTAAAAAAAATATTTATTTTATGATTCAATAAATTACTACCAGTAAACTATTATAATCCAGTTTTACTTAAAATAAATTATATTTAAACATGCAAAAAATAGTAAGAGCGATCTGACCTAAACACAAGTACAATAAATTACTTCGAACCGCTTAATTTCAAGATAAATAGACTATCCAAGACAAAAAGAATTATTAATCAATTCATTTGATTCTTCAGTTTTATTATATTAATACAATTTAAAATCATAGAAGAATTGCACAATATCACGCAACTTTTGCTGAAAGGCCTCGCACGATCGTGAGAACTGAGACTGAGGAGCAAAATGAGTACAAAGTGCTAATTTGCTAACAATGCCTGACTGACAACATCGTATTAAATAATGAACGAGTTTCCCGAACTACGAGTATTTGTTAGAACGCTATAATTAATTATTACGCACTTAAAGAGTCAAATGACGGGTTTAATGAGATTGGTAACTGACCTATATCCCATAGGTATAAGTTTGTATTTGGTCAAATAACTTTAATAAATATTAAAAAGATTATTTTATATATAACTTGTTTCAAATAAAGAGAAAATGTTATCAATTTGTCGAAACCTTTTCTTCTGGAGAGTGTTTTTTCTGTCGGAAATGGAAATTTATTTGTCCGATTCCGAATATAACTAATTATGTAGTAAAATAGTTAATTTTATGAAAATATAGTCGATCTTGTGAAAAACGGTCTTGACAGATGGACAGACAGTCAGACTGACGGCCTTGTTGGCCGTGATCCTATAAGGATTCCATTTCTTTTTTTTGACGTACTTTAATAATATTACCTAAATTTTAATTGAGCAGCTACGAAATATAACCTAATCATGAAGATACTAATCAGTGTGAATAAGCTATACTTGGTTATTGTAATAAATATTAAATTTTATTATATACTAGCGATCTGCTCGCGGCTTCGCCCGCTTATTTTAGCTACATCGCGTTCGTTTTAAATTTTTATACCTACATAACAATGCAATTCGATTTTCACGTCGTCTTTTTTTAAACACTCTTGTATGTTATTAAAAATCAAAAAAAAAGATTAATGTACCTATATGTTTATTGCATGTATATATTATAACGTAAACGTATTTGATATTAACATATAGTCTCTAAGCAGATTATGTTCTAGCTTTTCCACTTCCCACAATTGATTTAGAAATTCAAAATCATACTAACACTATTTATTTTTTATTTATTGGAGCACCATAATTAAAAGAATCAAATTAAATTATTTTTATATCTCTCATTTTTTTTAAATCACCCTGTTGTCCATGTTGTCCGTCTGTGTGTATGTCAGTCTGTCTGTCTGTCTGTCTGTGTGCCTGTCTGTCAAGACCATTTTCTCCGAATCACGTAAAAGAATCAAGCTGAAATTGATATCAAATATCCAAATCGATGACCTCTTACGGCACAGTAAAAATCAAACTTCTAAGTCAAAAGATATGAACGTTTATGCTTAATTTTTTGCATTTTGTATGAAAATCCTCGGATAATCAAAACCAGGGTACTTCCCGTCATTAGGAATTATGAAATCTGGCAATAAGTTAGAGCTTATAGTACAACCAAAGGAAAAAGATCGAATAATTTAAATTTATGTATATAAATTTAAATTTTATCTAATAGTTTTTATCTGGGATACACAATCAAGTCAATCTGGGACAAAAAATCAAATAGTAAGTGTAGCTTATATTTATAATAAATATAACGATAGATTAACGATACATAAATTGACCCATTGATACATTTTAAAATCTTTTATGAACATAGTTTCTTTTCTGATTTTGAATTTCAATACTTTAATACTACGTCAATTTCATTTATGGTCTGCAGGTGTATTTAAGATATATCGTCATTAATACAAATAAAAAAATCCCGCCAGCGTGATGCGGAAACTTTATTTTAATGAATAACGACATCTGTTTATAGATATTATAAAATATTACTAAAGATTTTTAAACACATTATATTTATTTTATTATTTGAAATTATCTGCCAATAGATGACATTTTATCAAAAACTACAAATCTAACTCACTTCTTCATACCGGGATAAAAACTAAAATGTATGCGGGTCGGGACTATATGCTGTTGCTATACAAAAATTCATTCATTTCTGTCCAGTAGATTATGCGTGTTTGAAGGCCAAATAAACAGACAGAAAGACCGACAAGAATTCTGCTGAGTGGATTTTTGGCTTCTACTATCGACATAGTAACCGACCCAATCAATCTTTTTTTTAAATCTTTAATGTACAGAATTGACTTTTTTATCCTTTTATTATATATGTAGATGTAGATTGATCATATATTTGTTTCTAACTATACTTAACAAGTACACTGCTCACGAAACTTTAATATCCTTTTGTCCATTTTAGATTTTCATACATTAAGTTAAAATCAGCTGTATAAAAATTATTGGACCGCTATTAATATTATATACCAGTTGAAAATTTTATTTTCTATTCAATGCTGATTATTTCAGTAAAAAGTACCAGCCAGAATGTTTCTAAGAATTTAAAAAGAAAGATAATAAAGATACAGACGATCCACAGACGAACGGTCACGCGACGAAGCGGATGCGGGAAAAACCCTAAGATGGCGCGGCGCAGGCGCACTTATTATAAGGTTCATCGTATAGATAAATCGAATTTCATTGTTACTTAATAGATCTATTAGTCACGTTTAACTTACATTTTTTTTATTTGAATGTTCTCGGGAATAGTTGCATAGCTTGAAATGGTTATTAGTTAAAGCTTATTTATAAATTGATTTTTTTCTTAGTAACTAAGATAAGACTAAATATAAGATATTATAATAGTTATTTTTAGCTTTACGCTGTAACTCGCATGTAGCAGGATAGGCAAGAAAACTTAGTGTAAAGACAACCGGACTGTCCATATCGCGTATATGATAATGATCCGTGGCGGAACTAAACGCCGCGCTTTTTTAATAACAAAATACAGGCAATGTAATTCTAAGTTCTTTCTGGTAAATATTACCAAGTACTAAGTATGTGTGAGAACTTTGTATGTACGTACCAAGCCAAGTACATACAAACTTCTCAAACTACTTACACTCTATAAATAATACAAATACTGTATCAATAAAAAAATATATATAATAATACAAACATATGATAATATCAAAAAGGTTTTATATTATTAGAATAATGACAAGTGCTGATATTGACGGTGAAAACAAAGTAGATAAGCCAAAAAATATGAGGTAAATAAATAGATAGGGTCAGATACATGACTTAACGCTTAGTTGATTATGAGATTTGTGATAAACGGATATATAGCATATCTAAAGTAGTATTGTATGGTATTTTATTTTTATGTGTATATTAAAAAGCTAAAAAAATATGTCAAAATGGCTATTCTAGATAAAAAAAATATTTGCAAATAATTTAAATTACAAAGTGGGAGACGAGATAAAAGCTGTTAAAGTTTATTGAAATTTATGTATTTTTATGGAATATAGTACTTGTTATTAAATAACAATGTTCGTTAGTTAGGCTTCGGTTTAATAAACAATATCAAAGTATTTAACAATAAATCATTAATTTGCTATAAGTATTGTAAGTGTTCCATTAGATTAACAATCGTTTCACTATTGAAAATAATTTTAAAATGTTGAAGAAAATTTTAAGTCAAATTTTAAAACCGGGTTATGAGATGCCTTGACTATAGGTTCTCTCTGTTGCCAGTTATATGCAGGATTAGGTAAAAAAGGGGAAAAGGGGAATCAAATATTTCTAAAAACCTTACTAACGAACTGACCAGGAATATGTTTAGAGTTAATTTCCAAACAGTAGAGGAAGCGGGAGGCCTAACAACGAAATCTATCTATAGTTTGCTAAAAGATCTCGGACTGTCTAGAACTATGTTTAATTCATTCCTAGAATGTACTTCAAAGCACTAGTAGAATCCTTTTGAATTTAGTTAGGTAGTTGAAGGAGCTCAGACAGTGGAGGTGAGCCTTAATGTGCATTTCAAAGGAGCCCGTTTAAATATGCACTTGGATCACAAGTCCCAGGTGCTGTTCTGAGTTCTTCTCCCATCAACGTGATGGGGCCGGCACCTGCACTATGAAGCTGTGGAGTGTTAAGTAGTTTCTTCTCATTATAAAACTAACACCATTGTACATTGTACTTACTGTGTGACTCACAGACAACGCTGTCGATATTACGTTTTGTTGAAACCTGAATATTGGCAATTGACGTTGGTGGGTGTAGGGGGAGTACTAAGAGAGAAGGACAAAATTTCAATGGAAAATTAAAATTTTGTAGTCTTCGCAAATTCAATTTTGTTCTACAGCTCGTTAAGTGTATAGTACTACTATTGAAATTCATATGAATAGCATATTATTTTGTGTTATTTACTTTATAAAATTTCTAAATATTATCATAAATACCAAATTATTATTTTTATGTCATCAAGAGACGTTAGTTTCGTTAGATACGTATATAAAAAATTAAAATAAGCAAACACCTTAATAGAACTCGCGGGCTTATTAAAACTCCATATCTTTCAAGGTCAATTTTAAAAAATGAGAGGAGGCTCTGTTATTTTATGATAATTTAAAATGTCAATTTGATCGGTAGCTAGTTACAGCTAATAACGGTGGTTTTCTAAGTACACTGAACTCAACGAACAAACGATTGTATAGTCATGATTTGACTTTCATTGGATATAGAACTACATTGTTCATCATCAAAATCAGACTTATGTTAAATGAAATACGGTAGTCTGCTTAAAACTGTTACTACTAATATATTTGAAAATATTTTAAAGTACTATAATAATAGTACTAGTAGTTGAATGTAAAATTTGGATTTAAGTCTTGATTTGCAATTGCTATAACGCATTTATGAGTCTATTGACTACAAATAAACTTAGATTGTAACCGGGTGTTTGCTAATTCCATCGTCTTAAAAGTTTAGCAGGTCTCTTCAAGCTCCACATAAGATATTTTAGGCCAAGAATTTTTATATATCAAGAAGACAAGATTCATTATGCTCAAAATTGTAGGCTAAGACACCATTTTCTATTTTCTTATGGGTATCTTTAAAATCAATTTGAAACCAATTTTCTTCTCAGACAATTTAGCGACACAAAAAAACTAGTTCAAAGTCGTCCAGTGGTTCCGAATATTTAGTATTGACTGTTGTATTATATTGTATAAATAGAAGAAAGATGTTGTATGCATGTTGAAATCAAATTAAAATACACAGTAAACATCCTATATTTAGAAGAACAATTTAAATTGAACACTCGAGACCGGACGTTGGAAAATTAATGTGGATAATATATTTTTCTTATAATTTTGATGAAGATAATTAATGAGTGTTTCCAACTACGTAGTAAAATAGATTATAAATTACCAACTTGACAGCAACTACTTTACTCTCGTAATATAGACAAACATTGCAACCTAGAATTCTCATTCATCGGCTAAAAAGTCATCGTGTTTTTTTTAAATATAACAAGGAAATTGTTTTTTAAAGTAAAGTTATATTATTATATTAAATAATATAAAACATATACATATATTTTATGTCATTTTTTTTTTAATTTATAAAAATTTTACATTAAAAAACTGGCTGTAAATAAATTTTTATTCTTGTGGACTAATGTTTCCATAAATAAAAATTACGTCTGTCAATTTTAGGCGTGAATTATGATATTAACCAAAATATGTTATCTGTAATGCATAAAATATTGCTAATATTTGATAAACGTAATTAAATGCTTGCTTTTTTATGTTATTTTTTAATAAAATATTTATATTTTTGTTATATTATCTATTAATTAAAATAAATATGTATTTTGCATTGAAACGTATTCCAATCAGTATCTTATATGGATCTGTCAGTGCATGTCGCATTGACAAGACAGGCGGTTGATTGGCTTGGACTTAATAAACCAATAAACAAACAAGAGACAGCACAATTGATAGTTAGCTGTGGTTTCACCATAGCAAAATGTACAACATATCTATGTTTTATTCATAAGTTTATATCTACATTTGCTGTTAGACAGATTCTTGAAAATAGAGATAAATCATTGAAATAAATATTATGTTATTTTTTACTATATTAATATTATCAACTATAATGAAATTGAATAGTTCCTTTATTTATTTAAATATTTATTCCGTAGTTTATTTTTAAAGTTGTCGATTTTTGATGAAAACAAGAGTTAAATTAAATAATATGGCAGGTGTCATATAGCAACGAAGTTGCGTGAGACCTATAGTAATATACATTTTAAAAACACATATTTATCACGTAAATATATATTGCGTTGGAAATGATAAAATTGCTTTTTTAATTGAATATAAATACAATAAATTATTACGACATTATCGTAGTACTATATTATATACATATAAAATCATAATACAATTACAATATTTTCATTTAATTAACTTCATTAGTTACATTTGTTATAAATATCACCATAATAGGCATTATTTATTAATTATCGGAAATATGAAACTGCGTCGTAATTGTTTTATAATATTATCACTTATTCATATACCGACATATTACTAGAACCATATATTTTACACGTTAATATATACCATACGTATTTAATAACCTAGTACTGAAAAATGTCTAAATAGGCCTAGAAAAATCAATAAAAAAATAGTCATGACATTCTGCATTATTGCGTACACAGCACCGATGAAAAGTCAGTACAACCATTCGGAAATCACGTACAGATGCAGATTCATAATTCTCTTTTTATCTTTTCTCTTTACACCTAGCTGAAAAAGCCGTGTAAAGTGCGATTTTTTGTTTCACTTTTTATATTTTGTCGGTAGAGAAAGGCAATATAGTAATATATTATGGCATATTGGGGTAGTCTAAGTATACATGCGGTCGTAGGGAGCTTACAACCTCACTCGGGGAATTGCTTATATTTGCACGATGATTGTGGGTTCGAGTCCCACTCGGGGAGAATGAAACATTTTAATTTTTTTTTCTCTCTTAATTCAATCTCAATGGGGAACGAAGTGTTTCTCTCTGTTTGCCCTGTTTTGTGCGTGGTACAGTGTGAAAGCTAAATAGAACATATATTAGCCATTTTCGAAAGAAAAACGTGGCGTTCAGTTCCACCATTCAACCTGCTATATTTCTACATTGGACATTACTTGGAGAACTGATTCTTTCAATATTATTCGATATACGCCGCGAAATATGATAATTGATTTAAAAATACGCTTAAAATACGCTGAGTTAACAGTGATACTTATTCGCTATCGTAAATCATTTAAATAATTTTATATGAATCAAAGGTATTTAGTGTGTCAACAACATAATTTGTTGAGCGTACAACAAACATAACGGCCGCTAACCGGATTGAAATCGCATTGAGATTGTGTTTTAAAATGAATATTTATATTCCGCATAATAACATAATAAATACAGCGACTTTTGTAGAAGTTGTTTATACAAAGAAATCACATAAATCTGAATTTGTTAATTTTTTTTATATTTTTCCTCTACTAAGCCATAGCCATATGTATAGTAGAGTCACACTGTATTCTACAAATAGGCTGGAGAATCTAGTGTTAAGACACTCCGTTCGTTACCTTAAATTCAAAATTACATTCAGACGATGTCCCCACAATCACAAGCTTTTTTAATTTCATAGGTTTTCATAGGATTTAGTGAGATCCCATATCTTAATTATAGATCCCATATCTTAATTATAGATAATATGAAGCTTTTAATAGTTTATGCCACTTTAAAACGGGACGTTTACCATATGTTTTATCATACGACTTAATGGCAATCAAACAGTAACTTTGTATTTATCTTAAATATGCAAGGTTTACGATGAGTGAAGGTTAATGTTAATGTATCGAGTTATGTAGAGACTATAACGTTTAGAATCTCTAAATGAAGCAATTTAATGTGAAACTACATAATATATTTGGAATGGTTAACAATATGTTACATTTTTAGCTTATATACACATATATAGCTTCAATGTTTGTGTGTGTGAATACGAATTCTATTGGGAATACATATATATGTAAATCGTTCAAATACATAAACATGAAATGAAACGTGTGTTTAGGAAATATATTAAAATATGAACGTAGTGGGATTTTTATTAAATTTCTAAATAAATTTATTTAAGTAAGTAAATTAAATTTTATACTTTTTCATGTTTCCTTTGTAAGTAATAAAAATATCATGAAATGAATAGAAAACAGTGTGATTTCACATAAACTATTTTATAAGCGGCACGCTATATATATATATATATATATATATATATATATATATATATATATATATATATATATATATATATATATATATATATATATATATATATATATATATTTTCAACGTTCGTTATTCCAACGTCGAACATTGCCCATGGGAAATGAAAATAACTTATTCCCCAGAGTTTGAATCAAACTTAACCAATACGTTTACAGTCGGTCGCTGTCTCGCTGCACCATGACGGCTTCGTCACTAAGTACATATAATATGTTTATCCCAAGACAACGTTGAGACTTTTTTAATATTTTACTACAATTTTTGATCAGAATAGAGTTCTAGAGAGAAAAGTTGATTTCAAATAATATGTAGGTATCCATAACTTAATTTAATTGTTTTAATTTAAATCAAAATAAGTTATATTCTCTTAAAAACTAATAGTAATTGTATTGCTCCTTTATCTTGCAATAAACTAATATATAAAGAAAAAAATAAGTAAAAAATTTAAAGACTAGCTATTAATTTAGCAAACACATTATCTAAGGCTACTAAGAAAACTCGTGTACCTGATTCATTTGGAATGTTCTATTAGCAAGTATAACAGTCACAATCTCTAAATAAACCCGCCATCTGTGATAACTATAAATATCAACCTTCAATAAGCAGAATTCGAAAAAGTGACACAACTCGTTATAATTTTCCTCGTATCAATTGTGAACGTCATTTCCGCGGAGTTAATTCTAATGCATTGTAAACGCTTTGATGTCTTGTTGCTATGTAATTATTGCTTATACAATGTTAGATGTGTATGAATTACTGTTATAATTTCCTATGAATCCATAATGAGTTAGCTTAGTTTTATATGTCCATAGAGATCCACTTTTTGGTTCCGTAGCTCAAGAGAATAATGGAACTCTTATGGGATCCATTTATTATTTGTCTGTACGTCCGTCGAGACCAAGTCTGTCTGTTTGGTCAAGAATGAGGTATCAAGGTGAAATTGAACAAATATCCAGGTGTACAGTTCCTTAGAATATGGAAAAATTTAATTTCTAAATTTATGCAATCAAAATATATGAAGGAGCGTTTATGTTTAATTTTTATATGAAATTCGCCTTGTAGTCAAAACTCATACAGAACTTCTCGTTGACATAGAATTTCGAAAATTGGTAAGAAGTTCGATAATACAGTACAAATAAATGAAAACAAATGAAAATTGGATATTTAAAGGTATATAAATAAAAACAATCATGAGAAACTGGAATTTGTACTCCCACTTTCCGCTAATTTTGAGATATTTGCGTATTGGCGGCACCCAATTCTGTGCTTTATTTGCTGGAACATAGAAATGAAAATTATTTAATACCCGGTGGAAGAAGAAGTGGAGATTGGAGCCACTATAATCCCACTTGCAGCAACATTATATTTCATATAACACATATCATTTTATGTATTATTTACTTGAAAATTATATAGCCAAATAACCAACGCAAATTACGAACATAAATTATTCATCATATGGTCAATCTAGTTACCGAGCTTCTATGAATCCTGAATCTTGCAGGCGACAGGTCCCCGAGGAGTTCACGACAATGTGAACCTGATTAGCAGATGTTGATGTCATGTTTCTTAAGTACCAGCCAACTAATTACTATTCCTAGGAATAAGCTTGCTTGCTTATATATATGTATATGTATATGTATATATATATATATATATATATATATATATATATATATATATATATATATATATATATATATATATATATATATATATATATATATATATATATATATATATATATATATATATATATATATATATATATATATATATATATATATATATATATATATATATATATATATATATATATATATATATATATATATATTTATAAAATACTATTAACTAATTTATGGGTCTCGTTGTGTAAACGTTTTATAAAGCTTGAAGTTCTAAAAATGCTTTTTAGTTCACGATTTATAATTTAGAGGGCATCGCGGTGTAATGTATATGACATAAGGTACTCTCGGCCAATCTTAATATATGCATAAATCATGAATTAAAAAAAAAATATTATGTTACAATCGAAAACAAGGAAAATTATTTTAATTTACGTATTTTTTTATGACAATCTATCGGCAACTTTTATGTAACGTTTTAAAATCAATCAAAGTTATAGTCGTGGGAGATTTGAACTATATATAACATATATCATACCTAAGAAGCAACATCCAATAGGTTGTTGAAGCTTGATAGTATATTAAATAGGAAGTTAATATACATATATTATATCAATTATAATTTCATGGAATCATTAATATAGGTGTAAACGATATTTCCACTATAAATAATAAAACGTGACGTTGAACTAAACTCAAGGCTACATACAAATCACGTAAAGTTATATAATAATGGAACCAAAAAAAATATAGTGTAATATAATAGTAGTATTAAAATTTATTATTCAAATACAATAATGTAGAACATATTGTAAATTGGGTGTGTATTTTTATCGTAAAACAGCGTTTTAGTAGGTGGTTATTACTTTTCGTTTCCCTTTAACCTCCAGGTCTAGGTTGTTTATATAAAAAATAATAAGCGAGGCCATCGGTTAAATCTCCACTCGCAAGAATAAATGAATATGGAATATAATGTGGCGTTGCCAACCAGCACACAACGTTTCGGGTCATATAAAAAAACGGAGTATTTTGACACTAAGCTCTCTCTGCCTACCTTGCTATATTCAGGATAAAATATGGCCAAAAATGGAATTTGTTATTTTTCATTTTATATATTTAATACAATATATAATAACTACAGTTATTATATATTGTACTGTAACTACATTTTCTATTTGCTTATCATAATTTTAATAGTTAACAAACGCATAGTAGTGTGAACACGTGCGGTTTTAGCTTTTTGTGCAGCAACGTGAAGAAAATGTATACTTCGGGCTCAAAGCATTCTTTGAGCTATGTATCGAAATAAATGCTATTAAAGTGGCATTTTAGGTGGTTTTAAATTTATATATATATATATATATATATATATATATATATATATATATATATATATATATATATATATATATATATATATATATGTATATATATATATATATATATATATATATATATATATTTATATATATATATGTATATATATATATATATATATATATATATATATATATATATATATATATATATATATATATATATATATTACAACATTTTACCCACGTATACATTACGATATTGTTAGTGGAAAACCACAACAGATTTTTACCCCACCAAAAATTTACAAATTTATAAATATGTTTTTTATTGTTTTATAGAACACGAAATGCTCACCAGCTGTCTGTCAGAATAGTATCATGGACATTCCAAATAGAGGCGACATACCGAGAAGTGTGGAAGAAGTGTATAAGGAAGCTCAAGCTTTTCTCAAGCAATATTTTTCGTCAATACGCAGGTAAGCCATTAATTACGTATGTAAATTATTATTATTTATGAATTATAGTTATAATATTTTTAACTTATTATAAGTTCCATTTCTGCCTTTATTAAATGTACACTTAAAAATAATATTAATGGCATTTAAAATAATCTGCATACTAAATCTTGAGGCCATCGTGGTGAAGTGGGATTGCGTCCGAAAGTTGTAGGTCCCAATGTTTGTAGGTTCGATTCCCATTTGAGGGACTGATTAGGTATATTGAAATTATTTTCCTTTCACCGCTTGGTGGATAAAAAATATCCATAAAAAATGATAGTAAAAACATATATATAGCAATATGTATTTGTTGTAAATACTTATTATTTTTTAATTAATACATTTTTTTTTATTTTAGAGAAAACACAGATGCCCATTTAAAAAGGTTACAAGAAGTGCAAAAAGAATTGGATCAGAAAGGAACTTATCAGCTTAATACGCCAGAACTTGTATTCGGAGCTAAATTAGCCTGGAGGAATGCATCGAGATGTATTGGTAGAATACAATGGAAGAAATTACAGGTAATTCGAACAAAATTTGGTATATTGTATCCCAATATTGAGAGGACTCTGTGATGATCATGGATTCAATCTCCATTAGGGGGAATTTATACAAAATAAAAGTATTTTCAGATCCCCATTGGATTAGGTCAAGCCCCAGGCAATGTTAATAATGAGTGAAAAAACATCAGGACCTATTAAATTTTTTCATAGAATTCCGACCACGTTACGGATCATATTTTGTTGTATTTAAATTATGTCTTTTCAACATTACTCAGAAATAAACAATTTCGGGTAAAGCTACCTAGAGAATATAATTAAGTCTTTATGCCAGAAATTATATGACTACTTATAATTTTTACATATATTTTATTATTAATTGGATTAAACAGTTACCATTTCTCTGTTCAGTTAGTATCATTTTGTCTTACTTAATAATTAACAAAGCTTTTAAGAAAAACGTACAACTTTTATGTAAAGTTTATTTTTCCTTTGACTTAAACTGGTTAGTCACATGTAAAGTTTTAACAAGGACAGTTAACAACTACTTTCTCTAGAAATAAGTAAGAGCTATAAAAATATATCTTAACAGCACTGAAGTAAGCCATTTTTTTTCAATTATTTTTGAGGCTGTCGTGGTGCAGCGGAATGTCTGACTATAAACATGACGGTTATGGCTTGGTTTACCACTCGAGGGTAAGAAATTTTTCATTTTCTCGCTCTAGACAAAGAATATATAATATATTATATACATAATATAATATATAATATAATATCTTAAAAAAAAGGCGGACAGTAGGAAACGGTGACGTCAAATTCCTTCTACCTTTCCTGATTGATGTATGTGGGAAAAGAATTAAATTATTTATTTATTTCTTTAAAAGTTTCAGCGACATATTTAAGATAAAGCTTATTTTAAGTGTAAAAGATTCAAATATTTTAGATCAATTATACATCATTTATATTTCAACCTCCTCACGTCCCTTTACGAGCACCATGGTTTTTGGTTAGGTTAGTCCACAGTCAGTGGAGTGAATTATTTTAATTTAGTTTCTCCGGTAAAACAAAGCGGGGTGAAATACTAAGCATCGCCTTTATGAACTTATTTGCCAGAAGAGATAATATACAAATATAGCTAACTAATAATATTAAAAATTGTTTCTTTTTTATTAATATTTATAAAATTAAATATAAATCATAAATTTGAGTTACAGGGTAAGCCACTTACAAATTAAAAAAATCTATATAAATATAGTATCCATGAAGAAGGCTTTTTCATAATATTTCTGTTCTCATAGCAAAACTAGTGGTATACTTTAAGTATAGCTTTAAGTAGCGCCCTCTTCATTTACTATTTAGCAAGATAATACAAAAATATTTTAAACTTTAAATAGTTCTCAACGGTCAACTAATTAAAACGAAACAAAATATTTAACGAGCTACTTGAAGTCATAAAATTTATGAAATATTTCAGTTTCTAACTAGTGTACCGCCCGTGGCCTTGCCCGCCTGGATCACACAATTTTGAGATAAGCAGCACATGCATTTTCTTCACCTATCTAGTATAATATGCATCCTAAACATGTTAACTTTGCGCTTCGCGTCTATTAGTGAAAACCACATTGAAATCCGTAGCGTGCTCTAAGGAAGTAATTTTGTTATATGCTCTGTTATGAAAAAATATTGTTTAAATATTGTTTAAATCTCTATATATATATATATATATATATGTATATATATATATATATATATATATATATATATATATATATATATATATATATATATATATATATATATATATATATATATATATATATATATATATATATATATATATATATATATATATATATATATAATAAGTAAGTAAGCTAAATATAGCAAAAATCAATAAAAATATTCATGTAATAAATTGTATTTTTACAGATATTCGATTGTAGAGCCGTAACGACCGCGAGCGGCATGTTCGAAGCTCTGTGCAATCACATCAAGTACGCCACAAACAAAGGGAACATAAGGTAACGTGTACCAAAATTATATACCTTATAATCATTTCTATATTAATACTGATTTATTGTCACGCAATATATCTAAACGTGCCACACGCGTTTTGAATCGCTTGTTATTTATCTAATTTATTCAATTAATATGAATTTAATTGTTAGTGATTTATTGTCAATATTCATATTCTAATGAAGATTTGCTCATTTATTGGTATTTATACAATGTAGAATTGACTATTTAAATTATATAATTTATAGTAGCTTTTGAATGATATAGTAATTCAAGTATAGTGTAGTTGTTTATTTTTAAGATTTTTAATAATAATATAATGTGTATATTATTAATAATACAATTATATGAATATTGTATAATATTGATGTGTTTAAAAAAATATTTTGTATTAACATCTGGTTTACATGACAGATACAGAGTGTGACTGTTAAGTGATATTATTCTAAATCTAATATAGTCAAATTGGAACTTTTGGCCCTAAAATTTCTTTTAAGTTCTCTTGTTCAGACGGAGAGCGGAGAAAGGAGTGCCTAGTTTTCTCTGCCTAACCTATCATATGTATGATAAAACATAAAGCTGCGATAGAATAACTCAATATAACATTGCTCGAGTCATTAAATTCAATGAATGAATATATATATATATATATATATATATATATATATATATATATATATATATATATATATATATATATATATATATATATATATATATATATATATATATATATATATATATATATATATATATATATATATATATATATATAGTATTTTAAAATATGAATTGAATAACCTACAAGCTTTTTTGTATACCTGCTCCCTTTTCTACCGAAACAAAACGCGCAATGAAAGTTATAACAAAGCAAATTAAAAGGAAGGGTAAAGTTGACATCGCCACAATAAATGAATGGGAGGACATTTTTTTAAAAACGTATTATATGACAAATAGGGCCAGGTGTATTGTATGATGCCTAAATAATAAATTCTGCATATAACATATGCAGATAGACGGGAAAAATCTCATATGAAGACACGCCTTTCTCGTTGTAGTGAATGAACCTACACCTACCACACTGAAGTTGAATTGAACCTACACTTACCGTATTTAAAGGCATTACGGCCTCACCATTGCACTTTTATAGAATATTAATTTAAACAACATTAAACTAGACGTACACTTGTTAAAACTATTTGTATATAAACTCTGATTAACTCTTTTAGAAAATGCTGTAGACACTTCTAGTTACGACGAGTACTTGTAATTTAACACAGACAAAGCTGACAGCGCGTTAAATTGATATGCTAAGTTTTAAAACGAAAGGGAGAGACCACGAAAATATTTAATTTTAAGAACATATTCAAGTGTGTACATAAAACAAAAGTGGTTTTTGAAGAGGATGGTGGTTTTATAAATAACGCAATGGTTTGTGGGTTCGATTCCCACTCGGAGAGATGCAATAGTTTTAATTTTTTTTTGCTCTGGCAACAAGGCAAAATGCGCGCCGTTGAGTGCCGCCACTTAAATCGTAATCACCGCGGAAGGCGGAAACTAGGGAACGGAGGGTCTTAACACTAGGTTCCTTGAGCCCACGGTTTCCTCTGCCTACCCTGCTAAGCGCGGAACGGTGTGTATGTTTCTTAAAAATACCTACAAAATGGCATTGCTTCTTTGGTAAAATTATGAAATCATTTGTTATAATAAGGTAAAAACCTCATATTATTTTCTTTTCTCATCATTAATATTATGAAACTCTTATTAGCCATTTGTGTTAGAATTAACGAAATTAATTTTCTTTTTAATATTCAGCATTAGCTTGAAATAGAGTGTACAGCTTATTTTTTACCAAACACACGATTCTTTTATATAAAAAGTGAACTCAGTGTCCTCATTTCTGTGCTCAATTCCGTTTCAAATGTAGTTGGAAATGGAAAAACAAAGTATCCTGATATTAGGCTGTCTGTATTCTCTACTGTATACGAGGTACAGTGTGAAGCTGGAAAAACTAAATACATAAAAAATACAAATATTAACCTTAAATACGAATATCACTTCATGCTATTTCCCGCATATGGCAGGGTAGACAGAGGTACCTACTGTTAAGACATTCCATCCCCTAACGTAACTTTTACATAACATAAAATTATTGTAACTGTATACTTACAGAATAATCTATAACACTATTGATTTGCAATAAACAATTATCGTATTTATTAGGTCGGCGATAACTATATTTCCACAACGTACAGACGGTAAGCACGACTACAGGATATGGAATCCGCAACTCATTAACTACGCTGGCTACATCGAACCAGATGGGACTGTGCTGGGCGACCCGGCTAGAGTTGAATTTACCGAGGCATGTATATATTTGTTGTTCTACGTTATATTTATATCGAGATTAGTATATATAAAATATATTAATTAACACATAGCCTACTTATGTAAATAGACTTAGGTAAGTAGGTAACTTAGGTAAATAGGAATTCTAATTCCTTGTTCAAGGGAAATTTTATAAGAAAAACTTTTTAAATCGAAATAAAAAATAATATATTAAAGTTGATATCATCTGTTTTCTAATGTTCAATAATTTTTCTATATTAATAATAAATAAAATGGTTTGCAATGATAAAACACACACTTTATTCTGCTCTTTGTCAATTTCTTTGTAATATAATCTTAAATGCTTTTTAGAGAGTCTCGGTCACATTTGTTCCCAAGCGTTCAAGCAGTTATTATATGTATAGTATAGTATGTTGTTTATTTGTGACTGCAACTGTAGGAATCTTTAATAGCGCACATATCGCATAGCACATAGCGATCATGTAATAGCAATAAAAACCATTAGCAAATTGAGAAAAATAGAGACGATGTCTATACGAAAACTTATAATAAATAATTCTAAAACCGCTAGAAACCTAATAAAGATGAATTTATTTCGCAATACCGCAACTGTTTGCCTTTTCCCTTTTTTTAATAGTGATTTAAATTTTAACATATTGAAAAATTAGTGCCCATTACCACTTTATGCAATAGAAATCTGCAATTTTCTGATCTTTGTATATCATAATGAAGATTGATTCGTCATTAAACATATTTTCCGTGTATTGTACAAAAGCTGTATATAAAATCAGATATAATATAAATTATATCTTATGAATAATATTATATTATCCTTTAGGGTTATTTTACACACCTTAGTGTTTTCCTTAAAAAAAAGATAATTTACTTATGGTGGAAAAACACCTTTAAAGAATAATAATGTAAAAAATATTTGGTAGATAGCATTTTCTATTGCCAAATGATCTTCAACAATAATATTTAATGAAATGCTAACAACAGAATATATATTTTTATAATTTTTATAGAATATATAAAATTTCATATATACATTTTTTTTTAGATTTGCATGAAGCTTGGATGGAAAGCACCTCGCACGGCCTGGGATGTATTACCCATAGTGGTGTCAGCAGATGGCAAAGACCCAGAATACTTTGATATACCTCGTGAAATTATAATGGAAGTTGAAATGGAACACCCACAGTAAGTAACGAATGGCAGAATTCAAAGAACCACTTTAACTAAAGCTTCACGCCATTTCCCGCATATAGCAGCATAACCTTAGGGAACCTAGTGTCACTGCCTTCTCTAACTAAAACTAACTTAGCGTTAAATTTAAATTAATTTTAATATAATCCCCGATCCTCGAGTAGGACTTAAGCCCACCATTTGAAGTCAGACGTTGTTTCTACTGCGCCACGATAACTTCTTACTGCCTACAAACATATACTAGAGAATCGCTAATGTTTCTAACTTACAAATTCTCTCTACAAATTAACTTCGTAATTTCAATACCTTTAAAACTTATAGAATTGAAAACTTGGTTAAAGTTGTAATTAATGATGCAAATGTTTCATAAACTTTGGTTTTAAGTATTACACTGTTTTACAACCTTAATGTAAACGTAGGATTTGTTTTAAATAATTATGTATGGTATAAGTTATTTTGTGTAAAGTTGTTATTTTTAGGTGCTTACGTAATTTAAAAAAAATATTGTTTATACATCTACATATATTAATACTTTTTAGTATATAACAGTATTTAATAAGTGTATTTGAGTCGTTACATATTATGTTCTTTAGGCAGTTTCAATTCTTGACGCGCTAAGTTGCTCGATTTTCTTTTATAGTGTTCCAGTATTTATTAGATAAATGCGAATTAGATAATAATAACTAATATTTTTTTTAAAGTACTGCGTAATAACCTATACCATAGGTATAGGTTTTTAAGAATTCTAGTATAGACATATTGTAATATAGTATTCATTTCGTAGCACACAATTTACGATTATTAAACAGGACAACCCCATAACCCACACAAACCTCTTCTGGTTTATTAATTATTATCGAACGTACGACTTAAGTCAGACGTAAATCCTTTTAAAATTTTTACCCATTAATAAAAAAAGCTTTTCAACTAGAGAGTGTATAGTAAATAGCATTATCTCATGCCACATCTTTAAGTAGTACGTATTTGTAGTTCATATGCTCCAATTTTATTACAGATATTATAAATTTGTTATAGAAAAATAGCACAAAAAATCAGATAATTAAAAAAAAAAAACTAATCAACCAAATATTTACTTATATACCAATTCGATTTCCATAATAAGTTTACCTATACAATAAATAGAAATACATTCTCTTGTTATACATAAATATTGTTCAGTAGCTGAGTATTACATTTTTTTTAGATACGACTGGTTTAAGGAGCTAGGTCTCCGATGGTATGCTCTGCCGGCAGTGTCTAACATGCAGTTGGACTGCGGTGGTCTTGAATTCACGGGCACAGCGTTCAACGGCTGGTACATGGGCACTGAGATTGGATGCAGGAATTTGTGTGACTCTAACAGACTTAACATTATTGAGGTGAGAATATATTTGCTTATGTATTTTTGTAATAATAATAATTAAATTTGATAAGAGAAAAGCTGAAGAATTTGTAAAAGAAATGATTGTATGGATGTATTTCCTCTATTGTTGATCATATTATAACCAAATACAAAACATTTGATTTTTTTATTTTGCATTATTTCATGATAATACTTAAATGGAAATAGATCGACTTAGTATATGTTCAGAAAGACACTTATTTTATCTATGTACAATTTTTTGTATACAAATTTAAAATATTCATGAAACTAATTTTAACTTAACTTTTTATAATAATTAATAATATACTGTATATGACCCACACTATACTAAGACATGTAGAGACATCCTCTGTATTTCTTGGTTATATAAAGGAAGTGGCACATCCATACCTTTTGTTATCTTTCTATATTATTAGCTAAACATTTAGTTGGCTTTCTTCTAGTCTAGGTTTCTAGGCTATATTGTGTAACATAGTATGTTATTACATTAAATACATTAATTACATATAAGTTATTGCACAGTGTACAGTGTTTCTTGAAAATTAATAATTAATTATACGTGCTAATTACTTTTCTTAAAATATACGTAGAATGTATTTAGTTTTATTTATATTGTAACAAAAATATACCTACTATATTTTATTTTCATAAATAATTCTCATACATTTCTTTAAATTAATGTTATAAATATTACATTATAACGAGTTCGATTCTCATGTGAGGGACATATCACGGCTCTGGTAGAGATAAGAGACAAAAAGCGGTGTCGAGTTCCGCCACTCAATGCGCAATGTTTCGAAAATTAGACTCTATAATAGAGTATCTTTACACTAAGCTCTTTCTATTTATACGCCAGAAAATGAGAAGCTGAATTCATTTCAAATAAAAAGCCGATTTTATATTTAGCTTTCAATTTTGAAAGATCTGTCCTAATATAGAGTAGGTATTATTGTGTTTCCGTTACTTCAATTTGTTGGGTATCGTAAGAAAGCTTTACAGTCGAGGTTTTATAAATTACTTTACATAAAAGACATTTTCGTTAATGCCTTTTTCTTAATTTAAAATAATTGAAATTCTTAATATAGATTTGGTAGAGCTTATTTTATTGTTTAGCTTATTTTAAAAACTGAGCCGTGAGAACTTAATGTTATGCTACTTAAGCTTCTAATGGGGATCGAATCCATGATCATCTCACTTACAATCAAACGCTGTGAAATAATAAATAAAATGAGTTCTTAAATTGCAATTTTATATGATAAATTCAAAAGTATTTCTCTATTTTTATTACAATCCTTTTTTTAGAGTGTAGCAACAAAACTGGGCTTAGATACGAACTCATTCGTCTCTCTATGGAAGGATAAAGCTTTAGTGGAAGTGAATATTGCAGTGCTACACAGCTTTCATAGAGACAACGTGTCAATAGTGGACCACCATTCCGCCTCAGAACAGTTTATAAAGCATCTAGATAATGAAAATAAAAGCCGGTAAGATTTTATTTTTTAATGTACATATGTATTTATATTTTAAATATTACTTATTTTTTATATTTTATGGACATATAATATATTTTAAAACGTTATTTCTCGTTTGGTAGTTATGTATTTTATAGAATAATATTTTTTTATGGATAGTTAAGGAAGAGGTGCAGGCGATTATTATACGTTTTCTTAAAATACTTTTCATTCCTTAGTGTGGAATAACATTTGAAACAAATAAAATCTAATTATCCATTTTTATACTAATTTGAAATATGAGTAATATTTGTTCAATCTTTACTAAATTTGAGTTGGACTAGAACTATCACATTAGCTCATCTGTGAAACATTTTTATAAACTAAATTCAACCGAATTACTTTATATCAATAACAGTATTTTTAATTATTTTAAATAAATGGGAAATAAAGGTTATAATTACAAACGTATATTACGAACACCGGTGCCTTTTGCATTTTAAGTTAATTATAAAGATAGTTGAGTTGCTTTCGGGCTCTTCACAGCCCGCTCGTTGGCCGTAAGCCGAGGCTCGAGTCCCGCAGGGGTCGCCCTTGCCGCCGACGACACGTTTCAAGTAGCCACGATAGTGCTACTACTTCCCAGGGACAGAGTACCCTATACAACTGGTGTCACTATCAAGGCCAATAGGGCAAAATCGCTGGCTCTTCTCAGCTGTATCGCAATTCGAGCCAGTCGTAGAAATGACACCTTTTCTACTGACATTTTTATACAACTTTTTTTTATTTAATGTTATTTACTGTACGTCTTTTAGTATTCAAGCTGGTTTTTTGCAAATCATAATATGTGAGCGCCACATTTATGTGAAATATGCAATTTCGTAGAATAATACAGTTAGTTGTAAAGCCATTTTTACGATATTACACTCAACAACAACCGAACCGATTTAGATAAAATTTTGCACTAATATAGCTTTTTCTTCAGAATAACATATGCTACAATTTAAAGTAAACGAATGCAACTCACTTTTTTATTAAATACATTTGTAACAGTGTAGTTCACGTGGGCGCAACCGCGGGCGGGTCGCTGGTTGTTGATAATATTGGCTTAAATTGAAACTGAAATTGCATAAGTTTAAACAGTCACGATCAATTGAGATAATTTAGAGAAATGTTTTGAAAGCAAATTCTTGACCTCTCAATAATAAAGATCAATCAGAGGCAGATGTCAAGAAAAATGCTCACAAATTACCGAGCTTCATTAATTGACCTTTACGTACATATGTATAATTGTCATAATGCTAATAAATTTATAAATTTTAATTTTAAAGCGAATAAATTCTACGTAATGTACATTTAATATGGATAATTATTTATGATTTATTTCTAGAGGAGGATGCCCGTCCGACTGGATTTGGATAGTTCCACCGATGTCTTCTTCCCTCACTTCGGTTTTCCATCAAGAAATGGCTTTATATTACATGCGGCCTTCGTACGATTATCAGGTAAGTTCTTTTAATAAGCATTGAATATTCAAAATGTATAATACTATGTTATTATAATATTATATTTATTTATTTTTGTTTATTGGCTTGTAGTCTAAGTTAGAATGGTCTATAACATTATGGCTATTTATTCTATGTCTTCTATTATATTAATATATTTTAACCAAAAATAAAATAAAAAAATATAATATATACATAAAAAATTACTAACACCAGGAACCAGCATGGAGAACCCACCAATGGATCAAAGATGAAAGTAAACCGAAAACCAGAAAGTTTCACTTTAAGCAAATAGCTCGAGCTGTCAAATTTACATCTAAGCTGTTCGGACAAGCGCTCTCTAAGAGAATCAAGGCGACCATCCTCTATGCCACCGAAACTGGCAAATCTGAACAGTATGCTAAGGAACTTGGCACTATATTTGGTCACGCTTTTAATGCTCAAGTAAGTAGATTATAGTTTTTATAGGCATTATTTTATAGACATTTGTTGGTTTAGATAGACCGTTTTTTTTTAATGTATACTAATATTATAAAGCTTAAGTGACGTTTTCTGTCTACAAAACTTTGAATTCTAAAAATTAAAACTGTTGTGGCAGTGACCTGCCATACATATATTGATATAGATTTTTACTTACCATACAATAATTTAAAAATGTTTAATAAATAAGGTGGTTGAGTTGGTACGGCGTTTGAATGTATAAGACCCCTACTCGGAGGAATAAATATTTTTATTTTCCCGCTCCGGTAAGACAAGGCATATAGTTCTTTTATTCAACACGCAATTTCTCTAATTTTTTGTGGAAAACGTGTATGCGGAATAAAGTGTATGCGAAATAAACGTAACTATAAAATTAATTTATTTTTAGGTACACTGCATGTCAGAATACGATGTGTTTTCCATAGAACATGAAACTCTCTTGTTGATTGTGACGTCAACGTTTGGCAACGGCGAGCCACCGGCTAACGGAGAAGTATGTATTGAAGTTTAATATTACAACTTTATCTCTTCTTAGTTAATCTGTAGGTGGATATGGTGGCTCACGGTAACTCTGCCCCATAGAAACTCTAAGACATGGAGTCTATATTCCACATTTAAGCCTTATCCGCTTAGGTTACTGTCAGTCAGCCACTCGTAGTAGCATGACATTTGATTCATCATATTTTTATAAGCTAAGAAACCTGTGTTGTGGTTATTTAGTAAAGATTAAACAAAAATAAAACGATATTACAATAAAATTTTACAACTTAATCTTTACTTATAGTCGTAAATGAAGAATAAAGTATAATTAAAGTTCTCATCTAAGCTATTGTATATTAACAGTAGAAGCTATTAAATTGTTAATTTTACAACATTTATAAAATGACCATAACTAGTCATACAAATATGTAAGCATTTGCAATATGAAAATAAAGGCCATGATTCATTATAAGATACTTTTAATGATATATATATATATATATATATATATATATATATATATATATATATATATATATATATATATATATATATATATATATATATATATATATATATATATATATATATATATATATATATATATATATATATATATATATATATATATATATATCATGCGTTCTTCCTCAAGTTGCGTCGAAATCCTTATATGCTTTTTACAACTTATTACGTTATTAGCGTATCTGTAGGGAGATTTTTACAAATTTCCGCTACCCAAAGATTATTACAAAGAAAAAGCATTTGGCAAGAGAGAATGCTATTTTTATTAAATATTTTATTGATTTTTAAAGTGTTAATCCACACTAAGGATAGAAAAAATACTTAAAGAAAACATATAAAAATTTGAATGCCGTGTGGATATCTCCCTAGTGTGGATTAACACTTTAAAAGTTAATAAAATAAAGTTAAAAATTAAAAAAATAAATAAAAAAATACTAATAATTGGAGAGCACATCCTATTCCCATAATAATTTATAAATGAAAAAAAATTAATTAAATTATTTCAAATATAAGATATTATATTTAAAATTATTTTCATTTCTCTGTTCAATAAGATAAAGCCCGGGGTTGAGTTCCACCAATCAACACGCAGTGTCTTGAATGTAAGCGGGAAACGGAGAATGGAGTGTCTTAACACTAGGTTCTTATTACCAATCCTATGCGGAAAGTAGTGTGAAGCTAGAAAAAGAGTGTATATTAATTGACATCAAATCCACTTCCTATCTCTTATACAACTGACCCACGCGCGTCAATATCGTTACATATTAAAAATATTTTATAATACAAGTTTATAAATATCGTTCCTTAAATACCACATAATAACGATGTCATGAGTTGAATATTCCCAATATGGTCATCCATTTATGTTATATTTGATCAATATATAGTTACAAAATAGGTGTTACTTTTAGCATTTAAACGTCAAGTCGTTTGTTTTGCATTTGATGTATAAACAATATGGTATTTCACAGGGTTTCGCTAAACATCTGTGCCAGATGCTGTGTAATGAGAAGATAAATTCTGGTGATCAAACTGACAGCGCCGGGTAAGTAAATAATGACATAAACTTACGTTCAGTAAAGTATACTTTATAAGTATTATATACTTAATATATTGTAATATTTGATTAGTGTGCTAAGTTAAATGCTTCTGAAGAAACTCTTATAACTCTAGTAGTACAAATCTCTTCCATATTGAATTTTATCCCACAACCATCGTCAAGTAACAAACAAAATAACTGTACCACAATGGTGTCACTTTTAATTTAGTAGTTTGAATATAGTATTAAGAGTAGAGAGAATAAAGTATTTTTTTTATTTTCTCATTCTGGAAGTGGAGAATGGAGAGAATACTATATTCTCTCTCTCTCTCTCTCTCTCTGTTGGAACTCGAGATAGCGTGACGTTGAATCACAATTATAACTTTTTTTTCGTTACAGTCTCACGAAAGTGCCGACGCCAAAATCTCTACTGCGTACAAACAGTGTTACACCCAGCATTGAATATAAGAAGCAGCTTTCCCGTATGGAATCCAATAAAACTAATGTTAATGACTACAAAAGGCAATTGTCGCGGCTAGAGTCGAATAAGAGTAAGTAAAAATTGAATTAACTTCTGCGTAGATTTTTTGACAGATTGGTTGTGATTGATTATGATACCAATAATTATATGTGATATATATAATATATAATATGTAATAAAATCAATGAGATTATAGTAAAAAAGGATCAATACAATAAAATTTTCGATACTAAATTAAACATTAAATTTACATGTAATATGCTAAAATTTGTAATGCATGAGCAAATAATAATGGGGTAACCACAGGTTGTTCAATCAAAGTCATATTTACGTAGTGCATGGTTTTAAGACCTCTAATATCTCAATAAATAATTTCATTATTTATAAAATATTTACGTTCCATTTTTCGAAAATTTATAAAGTTTTAACATAGTGGGACTTGAACGTGTGCTTTTTTGATACTGTCCAAGGAGTCCAGTCAATTATGTACGTTCTTTACTAGATACTTCAAAAATCTTATACAAATTCATATGTATAGGCTATAATAAATGTATCCTAAAAATATTAATATTTTACTTATAATATTTAAAAATTTATTTTATTTATATATTTTTTTCTATTATTCCTTAGGCAGTATAACTGTTACATCCTCAGCAGAAAACATAGGGCCATTGAGTAATGTGTGCTACGCGGTGTTCGCGCTTGGCTCTAGCGTGTATCCCAAATACTGTCAATTTGGTAAAACAGTTGACAAAATCCTGGAAGACTTAGGAGGTGAAAGACTTTTAGAAGTAACTTGTGGGGACGAAATGTGTGGACAGGAACAACAATTTCGTGTGTGGTCGTCTAATATTTTTCACGTAAGTATATTATTTGAAAGAAAAAAGAAATAGCTTGGGTTTATCGTGAATGTGCTCGGCTCCATAACAAATCAACAAATCAAGATTTCCTGAGATTAGCGTCTTCAAACAAACTAACTCACCCCTTTATATATATATATATATATATATATATATATATATATATATATATATATATATATATATATATATATATATATATATATATATATATATATATATATATATATATATATATATATATATATATATATATATATATATATATATATATATATATAATATTTACGTATATTTTGTGTACATCATAGTATTGCAGTAAGTATGGGCTTAATGCGTAATGGGTAAAATACCCAATTTAAAATCAGCTCAAAAAGTTAACATAACCACATTCATCACTTACTATTCAAATTAATGTTTAAAATTCAAATATTTATTATAAGATAAAATTGCAACAGATTTGTTTTTATTATAGGTTGCCTGTGAAACGTTCTGTCTAGAAGAAAACGATATGGTAAAAGATGCTAAGAAAGCTTTCGGTAAAATACCACTAACTGAAGAAACTGTGAAATTCAGTCGAACTGAAAATAAGCGAGATATGAAATCTGCACTTGAATACAGCTATAAGAAGAACTTCATTTCATGTAAAATTAATGAAAATAAATATCTTGGAGAGTCAACTAATGATAGATCTACCATATTTATTGATATGGAATCTGATGTAAGTATTAGTCTTGTATTATTCACTATAGCCGTGGCATAGATTAATAAAAGATTTGAGGTATAATCTAGTCAAGTGGAAGTTTGAACCAAATACCGAGGGTTCCGTATTAATTTCATGATTGTATGTCCATGCTCTCGACAGATAGATAGACAGACAGACAGACAGACGTACAACAAATTGATTCTGTAAATTTGCATTCTGTCTTTTAATGTATGGAGCCTTTAAAAGATCATTAGTAGACAGCTTGAAGCATACTATTGTAAAATTAATTTAACATTTAATATATTTTTTAGTCAGAACTCAAATACGAACCCGGTGACCACGTCGGCATAATGGCGTCCAATAGAAAAGAGATCGTTGACACTGTACTAGAAAGGTTAAAGGGGATAGACAATTTCGATAGACCAGTACAATTGAAGGTCATGAAGGAAACTCTAACGCCAACAGGTATGATCAGTTAATTCTCTAACAAAATTGTAAAGTTGAGGAGATTATTTGACTAAGTGGAAACTAATAATTAACATACACACATTCATACATATATTCCAAAAATGTCTCTTTGGTACATGCAACAAAATATAACAAACTATATTCTCTAACCTTAACCCATAAAAAAAATTGCCCAAATGCTCTTCAGGTGCAGTGAAATCCTGGGAGTTCCACGAGCGTCTCCCAGCGCTATCAGTACGGGAGATATACACTCGATTCCTAGACATCACATCGCCGCCTTCTACTAAAGTTTTAAAATATCTCGCCTCGGTGTGCAGTGAACAGAGTGAAGCGGATTATTTAAGAGAACTAATAGAGGTAAAAGTGTAAATATTTATATAAATGTTCATAAAAGCTTTCAAATTCTCAAGGAATTTTCAATATTAACGGTACAGACAGCAATATAACAACATAAATAAATATTGTTGAACGCAGCAGGATTTGACCCCGCGAATGACGGGTTCCATGAGACGCGGGTTCAAATCCCGCTGCGTTCAAACTTTTATGTTTTCTTTAAGTAACATAAATAAGTTGTAATAATTGTATAAGAATTTCGATGTAGCTTGGTAAGGACGTATGGCTTTTTGATCAGCGCTTGGACGGTTTCCAATAGGCGCGGTTTCAATTCCGCCTACGTAAAAAATATCACTAGTCTTGTATTCTTTATTTATTATTTTTATGTTGTATGGTAAATAACATTTGTTAAAAACACATTTCAATCTTTTTTTTAGAGCTTAATGACTATTTGAACGAATCGAGTTTCTTTTATATCTTTAAACCAGAAAGATGAAATATAATTAAGTTAAGCTAACCATAATTAATTGCTGTTTAATATTAACTGACCTTATTGTATGATGTTAAAATAAAATAAGGGTCTGGTCATACATGCGACAGTTTTGGTTTAAATTCTAACCAAAGGGGACGGTTGTACTTAAAATGTCAATGTTTTCATAAATTTCATTGGACTAAACATTGTGCAGACTGTGACATGGATTTACGCACATACAGATGTATATAAATGATAATTAATTAGCTTTACTCTGTATCCCCCATATAGCAGGGTAGGCAGAGGGAACCATAGGCAGATGGAACCTAGTGTTAAGACACTTTGTTGCTCAGTTTCCGCCTTTCGAGGCATTGCGTGTTGAGTGGCGGAATTCAACGCCGCGCTTTGCTTTGTGTGAAAGCCTTGTGGGAATTGAACCCACAAACTGTCGTGTTTACAGACAGACGCTGTGCCTCTGTGCCGTGACGATCCTGCTCATAAATAATAAAATATTAAAATAATATTAGTAGTACGTATAAAATCAGAAACAACACTCTATTTATATACATTTTATTCTCTTTATATACATTTTTACCCTTATTACCCTTTACCCTTATTACGAAATTTTATACAGGATTCAAACAAATACGACGAATGGAGTCACCACCACGCTCCCAACCTCGCAGAAGTGGTAAACCGAGTCAAGTCGTGTCGTGCACATGCCGCGCTGCTCGCCGCGCTGCTGCCACCTCTGCGCCCCAGATACTACTCTGTGTCATCGTCACCGAGAGAACATAAGGGACATCTGCATTTAACTGTTGCTGTCGTTGTATATAGGACGCAAAGTGAGTATTTTACTATAATATATTTACTGTAAATGTTTAAATAAACAATTGAACTTAATAGTAAATAGCCTGAAGATCTCAGAGGGTGTCTAGCCAATTATCTGTCCGATATTTGGTTTCCGGCATACGGGTACGCGACCCCGGGACCTCGAGCCACCACTTTCATAACCCGATCCAATCCATGTAAGTGGTGTCCCTCCCCTATATTCCAAGTCTTTCTGCCTCTTATTCCCTTTCCTTTCCTGGTTTCTCCCAGTAATGGGTTTGGAGGTCAGATGGCAATCGCTCCACAAAAAACCACTTCGCCACTCATATGGACCGATTGGTCTTAGTCGGAAGGCAGACCCTGGCAAAAAGCCGGGACTAATGCCAGGAAGAAGAAGAAGAGTAAATAGCCTGAAGAGCAAAAGTTTTAAAGGAAGTTTCAAATTAGTGGAGACGATTCTCATTTGAAAAACATTAATATTTAAGATGTGTTTATGCCGTCGGTTTAGTTGGACTGTTGTATTTTAATATATAATATAATACTACATGTCGTTGCAATCTGCTCACAATGGAAAATAAAATGGTATAAAAAAATTCTACCTTAACGTGATACGAGAGAAAGGAAAGGATCCAACAAGTATACAAAATATAATAATAATACACTTTAAAAGTTATACCGTTGTATGTAATTTTCTCCATATTTTGCAACAGTAATATTGAGAATATATTATACTACATAAGCTTCTACCTGCGGCTTAGCCCGCGTGGTCAATAGGTTTCCATGAAGCACGGGTTCAAATCCTGCAACTTTATAAATATAATGTTTTCTTTAAGTATTTTTCTTTCATTAGTGTGGATTGACACTTTAACAATCATAAAAATAAATATAAATAGAATTAGAGTTGTATATGACATATACAACTACTCGTATAAATCATTATTTAATAAAATTGACTTCTCTAAGTGAATGGGTGCCCTCTAAGCTAAGGTGAAACAATTTAAAAATAACTTTTACGCAAGATTTGTTCAAAGCAAAATTCAGTTATTAAAGTTTCCCGTTATTTGTACTAAGATACATTTTGTACTTTGATCAATGAAATCTCCAAATAAACACACAATATTTGTATAATTATAATATTTAAACTGTCCGCCATATCGTCACCATATATAATATAAAAGTGCCCGAAATAAATGACCGTACGTACCATGGGTTACATCGATTAAAGTGATGTAATGTATCCTTCGAAAAATCATATTATCCCAACGATAAGTGAAATATCGAGTAGTTTCTTAGCGTCAAAAACTACTCTTAGTATAAACTCAAAGTATAGATGATTAGGGAGTTAAAACTCACATGACCCAATTACACTAACCGTTGAAAGCCGTTTTTAGAATAGTAGCACACTAATGTTTTCACATCGCTGACTTTGTAAGCAAAATATTTGGTAATTTTAACTAAAATTAGCTTACCGGCTAATAGACAATAATCTATACCCTCATTTAATTTTATTATATATTTTGACTCTATATTATTAAAGAAATTTAGGTCTGATTTTAATAGCAAATTATTTTTAATTTTCCTGCTGTGGCAAGGCAAAGTGCAGCGTTGAGTTCCGCTACTCAATTAGACTCATGTCGAATTCGGGAAGCCTTTCAAAATAAGGTTATAAAAAACGACTTTTTCGGTTTTAGTCAAATCTGAATGGGAACCCACTCCAATCATATTTACTGTTAGACTCTATGACACAGCGCCAAGTCGCCCCCTAGTGCTAGTTAAAATATAATTCCATAAGATATATTTTACCAGATTTTACTATGAACGATTAAATTGCTTTTAACGCAAGTTGATTTCCGCTACTTGAAATTTTTGCCAATTCTGTAGACGTAAATTTCCGATAATTTGGTAAAAAAACTATTGCTTTTAGTTTTGGTTCGAACGGACTCGTCCGTTTTTTGTAAAAAGCTTTACATCTGAACTAGATTTATAAAATCCAGACATTAATTAACCAGACCGACATGAATGACATGAACCTATATAATAAAAATAAAAAAAAATCGTTGGATGACGGAACTCGACGCCGTACTTTGTCTTGTTACAGAGCGACAAAAATTCATAATTCGTTTTGTCCGAGTAGGAATCGAACCTACAACCGTCGCATTTACAGTCAAACGCCGTACCGCTACGCTACGGTTATTACATTTAATTTGATTATTATACTTCTAAATAAACTGCTAAATAGAAATCTTAAAAAACTTGTTAAACAAATAAATTTACATGTAAACTTAAAGTTTTAAAATATATCAAGATAATTTTCATGTAACAAATTGTTTCAGACGGTGAAGGCCCAACTCATTACGGTGTCTGTTCAACTTATTTAGAGAGTTTGAAGCCTGGCGATGAAGTTTTCGCTTTTATAAGGCGGTAAGTATTGTAATTAATAATTAAATAACTTTAAGAATATATTTATATATTGTTTTTGTTCTAGTCATGTTTAATGTTAGTTATTTATTTTTTTTTCGCTACAAAGTAAGGTAGGCGAAGAGAGTTTAGTGTATAGAGATTCGGTTCTCTACATTCCACCCCAATTCAAGGCATTGCGTTTTCAATGGAAGTCAACTATCTTACCAGTGCCTACAAGCGTTACATGCTCCCATTGGACTAACATGGCACAAATTGAACATTTAACTTCATTGTATTGCATTGTTCATGTACCATACATAAGTGTTTCAGTGCCTGATCGTAGATGCACGGTCGATTACTACTGGAAGTTTATATTTGAAACTTTTTTTTTCTCCGGACTGATATATGGATATGTACAAAACATTAAGGAATAACTAAGTGACGTGGAGAGTGAAAATAAAAAAATAAATAGCTTCAGAGTAGTAGGGTAGGGTAGGCAGAGGGAACCTTGTGAGAACACACCGTTCCCTACTGACCACGCAAATTTCGAGACTTTGCATGTTGAGTGAGTGTTAGACGAAAAATGTGGTACATTTGTACAACATTAATATATATTATGTGACACTAAGTATTTATGTTAAGTATATAAGTTTCCAAGAGTCGCGGGTTCAATTCCCACTTCATATTTTTTTAATAAATTTTGCTAAAATATTTAATACGTACTCTTAATTTAATTATTGTATAATCCTTTTATTCGCAGAGCTCCAACCTTCCACATGCCACAAGATATATCAACACCACTTATCCTCATAGGACCTGGATCTGGTATCGCACCATTCAGAGGTTTCTGGCATCACAGACGGAGTCAGATAAGAGAAAGTGATAAGACACCCGGTCCTATATACTTGTTCTTCGGATGCAGATATAAAGGCATGGACTTGTATAAAGATGAAAAGGAAAATGCGATACAAGATGGCGTTATTACTAAGTCTTTACTAGCTTTATCAAGAGAAAAGGGTTCTAACAAGGTGAGGGGTTTGTTTTGTACATAAAAATATTTTAAAAAAAATATTAAGTTTTAATTATATAAATAAAAAAAACAGATTTACGCTTATTCCCGCATATAGCAAAGTCGAGGTTACTTAGTGTTAAGACACCCCTTTCCCTACTTTTCATTGCATGTTGAATGACAGAATTGACCGCTTACTTAATTAAATTATTATTTTTTTTGTAATAAAGTTAATCATTATAGCTAATAAGGCGGCTCTTATTGTGTTCAATGTTTGCTATTAATAAAATGTTATATTTTGTGTTTGTATATAATAGGTCCGGTTAGTGGAATACTAATCGGACTAATTCTTTGTTCAAATAGGCTATTACAAGCACTTTCGAATCGTCGATTAACATAAGTGTCAGTATTGTCAGTCCTACTAGAAGCTACCACCAGCTCGGAGGGCAGTTCTGCTATAATTATAATATGTAAATATCCTATGTGAACTAAAGATTTTACATTTGTGTAGCTACTTGTATGCATTTATGCATACATTTTGTTACTTTTCCATAAAGTTTGATTACAAGATAGAATTTTTTCTTTCATTTTTTCTTTGGATAATCACAAATCTGTATAACTGAGAACACAACACGTAATGAACCGAAAATTGGCCGAAATTGTAGAAGGTTGCCTACCCTGCTTGCTTTACGCGGGAAATAGCGTGAAGCTTTTTTTTTAAATATAATATATTTTTTTAATTTATAGAAACATGTCCAAGCTCTATTACAAGACGAAGGCGCTGACATAACTCGCATGTTAATGGACGAAGGCGGCCATTTTTACGTGTGCGGAGATTGCAAAATGGCGGAGGAAGTGCAGCAGAAACTAAAAGAAGTTATTAAAGTACACGCAAATTTAAGTGAAGATGAAGTTGAAGATTTTATATTATACTTAATGGTATGTATTTTTTTACGTCTTATGTTGATTTATGATAGATATTGGCGTAATTTAAGGTTGCATTTTTTTAATATTGTAGTTTTGTGCTAGGACATTCTTATTGAATATAGGGTAAGGGCAAGAGAAATATAGGGTTTTCTTAACTAAATAAATGTTATCGTTTTTTTTATATTTAACCAGAATTTCCACATACTTCATTACTTTAAAAAGTCTAGATAGGCAGATAACTCAGAGAGAACAAATAATTTACTTACCTACAGGGAGATTTACGTAAAAAAATTATAAAGTACAAGGCTATCTAGGCGTAATTATGCTACTTCTGGCTGTAAACGCGTCGGTTGTGGGTTCGATCCATACAAGGGGGATTGACTTATTTGCATTACTTCGCTAAAATATGACAAAGTACTGCGTTGAGTTCCGCCACTCAACAAATAATGTCTATGAACGGGTGAAAACCGGATAACGGAGTGAATCAAACTCTCTATACCTATACTGCTATTTGTGGGATAAAGTGTCAAACTAATATTTTCATGTACATACATACAAAAACATATAGAATCATACCTTTCGTCTAAATAATAAATATTTTTCTCTTACAGGATGAAAACAGATATCACGAAGACATATTCGGTATAACATTACGCACTTCTATTGTACACAAGGCTTCAAGAGAAACAGCAAAAAGGACAAGATTCGAATCCGGATCATAGCTTTTTAAATAAATAATTATTTTATAAGCCTTAGGTATATTGTAATTAAATTTTACATTTTTTTATATATATATGACAATCGTTTAGTCTAACATTTTTGACGACAATTTTTGACGGTAATTTTGCTGATAAGACGAAAAAATATCACGTTAAGAACGCTTTTAAACACTTTTACTAATGTCTCTTGCAGCGTTTGACTGTAAACGTATTATTTTTTTTCTTAAAAATCTAAAAACCGATATTCTTTTTTTGTAAACTTCGTTCGTCATGATTAATCGTAAAATATTTACGGCAATTTTACTAAACAGTATTAATAGAAGTATCGATTTAAAATGAAATAAGAAATGAAAAAAGATTGTAATAATGAATGTTTTAGTACTATTCATTTGATTGAATCTCCCAAGAATTTAAAAATCACTAACAATAATGACAATAATGATATACCTATCTATAGTTAAGACTTTTAATTTCAATTGATGTATATATTTCTGTTGATTGGCTAACTCCAAGAATTGTATACATAAAAATTAAGATTTTTTAATGCTCAATTCTGTATCCCGCAAAGCAGGATAATTAAAGAGAAGATATTGACAGTGCATACAATGCTTAGAGTGGCGGAGCTTAACGCCGCGCTTTTTCTCTTCAGAGCAAGGAAATAAAAATAATCAATTCCCTTGAATAACGATCAAACCTTCAACTAAATACAACTAAACCTTCTGTTTTGTTGAACTGCGAAACATTTTTTAACGCTACAGTAGTATTAAGTGAGCCCGCAATAGTGCTTCGAATTCCGCTTAATTAATGTAAGGTACCTGTTATCTATATACTGGCTAGATAATTTCTCCATTGGAAGAACACTAATTAAAAGACTTGTAAAATTAATGTTGCATAGCATTTAGTGTGACGCGAGTGTTGTTTAGCGATGGCACAGCAAGCTTGCATTTTTATATGACTATATATATATATATATATATATATATATATATATATATATATATATATATATATATATATATATATATATATATATATATATATATATATATATATATATATATATATATATATATATATATATATATATATAAGAATAGAATAAGAATGATTGATAACAATTATGAAGGTTTTGAAGCGACCAAAGCACATAATTAAATTACATACACATTATGTTGTGTTTTATTTTAACACTAGTTTTCACACGTGGCATAGCTTGCGATGATATCCTTAAGTAAATCTTGAATAATCATTAAAAACTAAATTATTCTTTACGTGGATTATAGATCATAAAACAGTCCTCGTTGCGATACAAGAATAAACAATATACAATTTCACATATGAAAATTTACATGTGAAAGTATAACAAACTTATGCAAATAAAATTATACTCTCAGGCTTTCACATCAATAGTTTTGTAAATAAATATTTTCTTGCAATATTTATTTATATGTATAAAACTATTAAGTTAATAGCTTTTATACATTTTATTTAACTATCAAAGTTAAATGCTTGTAAAAAAGTTTGTTATTCGTCTGCTCTAGTTCAAATATTGTATTTAGATTAATTCTATTCTATGAATATTTAAAATTAAATAATAAATTTCAATAAATAATTAATAATTACAATTAAATTGAAATAATAATAAGGCTCTAAGCTTAAATGTTTCAAATTAGCTGAGCTTTTCGGATCTTTAAAAAAACTACAAATAGCTCTGGTAACAAAGACAAAGCACGGCTTTGAGTTCTACCACTCAACACGTAATGTCTCGCTGGAATAAAAGCGAGGAGCGGAGTGTCTTAACAATAGGTTCCCTCTGCTTACCCTGCTATAAACGAGATACAGCGTGATGCTAGAAAAAAGTAATAAATAAAGAATTGCATTAAAATAGTTTTACAACAAATAATTTATTAATCAATGCATGATTTGTATTAATTAATAACAATAATTAACGAAAAATATAAAAACAAAAATAAAATATCAAATATAATACCAAAATCGTTTAAGTTTTCCTCCTAACTAGATGGTCGTAGATTTCAATTTGCGTGTACTTTGGTGAGTGGATCCTTCTCTTAGTTGTATTCTGTCCGGCGTCGTGGCGCGGGTCGGGGCATATGATCTTGTGATCGTGGCGATTTTGGAATAGCAGACCTCGGTCTGGATCCATAACTGGCTATAATCGACATATTTTTATTTATATATATATATATATATATATATATATATATATATATATATATATATATATATATATATATATATATATATATATATATATATATATATATATATATATATATATATATATATATATATATATATATATATATATATATATATATATATATATATAATGGAGCTGTTCGTTGTATGTACATGAGAGATATATTAAAAAACTATTATTGGAGGCATTCATAAATGTAGAACCTAAAACAATGATTTTTTAATTTGTGTCAGTCTTTTTGCGGTTTGTATGCGTGCACGCTATTCTCAGGAACGGCTTGTGGTCTCCCATGCAGTTTTCACCATTGTATTATGGTAAATTTCACTTAATATTTTAATTTTATTCAAACCGGTTAATAAAGACGAAACCGCTACAAAATAAGTAAATTCAATTAGCTGAAATTTCAAATTTACTTTCGCGCGTAAGTAAAGTTGCAGGTGCAGCTAGTTTTTATAGTAATTGATTAATTAATCCACCGCCACCCAACACACAATATCTCAAACTCGAAAGCGGAGAACGGAATGTCCTGATACGAGGTTTTTTCTGTTTATGATGATGATGATGCTATATGCGGGATACAGGGTGTAACTAAAAAATAGCATCTATCAATGCAAATAAACAAAGCCATACTATTAAGGCAAGTAATTATTAAATTTATCCAAAAATCTATTATCAGGTGTCATTTCCTTTGGATATCCTATTATCTTAAGCGATATTAATTTATTTTGACAAAAAGGGCGATAGTAATTTTCTTTTGTTATAGACAAAGTGTTCCTTAAAAGGAACTTTAGGCAGCATCCAATGATAATTTAATTATAATCTTCTTTTACTAGTTTACACATTTTCCCTGAGGTCCAGTCATTACAAATCTCAATGACAATTTACCTTATCTTATCAAAATTGTGACGTTTCAACTGTCACTTGCTAGAGCAAAATAATTTATTAAATAAACGTATACAAACGTGGTGTTGTGTTCGTAAGATAATTAATTTCATTTAGCTTCTCTGGCAATACCCAGCACGGCGTTGAGCGCCGCCGCACAGCTTGCAATATCTCGAATTCATATGGAGAACGGAGTAACTTGGTACTAGGCTTTCTCTGATAACCCTGCTATGTACGCGATAAAGCGGGTTTGAGAGAGTATGGTCGTAAAAGAATTTTGCTCTTTATGTATTTTTTTCATTGAAATAAGAATAGAAATTGTAAAATAAACCGAATTTGATTCAATAAAACATAGCGTGTCTTCTATATCTTACAGCGCGAGACTGGAAATGGAATAACACCCAGAAAATTTATGAAAACTTCTTTCAAGCGCAGATTTCTGGTCTCTGCAAGAATTCAATTGAAAATATATTTACAAAATTCTTTTCATTGATTTTGTACCAAATAGCTCGAATTTTTATTATAAATAAATACTTGTAGGTACTACACATATTTATGACGTAACATAAGTAGTTAACTTAATAAAGTTATTAACACAATATAATATTTAAAAAATGTTTTATAAAATATGCCTTTTACCCACACGTTAGGCACCTTGTAGACAACAATGCGCATATATGTTCCTCATGAAGCGCCTCATAATTATGTGTTAAAATATCGGCTTACGTCAACTAGCATACAATATCCCTATATAAGCAAAAAAATGTAATAACGCATCAAAGTACTCTAGTAAGTGGCTAGCTCATAATACCATTTAGTTTAGTTAAAACAAAGCTGTCAAAAAGTACAGATAGAAAAAAATACCTTATAATTTCTACTAATATTGCTCCTAACAGTGCCGTGCCGCCAATGATAATATCCTAAATCGTTGTCCTTAGGCCACAGCATTTTATTTCGTCTGAAAAACGGCCCCCAATCCTCTGTTAGAAGTCGATGCGCGTAGTCTATGTAACCGGATATTTCAAAACCGCCTTTGGTGAAGTGCCGAATGAAAATTATTGACTGCAATGTATCAAACAAAATATCAGCATGAATGCAAAATGTTTGTCTTAAGTTGGAATTGCATCATTACAGTTAAAAAATATTCTATAAATCTTAAAATTAGACTAATTGAAAATACTAGATTTATTCTATGACAAGTTAAGAATTTTATAAATGGAACGAAAGGTCTTAACCTAGTGTTTACTCTGCCCACTCTTTTATATGCGGGATGCTAAATTTTTTATCTAAACAATTGTAAATAAATATACAAAATTTGGAGAATATATTTAAAACTGGATTTAATTTATTGTGATTGTAAGCAACTAAAAAAGCGAGGTATTTTTTATTTAGGTCAGCCTTTATCAGAAGGTACCACTCGGTGGTCAAGACATTACATGTTGAGTGAAAACTCAACGTACCACTTTGTCTTTACTACAGAAGGAAAAAAGAGAAATAAAATAATTCAATATAATAATGTTTTATATATTTAAGAAATTTAAAACAATTTATAATATGTATTTATTTATAAGAATTAATACCTGTAAAATGCCCACTCTATTTGCTCTTTCCCGTGCCGCCAGCTCGCGGTTGAAGGGATCGTCAATCCTCGCCCCCTCGCTGACTTGCACATGGGGCCTCACTACGGGGTATACTATACTGTGTATGACAGCTCGGCGAGCGTAGAATTCTTTTTCGGTTAACGTATCGCCATTGGCTCTAGAGATAATGTTAGTTATGACTTTTTTACCCATAACCTAAATAAATAATTTAAACAAAAACCTTATTATTTTTAACGATAAGCAGTGATTCTTAGATACTATATATGGCGCTGAGAAACGCTTATAAATCGACATACTTCTACCATCACAGGGATAGATTTACGAGCATCTTTTAAGAGAGGCATATAAAATAAGCATTAGAATTAGTATCCACAAACTTTAAATGTGTTTCGAATCCTTTCATAATAATAATACATTAATTAATAAAGTCGCTGTTCAGTTTTGCCAACATAAATAAAATATATAGTAAACTCTTATGTAGAGAAGAGAAAGAATCAAAAATATTTAGGTTAACAAAGTAATCTTAAAATTGTATAAACTGTTCATCCATATAATGTACCTATAGCCGAGAGCTGCTACAGTACGAGCAGACTTGATACTTCTGAGATTACACAGATCAGCGATTTCTATGAGGGAATCTAAATAATCTTCCCATGTTTCGAAAGGCAACAGCCGTCGGTCCGCCTCCACGCTCGGCGGATATTCATTTTTCTTTTCAGCCATTGCCATGATTACAATTTCATAAATAAACACAAAACACACAAAAATATGGTAAATGATTAAAAATTATCATGTATATTTGGAATTTGTCAAATTGATATAAAGTCATTCGGTCACAGATTAAAATATTTACAATATAAATGTATATCTAAAAAGATTCATTCATTTTGCTTGTTATATAATCTTTGTAATTAAGAAATAGTTGATTTATACATTTTATACTAGATCAGGATTTAGATTTGAAGATAAATATATTCTTATTGTTAGTTAAGTTTACTAAGGACTTTCTTAGTCTAAATACCTTACTTTTATTTTATTTATTATTTATTGTACGCAATTAAACAAGTATATGTGCACAACAGGCGGGCTTAATGATAAAGAGCATTTTCTCCCAGCCAGCCCAGTTATGTACGAACTAAATGTGTAGGTGTACAAAAAAACCAAAAAACATCAAATAAATACGTATGTATTACGAATATATATATATATATATATATATATATATATATATATATATATATATATATATATATATATATATATATATATATATATATATATATAATACTACAGTACTACTATAATACACCAAGGCTCAGCTCTTAGTCCACTTTTGTTTAATGTAGTGCTAGATACTGTCACGGCTCACATCCAGGACCAGCCTCCATGGCTGATGATGTATGCCGATGACATAGTACTCATTGACGAGAACAGACTGATGCTGGAGCGTAAAGTGAATGCCTGGAAGGGTGCACTTGAGAACGGTGGTCTTAAAGTGAATGTGTCAAAGACCGAGTACATGGCTTGCGGGACCCCAGACTCGAGCACCATCCACATCGGGCCGGAGCCAGCCGTTAAGTCGGAGAAGTTCAGGTACCTTGGATCCATTATGCACGAGTCCGGAGGCATCGACTACGATGTCCACGCCCGGGTTAGCGCTGCTTGGCCCAAATGGCGGGAGGTCACTGGTGTGGTCTGCGATCGCAGAATACCGCCCAAACTCAAGGGGCTGATATACAAGAGCATGATCCGACCAGTTCTTCTATACGGCATCGAATGTTGGCCAGCATTATCTCGGCACATTCAGGAGCTTCACGTAACGGAGATGAAGATGCTGAGGTGGATGTGTGGCGTTACTCGGGCTGACCGCATACGCAACACATTCATTCGAGGTAGTCTTGGGGTCCGTGACGTAGTGGATAAGCTCCAAGAGCGTCGTCTGGGATGGTATGGCCACATTTTGCGCCGGCCTAAGAACTACGTCGGAAGAAAATGCCTTGATATGTCTGTCCCTGGAGTAAGACCCCCCGGACGCCCAAGGAAGCGATGGCTGGACGTCGTGACGCACGACATGAGAGCCTCTCATTTATTTGATAATTATTGAACCACAGTTTTTTTTAACGTACAAATTCTCCAACTCTCTTCACTCATTCCTCAACCAAGTCTTCAACATATAAAATTCTTAGACATGTAAAATTTACTAAGCATTCAAGTTCCAGGCTTTTTTTGTAAAAAAAAAGATATTGCACTTAAATGCCCGTTTCATAGAAAACTTCTTTATTATGTAGCGCCTTTGAACTATTCGTAATAAAGGAGTGGTCATAGCAAGTAGATTCTTCAACAAGAATGGCTTTTATTGACCGATTCTATAATTTAAAACTATTTGAAAGCATCGTTGTGTTGAAACGGCCGACAAATATAATATAATTTATAATAATTTTTTAATAATACATCGTGACGTTAAACAGCATTTGACTATTAATGCAATACACCCGAGGGGGGCTTAACACCCAATTCTCAAGTTTTTGGCAAAAAAAAAGCCTAAATATTAGAAATAAAAAAAGAAAATGGCATATGTAACGACTGCATTTGTATGATTTCAACAATAGGTATATTATGTATAATACCTAACTGTAAAATGAGACTGCATTATCTATTCTTCTGTTTCAATGCTTTTGTTACACACTCTATTTGTTTTGATATCACAATAACCTATACCAGCTTCGGTTTCAAGAACACAAATAATATAAAATGAAAATATTTTTACGTTACAAAAATGGGCATAGGTAACATTGATGTTCATTTTTATTCATGTGTATTCTTAATACATATACAAAAATTGGTCAAGTGCGAGTAGAACTCGAGCCCCTGGTGTTCCGTATCAATTTTATTATTCTAGTTCAACTTGAAGTGAGCATATTCATCATAACTTCAAATTTTATCCCTAGCGCGGCCAAAGAGAACGGAGCGCCAAACGCTACGGCTTACGGTATATGCCAACGTGAAGTACACCTTATAAAAGTTGACCAACTTAATTTTGCGGACCTATAAACTATTTTTTTGTGAATTGGACCACAAATCTAAGTTTTTAATGGATTTTTGTATGTCACACTTTTAAAATTTTAATTTTCGGACTCAAGGGAATTTCATTCAATATGCTACAAAAGTGAACTATAAAAGCTCCTATATTTTGATTGTGTTGATTAGGAAGCTTAATATTTGTGTACTGTACTCCAAGGGACTTAGATATTTTATGTTAATTTCACCTTGTTACGCGTTCTTAAACAAATTGTCTTGACAGACGGACAGGAAGACAGACGGACAACAAAGAAATTCTATTATGAGTTTCGTTGTTTTTTCTTTTGACATACGGAACCCAAAACATCACAATACAAACAACCAACAAATTTTTAATAACACAAAGCTATCTAAATCCCCCTATATCGAGAAAATGTAGTCTATTATTAAACAAAACAAAATACTAGCTAAAACGTTGAAAATTGTATTTCTATTACAAAATAAATAACTTGATTTGGCAAAATTATATTTTCCATAAGTGCTTATTGTTATTAAAACACATAAATCGACGGTTTTACGCCACATCATTAATATAGACGCTCTATGGGCATTATTTTATGGTATATAATTGGAGTTCTTCAGAATCGGAACTCTAACTTAACAAATTTATATAATATAACGAAAATGAATATAAATTCTAACACAATTATGATTGTAGTGAAAGTGTGTTTGTTCCTTTAATTTACATTGGTGGCGAAGAGTGCAATTTTATAAAGGTAAGCCGGCGTCGAAAAAATATAATAGGAAAATAAATTAAATTAGTTTAATATAAAAATTAAGCTTAGCTTACGAGCTTTTTTCACTCAGCAATAACTTATAGGCCATTGCTGCATGAAACACTTTCATTTATTGATTTAGGTATAGTAATATTTTTACAAGCTTTTAATTATTTTCTATTTATTTATTAAGATTTACAAAACGTTACCATTAGCCTTTTTATATAATAACTTTTTTTTGATAAAATGCAGCGTTAAATTCCGCCGTTAAAGCTCATAAATGCAAGTAGAGAAAATATAAATACAATCGCCAATTAATTCCACTATTATAACGAAAATTATTGTAATATATATATATATATATATATATATATATATATATATATATATATATATATATATATATATATATATATATATATATATATATATATATAAATATATATATATATATATATATATATATATATATATATATATATATATATATATATATATATATATATATATATATATATATATATATATATATATATAAATATATATATATATATATATATATATATATATATATATATATATATATATATATATATATATATATATATATATATATATATATATATATATATATATATATATATATATATATATATATATATCTATGCACATTATTTATAACTTAAATTATTTACTGAAATATTAAAATATTCAGTGTATTTTAGAAAAGTCGTTATCTTAGAAAACTCCTTGAAACTCCTCTTGTTATCCAAAATTGCATTCAGGTACTTCAATTTATCTAGTACTAAATCGAATCACGTCCGCACTCCCACGAAACGTAGTTTGCGACTTCTTTAAAAATATTGTATAGTGCATAATTGTATAAGAAAACCGGCGTCTTCAATTTTATTGTAGATACTGAATAATAAAAATTAAAAAAAAAAATATATATATATATATATATATATATATATATATATATATATATATATATATATATATATATATATATATATATATATATATATATATATATATATATATATATATATATATATATATATATATATATATATATATATATATATATATATCTTAATTAAATTAACTTGATTTAACTTCTAATATGGCCATTAACTTGGTTTTAATATGGTAATTTGTTATTTAAAATATATACGGAATACCTTACTTACTCAAATCTTTTGTGTGTGTGTGTGTGTGTGTGTGTGTTTTTTTTTTTTTTTTTTTCATCGAGGGAAAAATACGCTTCCGTATCATAAGGTCTAGTCTCTCAGTGACCCCGTATGTCGGACTCGCCTATGGTTGGCCTCTACCGACTAAAAAACCCTCAGACTTCTTAGCATCTTATTCCCCGTGGGATGGCCGTAAGGCATTACTTCACGGGGGGACGATTAGCAAACAGCTTTTTCTCTTGTGGTGTATTTAAATATTTGTACTTTTCCGAGCTTGCTCTTTCCTACGTAGGTCTTTTAGGACATCCCTTGCGTAGTCGCTTATTGCTTCCCAAGATGATGTGCACGACAGCATTATCTCGACTATATTATCAGGACATATTTGCCTGCCAACTCTGGTATGCAAGGCATCTCTAGCTTCTTCGTAGCTTGGACATTCGAAGAAAACATGTTGAGCGTTTTCGTCCTCACCTCTGCACCTTAGACATTCTGGGGTATTCTCATGTTTAAAGCGGTACAAGTAATCTCGGTAGCAGCCGTGACCTGAGAGCATCTGGGTGAGGTAGTAATTAATCTCACCATGCTTACGGTTCAGCCACGGTTCAATCTTCGATATAAGACGATGGGTCCATCTTCCCTTGGTTGATATATCCCACCTCGACTGCCACTTTGCAATGCTTTTTCGCCTCACATTATGTTTTGCCTCCGTAAAAGTTAGATCAGAGTTAACCTTTTTGCTCTGGTACAGATTCATTCGTTCTTCAGTCAATATTTCTATAGGAATCATCCCGGAAATCACGCTTATTGCTTCCGTAGATACCGTGCGAAATGCGCTAGCTACTCGGAGTGCACCTATCCTATACACTGACGCCATCTTTTGTCTTGCTGCTTTATTTTTAAGCGCATCAGACCAGATTGGAGCACCATATAGGAGTACTGATGTGACAACTGTTGACAATAGTCTCCTTCTATTTTGTTTAGGTCCTCCGATGTTGGGCATGAGTCGAGCCAATGTTTTTACGACTACCGTTCCTTTCGCTGCAGCGTATTCTACTTGTTTTTTAAGATTAATACGTGAATCAATCATTATACCCAGGTAGCGAATGTACGGCTGCGTCGTAAGCTCGTGATTGCCGACCCTGAGTGAGGTTGTCTCCATTTGTTTTCTGCTGGTGATCAGTACGGCTTCGGTTTTATGCTCTGCTAGCTCTAGTCCAGCCAGGTTCATCCACTGTCGAATTATTTCGAAGGTCTTATCAAAAGTCCAGTGAATCTCTTCCAAGTGTTTGGCGACTACTACCACTGCCAAGTCATCGGCAAACGCAACCAACCTTGCTTCCCGAGGCACTTCACGCTTTAGTAACCCGTCATACATTATATTCCACAATAGGGGACCCAATACAGACCCTTGTGGTACTCCACCTGAGATTTTGTATTCTTTTGGTCCATCGTCTGTATTATATACAAGTACCCTATCCGCGAAATAGCTAGCTATTATGTTGCATAAGTAAGCTGGTACCTTCATGTTTGAGAGAGCATTCATAATAGTATCCCATTTTGCTGCATTGAACGCATTCTTAACGTCAAGGCTTGCGACGAGGCAGTATTTTTTAGAGCCTCTCTTCCACCTAGCCCCCGATATCGCTTTCCTAGCAGTGTTTAGGACAAGGTTGACCGCGTCAAGGGTCGATTTTCCTTTTCTAAATCCGTATTGGTGTTCCGAAAGTTGTGGCTCAACTACTTTCTCTATTCTACCATGAATTATTCTTTCCAATATCTTTCCCGTTGTATCTAGCATACACAAGGGGCGATATGAAGATGGTTCGCTTAGGGGTCTGTTCCCTTTCGGGAGAAGCACCAGTCTTTGTCGTTTCCATGTAGTTGGAAAGGTTCCTTCTTGGAGGCAGGTATTGTAGGTGTCTATGAAGATTTTAGGTACAGTTTTGATTGCAAGTTTCAACGCTACGTTAGGGATGCCATCCAATCCAGGTGCTTTGGTATTTCCTATCCTTTTACAGGCATCCATTAATTCTTCTTCCAGCACCGGTGCTATGACCTCACGAGGATTCTGTATTTTGTCATATTTAAACTTTGCTTGCTGTGGAAAAAGTAAAGTGACAATTTTTTCCATCATAACGGGATCAGTCGGCGCTATGGTATAATGGTTGTTGAACTTTTTCATGACGACTTTATAAGGCTTACCCCAGGGATCGGCTTCTATATCTTCTAGCATTTTTGTCCACAAGCTTCTTTTACTTTCTTTTATTGCTTTGTTTAGGATTGACCGTGCCTCCTTGTATTTTTTGTACAATTGCTCAAAGTGTGGTGTCTTCCTACATCTTTGAGAAAGTCTTCGTGCGCGGATGCACTTTTGCCGTAGTTGAGCAATGTTATCATTCCACCAGTAGACCGCTGGTAGTCGGCTAGCATTTCGTTTCCGCGGCATAGTTGCATCACAGGCTGCTGTTATTCTCCTGATCTCCGACGCATTATTGGATGCACCCTTTGATTTAATAGGTTGATCGTCTAATGCCATCTGAAACAACTCAGGTTCGAATATGCTGGCTCTCCATCCTATCGTAGCAGGTTCTTTTTGTACTTTGTATGGGTTCGTTACTTTATTGGACACATTCCAACAAAGTGCCCTATGATCACTTGCCGTATAAATTTCAGCAACATTCCACGATGTGTTTCCCTTTGCAAGAATGCTACTTACAAATGTGACATCGATGATTGAGCTTGCTTCACCTCTATTGAATGTAGGTTCGTCACCGGTATTTAGCAACACTACGTCAATAGT